>CM067371.1:109464284-110064284 GCA_034401795.1 Chaetoderma sp. LZ-2023a | reverse complement strand
CCATCTTGGATATATCTACCTGACAATGATTTGGACTGTGACAATCGTGGATATATCTACCTGACAATGATTTGGACTGTGACCATCATGGATATATCTAGCTGACAATGTTTTGGACTGTGACCATCGTGGATATATTTAGCTGACAATGATTTGGACTGTGACCATCGTGGATATATCTAGCTGACAATGATTTGGACTGTGACCATCGTGAATATATCTAGGTGACAATGATTTGGACTGTGACTATCATGGATATATCTACCTCACAATGATTTGGACTATGACCATCTTGGATATATCTACCTGACAATGATTTGGACTGTGACAATCGTGGATATATCTACCTGACAATGATTTGGACTGTGACCATCATGGATATATCTAGCTGACAATGTTTTGGACTGTGACCATCGTGGATATATTTAGCTGACAATGATTTGGACTGTGACCATCGTGGATATATCTAGCTGACAATGATTTGGACTGTGACCATCGTGAATATATCTAGGTGACAATGATTTGGACTGTGACTATCATGGATATATCTACCTCACAATGGTTAGGACTGTGACCATCGTGGATATATCTACCTGACAATGATTTGGACTGTGGCAATCGTGGATATATCTGCCTGACAATGATTTGGACTGTGACCATCATGGATATATCTAGCTGACAATGATTTGGACTGTGACCATCATGGATATATCTAGCTGACAATGATTTGGACTGTGACCATCATAGATATATCTACCTGACAATGATTTGGACTGTGGCGATCGTGGATATATCTGCCTGACAATGATTTGGACTGTGACCATCATGGATATATCTATCTGACAATGTTTTGGACTGTGACCATCGTGGATATATCTACCTGACAATGATTTGGACTGTGGCGATCGTAGATATATCTGCCTGACAATGATTTGGACTGTGACCATCATGGATATATCTATCTGACAATGTTTTGGACTGTGACCATCGTGGATATATTTAGCTGACGATGATTTGGACTGTGACCATCGTGGATATATTTAGCTGACAGTGATTTGGACTGTGACCATCGTGGATATATCTAGCTGACATTGATTTGGACTATGACCATCGTGGATATATCTACCTGACAATGATTTGGACTGTGACCATCATGGATATATCTAGCTGACAATGATTTGGACTGTGACCATCATAGATATATCTACCTGACAATGATTTGGACTGTGGCAAGCGTGGATATATCTGCCTGACAATGATTTGGACTGTGACCATCATGGATATATCTAGCTGACAATGATTTGGACTGTGACCATCATGGATATATCTAGCTGACAATGATTTGGACTGTGACCATCGTGGATATATTTAGCTGACAATGATTTGGACTGTGACCATCTTGGATATATCTATCTCACAATGATTTGGACTGTGACCATCATGGATATATCTATCTGACAATGTTTTGGACTGTGACCATCATGGATATATTTAGCTGACAATGATTTGGACCGTGACCATCTTGGATATATCTATCTCACAATGATTTGGACTGTGACCATCGTGGATATATCTAGCTGACAATGATTTGGACTGTGACCATCGTGAATATATCTAGCTGACAATGATTTGGACTGGGACCATCATGGATATATCTACCTCACAATGGTTAGGACTGTGACCATCGTGGATATATCTAGCTGACAATGATTTGGACTGTGACCATCGTGGATATATCTAGCTGACAGTGATTTGGACTGTGACCATTGTGGATATATCTAGCTGACATTGATTTGGACTGACAATCATGGATATATCTACCTGACAATGATTTGTACTGTGACCATCATGGCTATATCTACCTCACAATGATTTGGACTATGACCATCTTGGATATATCTACCTGACAATGATTTGGACTGTGACAATCGTGGATATATCTACCTGACAATGATTTGGACTGTGACCATCATGGATATATCTAGCTGACAATGTTTTGGACTGTGACCATCGTGGATATATTTAGCTGACAATGATTTGGACTGTGACCATCGTGGATATATCTGCCTGACAATGATTTGGACTGTGACCATCATGGATATATCTAGCTGACAATGATTTGGACTGTGACCATCATGGATATATCTAGCTGACAATGATTTGGACTGTGACCATCGTGGATATATCTGCCTGACAATGATTTGGACTGTGACCATCATGGATATATCTATCTGACAATGTTTTGGACTGTGACCATCGTGGATATATCTACCTGACAATGATTTGGACTGTGGCGATCGTAGATATATCTGCCTGACAATGATTTGGACTGTGACCATCATGGATATATCTATCTGACAATGTTTTGGACTGTGACCATCGTGGATATATTTAGCTGACGATGATTTGGACTGTGACCATCGTGGATATATTTAGCTGACAGTGATTTGGACTGTGACCATCGTGGATATATCTAGCTGACATTGATTTGGACTATGACCATCGTGGATATATCTACCTGACAATGATTTGGACTGTGACCATCATGGATATATCTAGCTGACAATGATTTGGACTGTGACCATCATAGATATATCTACCTGACAATGATTTGGACTGTGGCAAGCGTGGATATATCTGCCTGACAATGATTTGGACTGTGACCATCATGGATATATCTAGCTGACAATGATTTGGACTGTGACCATCATGGATATATCTAGCTGACAATGATTTGGACTGTGACCATCGTGGATATATTTAGCTGACAATGATTTGGACTGTGACCATCTTGGATATATCTATCTCACAATGATTTGGACTGTGACCATCATGGATATATCTATCTGACAATGTTTTGGACTGTGACCATCATGGATATATTTAGCTGACAATGATTTGGACCGTGACCATCTTGGATATATCTATCTCACAATGATTTGGACTGTGACCATCGTGGATATATCTAGCTGACAATGATTTGGACTGTGACCATCGTGAATATATCTAGCTGACAATGATTTGGACTGGGACCATCATGGATATATCTACCTCACAATGGTTAGGACTGTGACCATCGTGGATATATCTAGCTGACAATGATTTGGACTGTGACCATCGTGGATATATCTAGCTGACAGTGATTTGGACTGTGACCATTGTGGATATATCTAGCTGACATTGATTTGGACTGACAATCATGGATATATCTACCTGACAATGATTTGTACTGTGACCATCATGGCTATATCTACCTCACAATGATTTGGACTATGACCATCTTGGATATATCTACCTGACAATGATTTGGACTGTGACAATCGTGGATATATCTACCTGACAATGATTTGGACTGTGACCATCATGGATATATCTAGCTGACAATGTTTTGGACTGTGACCATCGTGGATATATTTAGCTGACAATGATTTGGACTGTGACCATCGTGGATATATCTAGCTGACAATGATTTGGACTGTGACCATCATGAATATATCTAGGTGACAATGATTTGGACTGTGACTATCATGGATATATCTACCTCACAATGATTTGGACTATGACCATCTTGGATATATCTACCTGACAATGATTTGGACTGTGACAATCGTGGATATATCTACCTGACAATGATTTGGACTGTGACCATCATGGATATATCTAGCTGACAATGTTTTGGACTGTGACCATCGTGGATATATTTAGCTGACAATGATTTGGACTGTGACCATCGTGGATATATCTAGCTGACAATGATTTGGACTGTGACCATCGTGAATATATCTAGGTGACAATGATTTGGACTGTGACTATCATGGATATATCTACCTCACAATGGTTAGGACTGTGACCATCGTGGATATATCTAGCTGACAATGATTTGGACTGTGACCATGGTGGATATATCTAGCTGACAATGTTTTGGACTGTGACCATCGTGGATATAATTAGCTGACAATGATTTGGACTGTGACCATCTTGGATATATCTATCTCACAATGATTTGGACTGTGACCATCGTGGATATATCTAGCTGACAATGATTTGGACTGTGACCATCATGGATATATCTACCTGACAATGATTTGGACTGTGACCATCATGGATATATCTACCTCACAATGATTTGGACTATGACCATCTTGGATATATCTACCTGACAATGATTTGGACTGTGACAATCGTGGATATATCTACCTGACAATGATTTGGACTGTGACCATCATGGATATATCCAGCTGACAATGTTTTGGACTGTGACCATCGTGGATATATTTAGCTGACAATGATTTGGACTGTGACCATCATGGATATATCTAGCTGACAATGTTTTGGACTGTGACCATCGTGGATATAATTAGCTGACAATGATTTGGACTGTGACCATCTTGGATATATCTATCTCACAATGATTTGGACTGTGACCATCGTGGATATATCTAGCTGACAATGATTTGGACTGTGACCATCATGGATATATCTACCTGACAATGATTTGGACTGTGACCATCATGGATATATCTACCTCACAATGATTTGGACTATGACCATCTTGGATATATCTACCTGACAATGATTTGGACTGTGACAATCGTGGATATATCTACCTGACAATGATTTGGACTGTGACCATCATGGATATATCCAGCTGACAATGTTTTGGACTGTGACCATCGTGGATATATTTAGCTGACAATGATTTGGACTGTGACCATCGTGGATATATCTAGCTGACAATGATTTGGACTGTGACCATCGTGAATATATCTAGGTGACAATGATTTGGACTGTGACTATCATGGATATATCTACCTCACAATGGTTAGGACTGTGACCATCATGGATATATCTAGCTGACGATGATTTGGACTCTGACCATCGTGGATATATTTAGCTGACAGTGATTTGGACTGTGACCATCATGGATATATCTAGCTGACAATGATTTGGACTGTGACCATCATGGATATATCTAGCTGACAATGATTTGGACTGTGACCATCATAGATATATCTACCTGACAATGATTTGGACTGTGGCAATCGTGGATATATCTGCCTGACAATGATTTGGACTGTGACCATCATGGATATATCTATCTGACAATGTTTTGGACTGTGACCATCGTGGATATATTTAGCTGACAATGATTTGGACTGTGACCATCTTGGATATATCTATCTCACAATGATTTGGACTGTGACCATCGTGGATATATTTAGCTGACAATGATTTGGACTGTGACCATCGTGAATATATCTAGCTGACAATGATTTGGACTGGGACCATCATGGATATATCTAGCTGACAATGATTTGGACTGTGACCATCATGGATATATCTAGCTGACAATGATTTGGACTGTGACCATCGTGGATATATTTAGCTGACAATGATTTGGACTGTGACCATCTTGGATATATCTATCTCACAATGATTTGGACTGTGACCATCATGGATATATCTATCTGACAATGTTTTGGACTGTGACCATCATGGATATATTTAGCTGACAATGATTTGGACCGTGACCATCTTGGATATATCTATCTCACAATGATTTGGACTGTGACCATCGTGGATATATCTAGCTGACAATGATTTGGACTGTGACCATCGTGAATATATCTAGCTGACAATGATTTGGACTGGGACCATCATGGATATATCTACCTCACAATGGTTAGGACTGTGACCATCGTGGATATATCTAGCTGACAATGATTTGGACTGTGACCATCGTGGATATATCTAGCTGACAGTGATTTGGACTGTGACCATTGTGGATATATCTAGCTGACATTGATTTGGACTGACAATCATGGATATATCTACCTGACAATGATTTGTACTGTGACCATCATGGCTATATCTACCTCACAATGATTTGGACTATGACCATCTTGGATATATCTACCTGACAATGATTTGGACTGTGACAATCGTGGATATATCTACCTGACAATGATTTGGACTGTGACCATCATGGATATATCTAGCTGACAATGTTTTGGACTGTGACCATCGTGGATATATTTAGCTGACAATGATTTGGACTGTGACCATCGTGGATATATCTAGCTGACAATGATTTGGACTGTGACCATCGTGAATATATCTAGGTGACAATGATTTGGACTGTGACTATCATGGATATATCTACCTCACAATGATTTGGACTATGACCATCTTGGATATATCTACCTGACAATGATTTGGACTGTGACAATCGTGGATATATCTACCTGACAATGATTTGGACTGTGACCATCATGGATATATCTAGCTGACAATGTTTTGGACTGTGACCATCGTGGATATATTTAGCTGACAATGATTTGGACTGTGACCATCGTGGATATATCTAGCTGACAATGATTTGGACTGTGACCATCGTGAATATATCTAGGTGACAATGATTTGGACTGTGACTATCATGGATATATCTACCTCACAATGGTTAGGACTGTGACCATCGTGGATATATCTACCTGACAATGATTTGGACTGTGGCAATCGTGGATATATCTGCCTGACAATGATTTGGACTGTGACCATCATGGATATATCTAGCTGACAATGATTTGGACTGTGACCATCATGGATATATCTAGCTGACAATGATTTGGACTGTGACCATCATAGATATATCTACCTGACAATGATTTGGACTGTGGCGATCGTGGATATATCTGCCTGACAATGATTTGGACTGTGACCATCATGGATATATCTATCTGACAATGTTTTGGACTGTGACCATCGTGGATATATCTACCTGACAATGATTTGGACTGTGGCGATCGTAGATATATCTGCCTGACAATGATTTGGACTGTGACCATCATGGATATATCTATCTGACAATGTTTTGGACTGTGACCATCGTGGATATATTTAGCTGACGATGATTTGGACTGTGACCATCGTGGATATATTTAGCTGACAGTGATTTGGACTGTGACCATCGTGGATATATCTAGCTGACATTGATTTGGACTATGACCATCGTGGATATATCTACCTGACAATGATTTGGACTGTGACCATCATGGATATATCTAGCTGACAATGATTTGGACTGTGACCATCATAGATATATCTACCTGACAATGATTTGGACTGTGGCAAGCGTGGATATATCTGCCTGACAATGATTTGGACTGTGACCATCATGGATATATCTAGCTGACAATGATTTGGACTGTGACCATCATGGATATATCTAGCTGACAATGATTTGGACTGTGACCATCGTGGATATATTTAGCTGACAATGATTTGGACTGTGACCATCTTGGATATATCTATCTCACAATGATTTGGACTGTGACCATCATGGATATATCTATCTGACAATGTTTTGGACTGTGACCATCATGGATATATTTAGCTGACAATGATTTGGACCGTGACCATCTTGGATATATCTATCTCACAATGATTTGGACTGTGACCATCGTGGATATATCTAGCTGACAATGATTTGGACTGTGACCATCGTGAATATATCTAGCTGACAATGATTTGGACTGGGACCATCATGGATATATCTACCTCACAATGGTTAGGACTGTGACCATCGTGGATATATCTAGCTGACAATGATTTGGACTGTGACCATCGTGGATATATCTAGCTGACAGTGATTTGGACTGTGACCATTGTGGATATATCTAGCTGACATTGATTTGGACTGACAATCATGGATATATCTACCTGACAATGATTTGTACTGTGACCATCATGGCTATATCTACCTCACAATGATTTGGACTATGACCATCTTGGATATATCTACCTGACAATGATTTGGACTGTGACAATCGTGGATATATCTACCTGACAATGATTTGGACTGTGACCATCATGGATATATCTAGCTGACAATGTTTTGGACTGTGACCATCGTGGATATATTTAGCTGACAATGATTTGGACTGTGACCATCGTGGATATATCTGCCTGACAATGATTTGGACTGTGACCATCATGGATATATCTAGCTGACAATGATTTGGACTGTGACCATCATGGATATATCTAGCTGACAATGATTTGGACTGTGACCATCATAGATATATCTACCTGACAATGATTTGGACTGTGGCGATCGTGGATATATCTGCCTGACAATGATTTGGACTGTGACCATCATGGATATATCTATCTGACAATGTTTTGGACTGTGACCATCGTGGATATATCTACCTGACAATGATTTGGACTGTGGCGATCGTAGATATATCTGCCTGACAATGATTTGGACTGTGACCATCATGGATATATCTATCTGACAATGTTTTGGACTGTGACCATCGTGGATATATTTAGCTGACGATGATTTGGACTGTGACCATCGTGGATATATTTAGCTGACAGTGATTTGGACTGTGACCATCGTGGATATATCTAGCTGACATTGATTTGGACTATGACCATCGTGGATATATCTACCTGACAATGATTTGGACTGTGACCATCATGGATATATCTAGCTGACAATGATTTGGACTGTGACCATCATAGATATATCTACCTGACAATGATTTGGACTGTGGCAAGCGTGGATATATCTGCCTGACAATGATTTGGACTGTGACCATCATGGATATATCTAGCTGACAATGATTTGGACTGTGACCATCATGGATATATCTAGCTGACAATGATTTGGACTGTGACCATCGTGGATATATTTAGCTGACAATGATTTGGACTGTGACCATCTTGGATATATCTATCTCACAATGATTTGGACTGTGACCATCATGGATATATCTATCTGACAATGTTTTGGACTGTGACCATCATGGATATATTTAGCTGACAATGATTTGGACCGTGACCATCTTGGATATATCTATCTCACAATGATTTGGACTGTGACCATCGTGGATATATCTAGCTGACAATGATTTGGACTGTGACCATCGTGAATATATCTAGCTGACAATGATTTGGACTGGGACCATCATGGATATATCTACCTCACAATGGTTAGGACTGTGACCATCGTGGATATATCTAGCTGACAATGATTTGGACTGTGACCATCGTGGATATATCTAGCTGACAGTGATTTGGACTGTGACCATTGTGGATATATCTAGCTGACATTGATTTGGACTGACAATCATGGATATATCTACCTGACAATGATTTGTACTGTGACCATCATGGCTATATCTACCTCACAATGATTTGGACTATGACCATCTTGGATATATCTACCTGACAATGATTTGGACTGTGACAATCGTGGATATATCTACCTGACAATGATTTGGACTGTGACCATCATGGATATATCTAGCTGACAATGTTTTGGACTGTGACCATCGTGGATATATTTAGCTGACAATGATTTGGACTGTGACCATCGTGGATATATCTAGCTGACAATGATTTGGACTGTGACCATCATGAATATATCTAGGTGACAATGATTTGGACTGTGACTATCATGGATATATCTACCTCACAATGATTTGGACTATGACCATCTTGGATATATCTACCTGACAATGATTTGGACTGTGACAATCGTGGATATATCTACCTGACAATGATTTGGACTGTGACCATCATGGATATATCTAGCTGACAATGTTTTGGACTGTGACCATCGTGGATATATTTAGCTGACAATGATTTGGACTGTGACCATCGTGGATATATCTAGCTGACAATGATTTGGACTGTGACCATCGTGAATATATCTAGGTGACAATGATTTGGACTGTGACTATCATGGATATATCTACCTCACAATGGTTAGGACTGTGACCATCGTGGATATATCTAGCTGACAATGATTTGGACTGTGACCATGGTGGATATATCTAGCTGACAATGTTTTGGACTGTGACCATCGTGGATATAATTAGCTGACAATGATTTGGACTGTGACCATCTTGGATATATCTATCTCACAATGATTTGGACTGTGACCATCGTGGATATATCTAGCTGACAATGATTTGGACTGTGACCATCATGGATATATCTACCTGACAATGATTTGGACTGTGACCATCATGGATATATCTACCTCACAATGATTTGGACTATGACCATCTTGGATATATCTACCTGACAATGATTTGGACTGTGACAATCGTGGATATATCTACCTGACAATGATTTGGACTGTGACCATCATGGATATATCCAGCTGACAATGTTTTGGACTGTGACCATCGTGGATATATTTAGCTGACAATGATTTGGACTGTGACCATCATGGATATATCTAGCTGACAATGTTTTGGACTGTGACCATCGTGGATATATTTAGCTGACAATGATTTGGACTGTGACCATCGTGGATATATCTAGCTGACAATGATTTGGACTGTGACCATCGTGAATATATCTAGGTGACAATGATTTGGACTGTGACTATCATGGATATATCTACCTCACAATGGTTAGGACTGTGACCATCGTGGATATATCTAGCTGACAATGATTTGGACTGTGACCATGGTGGATATATCTAGCTGACAATGTTTTGGACTGTGACCATCGTGGATATAATTAGCTGACAATGATTTGGACTGTGACCATCTTGGATATATCTATCTCACAATGATTTGGACTGTGACCATCGTGGATATATCTAGCTGACAATGATTTGGACTGTGACCATCATGGATATATCTACCTGACAATGATTTGGACTGTGACCATCATGGATATATCTACCTCACAATGATTTGGACTATGACCATCTTGGATATATCTACCTGACAATGATTTGGACTGTGACAATCGTGGATATATCTACCTGACAATGATTTGGACTGTGACCATCATGGATATATCCAGCTGACAATGTTTTGGACTGTGACCATCGTGGATATATTTAGCTGACAATGATTTGGACTGTGACCATCGTGGATATATCTAGCTGACAATGATTTGGACTGTGACCATCGTGAATATATCTAGGTGACAATGATTTGGACTGTGACTATCATGGATATATCTACCTCACAATGGTTAGGACTGTGACCATCATGGATATATCTAGCTGACGATGATTTGGACTCTGACCATCGTGGATATATTTAGCTGACAGTGATTTGGACTGTGACCATCGTGGATATATCTAGCTAACATTGATTTGGACTGTGACCATCGTGGATATATCTACCTGACAATGATTTGGACTGTGACCATCATGGATATATCTAGCTGACAATGATTTGGACTGTGACCATCATAGATATATCTACCTGACAATGATTTGGACTGTGGCAATCGTGGATATATCTGCCTGACAATGATTTGGACTGTGACCATCATGGATATATCTAGCTGACAATGATTTGGACTGTGACCATCATGGATATATCTAGCTGACAATGTTTTGGACTGTGACCATCGTGGATATATTTAGCTGACAATGATTTGGACTGTGACCATCTTGGATATATCTATCTCACAATGATTTGGACTGTGACCATCGTGGATATATTTAGCTGACAATGATTTGGACTGTGACCATCGTGAATATATCTAGCTGACAATGATTTGGACTGTGACCATCATGGATATATCTACCTCACAATGATTTGGACTATGACCATCTTGGATATATCTACCTGACAATGATTTGGACTGTGACAATCGTGGATATATCTACCTGACAATGATTTGGACTGTGACCATCATGGATATATCCAGCTGACAATGTTTTGGACTGTGACCATCGTGGATATATTTAGCTGACAATGATTTGGACTGTGACCATCGTGGATATATCTAGCTGACAATGATTTGGACTGTGACCATCGTGAATATATCTAGGTGACAATGATTTGGACTGTGACTATCATGGATATATCTACCTCACAATGGTTAGGACTGTGACCATCATGGATATATCTAGCTGACGATGATTTGGACTCTGACCATCGTGGATATATTTAGCTGACAGTGATTTGGACTGTGACCATCGTGGATATATCTAGCTAACATTGATTTGGACTGTGACCATCGTGGATATATCTACCTGACAATGATTTGGACTGTGACCATCATGGATATATCTAGCTGACAATGATTTGGACTGTGACCATCATAGATATATCTACCTGACAATGATTTGGACTGTGGCAATCGTGGATATATCTGCCTGACAATGATTTGGACTGTGACCATCATGGATATATCTAGCTGACAATGATTTGGACTGTGACCATCATGGATATATCTAGCTGACAATGATTTGGACTGTGACCATCATAGATATATCTACCTGACAATGATTTGGACTGTGGCGATCGTGGATATATCTGCCTGACAATGATTTGGACTGTGACCATCATGGATATATCTATCTGACAATGTTTTGGACTGTGACCATCGTGGATATATTTAGCTGACAATGATTTGGACTGTGACCATCTTGGATATATCTATCTCACAATGATTTGGACTGTGACCATCGTGGATATATTTAGCTGACAATGATTTGGACTGGGACCATCATGGATATATCTACCTCACAATGGTTAGGACTGTGACCATCGTGAATATATCTAGCTGACAATGATTTGGACTGTGACCATCGTGGATATATCTAGCTGACAGTGATTTGGACTGTGACCATTGTGGATATATCTAGCTGACATTGATTTGGACTGTGACAATCATGGATATATCTACCTGACAATGATTTGTACTGTGACCATCATAGCTATATCTACCTCACAATGATTTGGACTATGACCATCTTGGATATATCTACCTGACAATGATTTGGACTGTGACAATCGTGGATATATCTACCTGACAATGATTTGGACTGTGACCATCGTGGATATATTTAGCTGACAATGATTTGGACTGTGACCATCGTGGATATATCTAGCTTACAATGATTTGGACTGTGACCATCGTGAATATATCTAGGTGACAATGATTTGGACTGTGACTATCATGGATATATCTACCTCACAATGGTTAGGACTGTGACCATCGTGGATATATCTAGCTGACGATGATTTGGACTGTGACCATCGTGGATATATTTAGCTGACAGTGATTTGGACTGTGACCATCGTGGATATATCTACCTGACAATGATTTGGACTGTGACAATCGTGGATATATCTACCTGACAATGATTTGGACTGTGACCATCATGGATATATCTAGCTGACAATGTTTTGGACTGTGACCATCGTGGATATATTTAGCTGACAATGATTTGGACTGTGACCATCTTGGATATATCTATCTCACAATGATTTGGACTGTGACCATCGTGGATATATCTAGCTGACAATGATTTGGACTGTGACCATCGTGAATATATCTAGGTGACAATGATTTGGACTGTGACTATCATGGATATATCTACCTCACAATGGTTAGGACTGTGACCATCGTGGATATATCTAGCTGACGATGATTTGGACTGTGACCATCGTGGATATATTTAGCTGACAGTGATTTGGACTGTGACCATCGTGGATATATCTAGCTGACATTGATTTGGACTGTGACCATCGTGGATATATCTACCTGACAATGATTTGGACTGTGACCATCGTGGCTATATCTACCTCACAATGATTTGGACTATGACCATCTTGGATATATCTACCTGACAATGATTTGGACTGTGACCATCATGGATATATCTAGCTGACAATGATTTGGATTGTGACCATGGTGGATATATCTAGCTGACAGTGATTTGGACTGTGACCATCATGGATATATCTAGCTGACAATGTTTTGGACTGTGACCATCGTGGATATAATTAGCTGACAATGATTAGGACTGTGACCATCTTGGATATATCTATCTCACAATGATTTGGACTGTGACCATCGTGGATATATCTAGCTGACAATGATTTGGACTGTGACCATCGTGAATATATCTAGCTGACAATGATTTGGACTGTGACCATCATGGATATATCTACCTCACAATGGTTAGGACTGTGACCATTGTGGATATATCTAGCTGACAATGATTTGGACTGTGACCATCATGGATATATCTACCTGACAATGATTTGGACTGTGACCGTCGTGGATATATCTACCTCACAATGGTTAGGACTGTGACCATTGTGGATATATCTAGCTGACAATGATTTGGACTGTGACCATCATGGATATATCTACCTGACAATGATTTGGACTGTGACCATCATAGATATATCTACCTGACAATGATTTGGACTGTGGCAATCGTGGATATATCTGCCTGACAATGATTTGGACTGTGACCATCATGGATATATCTAGCTGACAATGATTTGGACTGTGACCATCATGGATATATCTAGCTGACAATGATTTGGACTGTGACCATCATAGATATATCTACCTGACAATGATTTGGACTGTGACCATCGTGGATATATCTAGCTGACAATGATTTGGACTGTGACCATCGTGAATATATCTAGGTGACAATGATTTGGACTGTGACTATCATGGATATATCTACCTCACAATGGTTAGGACTGTGACCATCGTGGATATATCTAGCTGACAATGATTTGGACTGTGACCATGGTGGATATATCTAGCTGACAATGTTTTGGACTGTGACCATCGTGGATATAATTAGCTGACAATGATTTGGACTGTGACCATCTTGGATATATCTATCTCACAATGATTTGGACTGTGACCATCGTGGATATATCTAGCTGACAATGATTTGGACTGTGACCATCATGGATATATCTACCTGACAATGATTTGGACTGTGACCATCATGGATATATCTACCTCACAATGATTTGGACTATGACCATCTTGGATATATCTACCTGACAATGATTTGGACTGTGACAATCGTGGATATATCTACCTGACAATGATTTGGACTGTGACCATCATGGATATATCCAGCTGACAATGTTTTGGACTGTGACCATCGTGGATATATTTAGCTGACAATGATTTGGACTGTGACCATCATGGATATATCTAGCTGACAATGTTTTGGACTGTGACCATCGTGGATATAATTAGCTGACAATGATTTGGACTGTGACCATCTTGGATATATCTATCTCACAATGATTTGGACTGTGACCATCGTGGATATATCTAGCTGACAATGATTTGGACTGTGACCATCATGGATATATCTACCTGACAATGATTTGGACTGTGACCATCATGGATATATCTACCTCACAATGATTTGGACTATGACCATCTTGGATATATCTACCTGACAATGATTTGGACTGTGACAATCGTGGATATATCTACCTGACAATGATTTGGACTGTGACCATCATGGATATATCCAGCTGACAATGTTTTGGACTGTGACCATCGTGGATATATTTAGCTGACAATGATTTGGACTGTGACCATCGTGGATATATCTAGCTGACAATGATTTGGACTGTGACCATCGTGAATATATCTAGGTGACAATGATTTGGACTGTGACTATCATGGATATATCTACCTCACAATGGTTAGGACTGTGACCATCATGGATATATCTAGCTGACGATGATTTGGACTCTGACCATCGTGGATATATTTAGCTGACAGTGATTTGGACTGTGACCATCATGGATATATCTAGCTGACAATGATTTGGACTGTGACCATCATGGATATATCTAGCTGACAATGATTTGGACTGTGACCATCATAGATATATCTACCTGACAATGATTTGGACTGTGGCAATCGTGGATATATCTGCCTGACAATGATTTGGACTGTGACCATCATGGATATATCTATCTGACAATGTTTTGGACTGTGACCATCGTGGATATATTTAGCTGACAATGATTTGGACTGTGACCATCTTGGATATATCTATCTCACAATGATTTGGACTGTGACCATCGTGGATATATTTAGCTGACAATGATTTGGACTGTGACCATCGTGAATATATCTAGCTGACAATGATTTGGACTGGGACCATCATGGATATATCTAGCTGACAATGATTTGGACTGTGACCATCATGGATATATCTAGCTGACAATGATTTGGACTGTGACCATCGTGGATATATTTAGCTGACAATGATTTGGACTGTGACCATCTTGGATATATCTATCTCACAATGATTTGGACTGTGACCATCATGGATATATCTATCTGACAATGTTTTGGACTGTGACCATCATGGATATATTTAGCTGACAATGATTTGGACCGTGACCATCTTGGATATATCTATCTCACAATGATTTGGACTGTGACCATCGTGGATATATCTAGCTGACAATGATTTGGACTGTGACCATCGTGAATATATCTAGCTGACAATGATTTGGACTGGGACCATCATGGATATATCTACCTCACAATGGTTAGGACTGTGACCATCGTGGATATATCTAGCTGACAATGATTTGGACTGTGACCATCGTGGATATATCTAGCTGACAGTGATTTGGACTGTGACCATTGTGGATATATCTAGCTGACATTGATTTGGACTGACAATCATGGATATATCTACCTGACAATGATTTGTACTGTGACCATCATGGCTATATCTACCTCACAATGATTTGGACTATGACCATCTTGGATATATCTACCTGACAATGATTTGGACTGTGACAATCGTGGATATATCTACCTGACAATGATTTGGACTGTGACCATCATGGATATATCTAGCTGACAATGTTTTGGACTGTGACCATCGTGGATATATTTAGCTGACAATGATTTGGACTGTGACCATCGTGGATATATCTAGCTGACAATGATTTGGACTGTGACCATCGTGAATATATCTAGGTGACAATGATTTGGACTGTGACTATCATGGATATATCTACCTCACAATGATTTGGACTATGACCATCTTGGATATATCTACCTGACAATGATTTGGACTGTGACAATCGTGGATATATCTACCTGACAATGATTTGGACTGTGACCATCATGGATATATCTAGCTGACAATGTTTTGGACTGTGACCATCGTGGATATATTTAGCTGACAATGATTTGGACTGTGACCATCGTGGATATATCTAGCTGACAATGATTTGGACTGTGACCATCGTGAATATATCTAGGTGACAATGATTTGGACTGTGACTATCATGGATATATCTACCTCACAATGGTTAGGACTGTGACCATCGTGGATATATCTACCTGACAATGATTTGGACTGTGGCAATCGTGGATATATCTGCCTGACAATGATTTGGACTGTGACCATCATGGATATATCTAGCTGACAATGATTTGGACTGTGACCATCATGGATATATCTAGCTGACAATGATTTGGACTGTGACCATCATAGATATATCTACCTGACAATGATTTGGACTGTGGCGATCGTGGATATATCTGCCTGACAATGATTTGGACTGTGACCATCATGGATATATCTATCTGACAATGTTTTGGACTGTGACCATCGTGGATATATCTACCTGACAATGATTTGGACTGTGGCGATCGTAGATATATCTGCCTGACAATGATTTGGACTGTGACCATCATGGATATATCTATCTGACAATGTTTTGGACTGTGACCATCGTGGATATATTTAGCTGACGATGATTTGGACTGTGACCATCGTGGATATATTTAGCTGACAGTGATTTGGACTGTGACCATCGTGGATATATCTAGCTGACATTGATTTGGACTATGACCATCGTGGATATATCTACCTGACAATGATTTGGACTGTGACCATCATGGATATATCTAGCTGACAATGATTTGGACTGTGACCATCATAGATATATCTACCTGACAATGATTTGGACTGTGGCAAGCGTGGATATATCTGCCTGACAATGATTTGGACTGTGACCATCATGGATATATCTAGCTGACAATGATTTGGACTGTGACCATCATGGATATATCTAGCTGACAATGATTTGGACTGTGACCATCGTGGATATATTTAGCTGACAATGATTTGGACTGTGACCATCTTGGATATATCTATCTCACAATGATTTGGACTGTGACCATCATGGATATATCTATCTGACAATGTTTTGGACTGTGACCATCATGGATATATTTAGCTGACAATGATTTGGACCGTGACCATCTTGGATATATCTATCTCACAATGATTTGGACTGTGACCATCGTGGATATATCTAGCTGACAATGATTTGGACTGTGACCATCGTGAATATATCTAGCTGACAATGATTTGGACTGGGACCATCATGGATATATCTACCTCACAATGGTTAGGACTGTGACCATCGTGGATATATCTAGCTGACAATGATTTGGACTGTGACCATCGTGGATATATCTAGCTGACAGTGATTTGGACTGTGACCATTGTGGATATATCTAGCTGACATTGATTTGGACTGACAATCATGGATATATCTACCTGACAATGATTTGTACTGTGACCATCATGGCTATATCTACCTCACAATGATTTGGACTATGACCATCTTGGATATATCTACCTGACAATGATTTGGACTGTGACAATCGTGGATATATCTACCTGACAATGATTTGGACTGTGACCATCATGGATATATCTAGCTGACAATGTTTTGGACTGTGACCATCGTGGATATATTTAGCTGACAATGATTTGGACTGTGACCATCGTGGATATATCTGCCTGACAATGATTTGGACTGTGACCATCATGGATATATCTAGCTGACAATGATTTGGACTGTGACCATCATGGATATATCTAGCTGACAATGATTTGGACTGTGACCATCATAGATATATCTACCTGACAATGATTTGGACTGTGGCGATCGTGGATATATCTGCCTGACAATGATTTGGACTGTGACCATCATGGATATATCTATCTGACAATGTTTTGGACTGTGACCATCGTGGATATATCTACCTGACAATGATTTGGACTGTGGCGATCGTAGATATATCTGCCTGACAATGATTTGGACTGTGACCATCATGGATATATCTATCTGACAGTGTTTTGGACTGTGACCATCGTGGATATATTTAGCTGACGATGATTTGGACTGTGACCATCGTGGATATATTTAGCTGACAGTGATTTGGACTGTGACCATCGTGGATATATCTAGCTGACATTGATTTGGACTATGACCATCGTGGATATATCTACCTGACAATGATTTGGACTGTGACCATCATGGATATATCTAGCTGACAATGATTTGGACTGTGACCATCATAGATATATCTACCTGACAATGATTTGGACTGTGGCAAGCGTGGATATATCTGCCTGACAATGATTTGGACTGTGACCATCATGGATATATCTAGCTGACAATGATTTGGACTGTGACCATCATGGATATATCTAGCTGACAATGATTTGGACTGTGACCATCGTGGATATATTTAGCTGACAATGATTTGGACTGTGACCATCTTGGATATATCTATCTCACAATGATTTGGACTGTGACCATCATGGATATATCTATCTGACAATGTTTTGGACTGTGACCATCATGGATATATTTAGCTGACAATGATTTGGACCGTGACCATCTTGGATATATCTATCTCACAATGATTTGGACTGTGACCATCGTGGATATATCTAGCTGACAATGATTTGGACTGTGACCATCGTGAATATATCTAGCTGACAATGATTTGGACTGGGACCATCATGGATATATCTACCTCACAATGGTTAGGACTGTGACCATCGTGGATATATCTAGCTGACAATGATTTGGACTGTGACCATCGTGGATATATCTAGCTGACAGTGATTTGGACTGTGACCATTGTGGATATATCTAGCTGACATTGATTTGGACTGACAATCATGGATATATCTACCTGACAATGATTTGTACTGTGACCATCATGGCTATATCTACCTCACAATGATTTGGACTATGACCATCTTGGATATATCTACCTGACAATGATTTGGACTGTGACAATCGTGGATATATCTACCTGACAATGATTTGGACTGTGACCATCATGGATATATCTAGCTGACAATGTTTTGGACTGTGACCATCGTGGATATATTTAGCTGACAATGATTTGGACTGTGACCATCGTGGATATATCTAGCTGACAATGATTTGGACTGTGACCATCATGAATATATCTAGGTGACAATGATTTGGACTGTGACTATCATGGATATATCTACCTCACAATGATTTGGACTATGACCATCTTGGATATATCTACCTGACAATGATTTGGACTGTGACAATCGTGGATATATCTACCTGACAATGATTTGGACTGTGACCATCATGGATATATCTAGCTGACAATGTTTTGGACTGTGACCATCGTGGATATATTTAGCTGACAATGATTTGGACTGTGACCATCGTGGATATATCTAGCTGACAATGATTTGGACTGTGACCATCGTGAATATATCTAGGTGACAATGATTTGGACTGTGACTATCATGGATATATCTACCTCACAATGGTTAGGACTGTGACCATCGTGGATATATCTAGCTGACAATGATTTGGACTGTGACCATGGTGGATATATCTAGCTGACAATGTTTTGGACTGTGACCATCGTGGATATAATTAGCTGACAATGATTTGGACTGTGACCATCTTGGATATATCTATCTCACAATGATTTGGACTGTGACCATCGTGGATATATCTAGCTGACAATGATTTGGACTGTGACCATCATGGATATATCTACCTGACAATGATTTGGACTGTGACCATCATGGATATATCTACCTCACAATGATTTGGACTATGACCATCTTGGATATATCTACCTGACAATGATTTGGACTGTGACAATCGTGGATATATCTACCTGACAATGATTTGGACTGTGACCATCATGGATATATCCAGCTGACAATGTTTTGGACTGTGACCATCGTGGATATATTTAGCTGACAATGATTTGGACTGTGACCATCATGGATATATCTAGCTGACAATGTTTTGGACTGTGACCATCGTGGATATATTTAGCTGACAATGATTTGGACTGTGACCATCGTGGATATATCTAGCTGACAATGATTTGGACTGTGACCATCGTGAATATATCTAGGTGACAATGATTTGGACTGTGACTATCATGGATATATCTACCTCACAATGGTTAGGACTGTGACCATCGTGGATATATCTAGCTGACAATGATTTGGACTGTGACCATGGTGGATATATCTAGCTGACAATGTTTTGGACTGTGACCATCGTGGATATAATTAGCTGACAATGATTTGGACTGTGACCATCTTGGATATATCTATCTCACAATGATTTGGACTGTGACCATCGTGGATATATCTAGCTGACAATGATTTGGACTGTGACCATCATGGATATATCTACCTGACAATGATTTGGACTGTGACCATCATGGATATATCTACCTCACAATGATTTGGACTATGACCATCTTGGATATATCTACCTGACAATGATTTGGACTGTGACAATCGTGGATATATCTACCTGACAATGATTTGGACTGTGACCATCATGGATATATCCAGCTGACAATGTTTTGGACTGTGACCATCGTGGATATATTTAGCTGACAATGATTTGGACTGTGACCATCGTGGATATATCTAGCTGACAATGATTTGGACTGTGACCATCGTGAATATATCTAGGTGACAATGATTTGGACTGTGACTATCATGGATATATCTACCTCACAATGGTTAGGACTGTGACCATCATGGATATATCTAGCTGACGATGATTTGGACTCTGACCATCGTGGATATATTTAGCTGACAGTGATTTGGACTGTGACCATCGTGGATATATCTAGCTAACATTGATTTGGACTGTGACCATCGTGGATATATCTACCTGACAATGATTTGGACTGTGACCATCATGGATATATCTAGCTGACAATGATTTGGACTGTGACCATCATAGATATATCTACCTGACAATGATTTGGACTGTGGCAATCGTGGATATATCTGCCTGACAATGATTTGGACTGTGACCATCATGGATATATCTAGCTGACAATGATTTGGACTGTGACCATCATGGATATATCTAGCTGACAATGTTTTGGACTGTGACCATCGTGGATATATTTAGCTGACAATGATTTGGACTGTGACCATCTTGGATATATCTATCTCACAATGATTTGGACTGTGACCATCGTGGATATATTTAGCTGACAATGATTTGGACTGTGACCATCGTGAATATATCTAGCTGACAATGATTTGGACTGTGACCATCATGGATATATCTACCTCACAATGATTTGGACTATGACCATCTTGGATATATCTACCTGACAATGATTTGGACTGTGACAATCGTGGATATATCTACCTGACAATGATTTGGACTGTGACCATCATGGATATATCCAGCTGACAATGTTTTGGACTGTGACCATCGTGGATATATTTAGCTGACAATGATTTGGACTGTGACCATCGTGGATATATCTAGCTGACAATGATTTGGACTGTGACCATCGTGAATATATCTAGGTGACAATGATTTGGACTGTGACTATCATGGATATATCTACCTCACAATGGTTAGGACTGTGACCATCATGGATATATCTAGCTGACGATGATTTGGACTCTGACCATCGTGGATATATTTAGCTGACAGTGATTTGGACTGTGACCATCGTGGATATATCTAGCTAACATTGATTTGGACTGTGACCATCGTGGATATATCTACCTGACAATGATTTGGACTGTGACCATCATGGATATATCTAGCTGACAATGATTTGGACTGTGACCATCATAGATATATCTACCTGACAATGATTTGGACTGTGGCAATCGTGGATATATCTGCCTGACAATGATTTGGACTGTGACCATCATGGATATATCTAGCTGACAATGATTTGGACTGTGACCATCATGGATATATCTAGCTGACAATGATTTGGACTGTGACCATCATAGATATATCTACCTGACAATGATTTGGACTGTGGCGATCGTGGATATATCTGCCTGACAATGATTTGGACTGTGACCATCATGGATATATCTATCTGACAATGTTTTGGACTGTGACCATCGTGGATATATTTAGCTGACAATGATTTGGACTGTGACCATCTTGGATATATCTATCTCACAATGATTTGGACTGTGACCATCGTGGATATATTTAGCTGACAATGATTTGGACTGTGACCATCGTGAATATATCTAGCTGACAATGATTTGGACTGGGACCATCATGGATATATCTACCTCACAATGGTTAGGACTGTGACCATCGTGAATATATCTAGCTGACAATGATTTGGACTGTGACCATCGTGGATATATCTAGCTGACAGTGATTTGGACTGTGACCATTGTGGATATATCTAGCTGACATTGATTTGGACTGTGACAATCATGGATATATCTACCTGACAATGATTTGTACTGTGACCATCATAGCTATATCTACCTCACAATGATTTGGACTATGACCATCTTGGATATATCTACCTGACAATGATTTGGACTGTGACAATCGTGGATATATCTACCTGACAATGATTTGGACTGTGACCATCGTGGATATATTTAGCTGACAATGATTTGGACTGTGACCATCGTGGATATATCTAGCTTACAATGATTTGGACTGTGACCATCGTGAATATATCTAGGTGACAATGATTTGGACTGTGACTATCATGGATATATCTACCTCACAATGGTTAGGACTGTGACCATCGTGGATATATCTAGCTGACGATGATTTGGACTGTGACCATCGTGGATATATTTAGCTGACAGTGATTTGGACTGTGACCATCGTGGATATATCTACCTGACAATGATTTGGACTGTGACAATCGTGGATATATCTACCTGACAATGATTTGGACTGTGACCATCATGGATATATCTAGCTGACAATGTTTTGGACTGTGACCATCGTGGATATATTTAGCTGACAATGATTTGGACTGTGACCATCTTGGATATATCTATCTCACAATGATTTGGACTGTGACCATCGTGGATATATCTAGCTGACAATGATTTGGACTGTGACCATCGTGAATATATCTAGGTGACAATGATTTGGACTGTGACTATCATGGATATATCTACCTCACAATGGTTAGGACTGTGACCATCGTGGATATATCTAGCTGACGATGATTTGGACTGTGACCATCGTGGATATATTTAGCTGACAGTGATTTGGACTGTGACCATCGTGGATATATCTAGCTGACATTGATTTGGACTGTGACCATCGTGGATATATCTACCTGACAATGATTTGGACTGTGACCATCGTGGCTATATCTACCTCACAATGATTTGGACTATGACCATCTTGGATATATCTACCTGACAATGATTTGGACTGTGACCATCATGGATATATCTAGCTGACAATGATTTGGATTGTGACCATGGTGGATATATCTAGCTGACAGTGATTTGGACTGTGACCATCATGGATATATCTAGCTGACAATGTTTTGGACTGTGACCATCGTGGATATAATTAGCTGACAATGATTAGGACTGTGACCATCTTGGATATATCTATCTCACAATGATTTGGACTGTGACCATCGTGGATATATCTAGCTGACAATGATTTGGACTGTGACCATCGTGAATATATCTAGCTGACAATGATTTGGACTGTGACCATCATGGATATATCTACCTCACAATGGTTAGGACTGTGACCATTGTGGATATATCTAGCTGACAATGATTTGGACTGTGACCATCATGGATATATCTACCTGACAATGATTTGGACTGTGACCGTCGTGGATATATCTACCTCACAATGGTTAGGACTGTGACCATTGTGGATATATCTAGCTGACAATGATTTGGACTGTGACCATCATGGATATATCTACCTGACAATGATTTGGACTGTGACCATCATAGATATATCTACCTGACAATGATTTGGACTGTGGCAATCGTGGATATATCTGCCTGACAATGATTTGGACTGTGACCATCATGGATATATCTAGCTGACAATGATTTGGACTGTGACCATCATGGATATATCTAGCTGACAATGATTTGGACTGTGACCATCATAGATATATCTACCTGACAATGATTTGGACTGTGGCGATCGTGGATATATCTGCCTGACAATGATTTGGACTGTGACCATCATGGATATATCTATCTGACAATGTTTTGGACTGTGACCATCGTGGATATATTTAGCTGACAATGATTTGGACTGTGACCATCTTGGATATATCTATCTCACAATGATTTGGACTGTGACCATCGTGGATATATTTAGCTGACAATGATTTGGACTGTGACCATCGTGAATATATCTAGCTGACAATGATTTGGACTGGGACCATCATGGATATATCTACCTCACAATGGTTAGGACTGTGACCATCGTGAATATATCTAGCTGACAATGATTTGGACTGTGACCATCGTGGATATATCTAGCTGACAGTGATTTGGACTGTGACCATTGTGGATATATCTAGCTGACATTGATTTGGACTGTGACAATCATGGATATATCTACCTGACAATGATTTGTACTGTGACCATCATAGCTATATCTACCTCACAATGATTTGGACTATGACCATCTTGGATATATCTACCTGACAATGATTTGGACTGTGACAATCGTGGATATATCTACCTGACAATGATTTGGACTGTGACCATCGTGGATATATTTAGCTGACAATGATTTGGACTGTGACCATCGTGGATATATCTAGCTTACAATGATTTGGACTGTGACCATCGTGAATATATCTAGGTGACAATGATTTGGACTGTGACTATCATGGATATATCTACCTCACAATGGTTAGGACTGTGACCATCGTGGATATATCTAGCTGACAATGTTTTGGACTGTGACCATCGTGGATATAATTAGCTGACAATGATTTGGACTGTGACCATCTTGGATATATCTATCTCACAATGATTTGGACTGTGACCATCGTGGATATATCTAGCTGACAATGATTTGGACAGTGACCATCGTGAATATATCTAGCTGACAATGATTTGGACTGTGACCATCATGGATATATCTACCTCACAATGGTTAGGACTGTGACCATCATGGCTATATCTACCTCGCAATGATTTGGACTATGACCATCTTGGATATATCTACCTGACAATGATTTGGACTGTGACAATCGTGGATATATCTACCTGACAATGATTTGGACTGTGACCATCATGGATATATCCAGCTGACAATGTTTTGGACTGTGACCATCGTGGATATATTTAGCTGACAATGATTTGGACTGTGACCATCGTGAATATATCTAGGTGACAATGATTTGGACTGTGACTATCATGGATATATCTACCTCACAATGGTTAGGACTGTGACCATCGTGGATATATCTAGCTGACGATGATTTGGACTGTGACCATCGTGGATATATTTAGCTGACAGTGATTTGGACTGTGACCATCGTGGATATATCTACCTGACAATGATTTGGACTGTGACAATCGTGGATATATCTACCTGACAATGATTTGGACTGTGACCATCATGGATATATCTAGCTGACAATGTTTTGGACTGTGACCATCGTGGATATATTTAGCTGACAATGATTTGGACTGTGACCATCTTGGATATATCTATCTCACAATGATTTGGACTGTGACCATCGTGGATATATCTAGCTGACAATGATTTGGACTGTGACCATCGTGAATATATCTAGGTGACAATGATTTGGACTGTGACTATCATGGATATATCTACCTCACAATGGTTAGGACTGTGACCATCGTGGATATATCTAGCTGACGATGATTTGGACTGTGACCATCGTGGATATATTTAGCTGACAGTGATTTGGACTGTGACCATCGTGGATATATCTAGCTGACATTGATTTGGACTGTGACCATCGTGGATATATCTACCTGACAATGATTTGGACTGTGACCATCGTGGCTATATCTACCTCACAATGATTTGGACTATGACCATCTTGGATATATCTACCTGACAATGATTTGGACTGTGACCATCATGGATATATCTAGCTGACAATGATTTGGATTGTGACCATGGTGGATATATCTAGCTGACAGTGATTTGGACTGTGACCATCATGGATATATCTAGCTGACAATGATTTGGACTGTGACCATCGTGGATATAATTAGCTGACAATGATTAGGACTGTGACCATCTTGGATATATCTATCTCACAATGATTTGGACTGTGACCATCGTGGATATATCTAGCTGACAATGATTTGGACTGTGACCATCGTGAATATATCTAGCTGACAATGATTTGGACTGTGACCATCATGGATATATCTACCTCACAATGGTTAGGACTGTGACCATTGTGGATATATCTAGCTGACAATGATTTGGACTGTGACCATCATGGATATATCTACCTGACAATGATTTGGACTGTGACCGTCGTGGATATATCTAGCTGACAATGATTTGGACTGTGACAATTGTGGATATATCTAGCTGACAATGATTTGGACTGTGACAATCGTGGATATATCTAGCTGACAATGATTTGGACTGTGACAATCGTGGATATATCTAGCTGACAATGGTTTGGACTGTGACAATCATGGATATATCTAGCTGACAATGATTTGGACTGTGACAATCGTGGATATATCTAGCTGACAATGGTTTGGACTGTGACAATCGTGGATATATCTACCTGACTGATTTGGACTGTGATAATCGTGGATATATCTAGCTGACAATGATTTGGACTGTGACAATCGTGGATATATCTACCTGACAATGATTTGGACTGTGATAATCGTGGATATATCTAGCTGACAATGATTTGGACTGTGACAATCGTGGATATATCTAGCTGACAATGATTTGGACTGTGACCATCGTGGATATATCTAGCTGACAATGATTTGGACTGTGACAATCGTGGATATATCTAGCTGACAATGATTTGGACTGTGACAATCGTGGATATATCTACCTGACAATGATTTGGACTGTGACAATCGTTGATATATCTAGCTGACAATGATTTGGACTGTGATAATCGTGGATATATCTACCTGACAATGATTTTGTTTTTAACCCTTTAATGGTTAAATTTGGTCAAGAAAATCAAGATATTTTCTTATTGAATGTCCATTTGCAGGCTAAGAGATTATTTACGAAAATTTAATGCTCGTATGACTGGCTCGATTACGTAAATTTTCGTTACGACTCTTGGCCTGCAAATGGACATTCCTCAAGACCACAGCAGAGGCTGGTTTTGCCCGTCTTCAGAATCAAAGTTAATATGTCAGTCATTAATCATGTGACACGTGCAGCTCTGAGTCGTACGCCATACAAAAACCTCAAAACAATGAAATTTTAAAATACACTTTATTGAATATACTTTTCAATATAATTTATTTTACTATTAAGTTTTTAGCCTTTCTAGAATCCATATTTTTGTTTTATATTGCACATTAACTGGAGGGAATGATTTTAAGTTTATGCTAATTCTGTCAAAAGCGTGTATTTCTGATATAATACGATGTGAGTTGTCATACTGCGCGAGCACTGTATCATCTCCTATAAGCAGGTGTGTGAATGACTGCATCTCCGGACCAGCGATGGACAGATCTTCTGTCTTGTTGTACCTGCAATAGAACAAGAACTTATTAACCCTTTAACACTTATATCAGCCTAAAACGGCTTCTGCATGGGTCTTGGGAAATGTCCATTTACATACCAAGTGAAGAATATTTTTGAAAAATTGTCATCTTGTTCTGCAAATGGACATTTTCTATGAGAAAATAGAAATTTATTAAGAGTTAATAGAAGGCAAACTATACTGCATTCGGAGATGCTGATTCACGCCTTGTGCTCTCTTTTGCAAATGTACTTTGACCCTTTAACCTGATACTAAAAGGCCTAGCTAACCAATATGAATGGATGTGTCCAATTTGGTGATTTTAGCCTCTATTGTGTATTCTGGTATGCGCTTAGTGATTGCTAGTTGACTAACATCTAGTTACTTCTCACCAACCAGAACAAGATTTGACGTGGTAACTTTGGTGATTCTAAATTCATGCATTCAGGCATATAAGGAGATAAAGCTGCAGATAAAGACAGACAGACCACACTAACCACAATATGCACACATGCCTTAGGCCGTGTGATTGATGACCTTTAGACAAGCATCCTCCATTGGATTAGGTTATCATTAGGTTATTTTACACTTCAGACCTCAAAATATATATTTATTTTACGAGTCGATGTTGTGTTAAAAATCTATACTGGATGAGACAAAAAGTAAGACAATAAATGATTCAATGTAACATTGTGTTTATTGCTTAGGGTTTCTTGACTATCCTTGTGATCCGGATTTAAAATACATGGATCAAATTCCAGATCTGTGGATTTCCAATCTTTGGTAATGATCCACCTTTAAAGATGGATCTGGATTATATTCTGGAGTTTAACGACCCATGTTTTTCTATACCTTCACAAAAGGTGAAACGTCTGTAGGGTTGTGTGAGTAATTAAACTAGGTCAGGTTTTTTAAAAACCATTTAACATTGCAACTGGCCGAAAAACAGCTTTTGCAGTGGTCTTGAGAAATGTCCATTTACAGACCAAGAGAAGAGAATTTTTCACTCATTCCAGTGATAAATTTACAAAAATAACATCATCTGCAAACTGACATTTTTTGAGAAAATTTAAATTTTAATACAGATTTGAGGGTTAAAGGATTAATAAACACACACCTTTTCACATCATGAGACCATACTTACCTCCCTAACACTCTTAATATACTAGTATATCGGCTCTAAAGTCAATAATATTCAGAATTATAAAAAGTTAGGTGCCCCTAATGGGCAGGTGGATGTACACAGTCATGCACATGACAGACCCCACCCACTGCGCATACTGGTACTTCCGTTTTCTAATATATTGGCTGAAATCAACTTGTGGAAAACTTTACACGCTCTCTATTGAGAATTTTCACTATAATTTATCATCTGGTTCCATCATGGCTGATGCAAAAATGTTAGAGGAGTCCTCCTCTTCATCTGCTAAGGTGATATTGTTCCATATATTTATTTAAGATTTGTAACTTTTATTTGTTACCGGTTTTAGTCGCGGCCGTTTCGGCGGTACCGCGTTTTCAGGCGCTGGGAATCCTTGTTAAATTTTCTCCAGCGCCTACGGCTATTAATCTCTTGTGCTTTGTGTTCACAGGTTAGACTTATGTATGTGTAAGGGTTCCTGTTCTTCTCTCGAAGGTTGTTCACGTCTCTTTTTTTACTTATCATCGTGATATGTCTAAGGGTTGGAGATATATTAAATTAATAAAAGAAATATCTCCTTCCTTTTGTCCCATCCCCCTCATCAGTTCTTCTGGAAGAGGAGTCTCGGCGGATGGATGGACGTGTTCTCCTGCACAAGAGGATGGTTTGCCTGTGCTCAGGCTAAGGGAGTTTATTAGTTATGGTACTTAATTATTTGAAAATATTCACAAATTTCTGCTGCCATTTGTTATTGCACTGTATTCTCTCTAGTATGTGCATGGGTTCTCGAATATATATATATATATATATATATATATATATATATATATATATATATATATATATATATATATATATATATAATATAAAGTATATTATTTGGGAGTAATGAATGTCTTTAGTCTCTAGATGTTTCTTGCATTCCTTTCTGATGTCCCCCCTCCTTGAAGGAGCTGTTGCATTGAGGCTTGATGTCATAATCAGCCATAGTTTTTCTCTTTTTTGATGTCATAATTCTAGTTTAGAGAGAGTCCTTGATGTTTTATCACCCTTTATTATGAAGGTGGAGAGATATCTAGTTAGTCATTACTCCTTTCTCTCTCTTTCTTAATTTGGGATCCTGGTTGTGATTGGTTATTATTAACTAGAGAAGTCATCTGTCCCGTCAGGGTTGTCTGTATAAAAAAGGTGGATGTCTTCTCGAGTTTGTTCTTGTTTGTACTAATAGTCTATTAACAAGGTTTTGCAAACTATAATACTCATTGTCTTCATATCCATTCCCTTTCAGAAGTCATGTCCATCCTGTCTTAAGCCTATGAAGGCTAGATTCTTCCCCCACCCTTGCCATCTTTGCTCAGTTTGTAGGCTGTCCAACAAAGGTGTCATTTGTAAAGAGTGGGGGGGGGATCTAACCTCTGAATTCTTCTATTCCCAGGCTAAGCTGATGGCTGAGGAGGGCAAGAAGACTAAGAAGGAGGGTAAGAAGAAATCCTCTGAGAAGGGTGAGCTCGAGGCCTTCAAGGTTGAGTTGGTGAGTGAGATGCGCAGGACTGTGAAAGATCTGATGCCTGACATGCTTCGCGGCATGTTTCCGGGCACAGGTGTTTCAACTTCCTGCGCATCGACCTCAGTGCAGGTAGCCCCCGTCCCTGGATCATGCCCTACTAACTCGGACAAAGTGTTTAGTGATCCAGGGGCGGCCATCTTGGACCCAGGCTTGATGTTCGCATCGCCTGATGTTCCAGCGGTGCGAGCAGCATCAGGCGGGACCCGACCAGCGGGCCTGATCACGATCACTCGTGGAGTAACCTCATCATCGGCTTATGAGCATTCTCCTGGTCAGTCTGGGTTAGTTTTCCTTACTAATCCAGAGTCTAACTTTCCTGACCAGGAAGATGATGAAGACTACCTGCTCGGCCCACAGGATGAGCATGAAGACATACATGGATGCGAGCATCTACACTCCTCATGGGGAGCGCGGTCGCTCGCACCTATGGCACTGTTCCCTTGGGAGCAGGTTTCATGATTCAGCCTGTAGGCCGGTTTGGAGCGGACGGCCGCCCGTATAAGATTCCACGCTTAAGCGTGGAATCTCATATGGACATTCTGGGCCGCGCTGGTGTGCATGATTCCCCACACACAAGCGCAGCCTTGGTGCCTGGTCAGCCTATGGAGAATGTTATGCCAGCCCTCGCGGGCCCGTATACATTCCCTGGGCAGCCAGGTTTGTCTATAGCCTCCTTCTCAGCCTTACCTGCGAATGCCATTGAAGATGACAAGGGGCCGCTGCTCGTCGGTAATTCGCAGGTAGCCACGGATGAAGACTGGTCAGAAGCGTGATCGTGGCTCCTCGCTGTCAGACCAGAGCTCTCCGTGGTCGAGATGGCGCCGCCGGTAACCCTCGGGCATGGTTACAGGCAAAGCCGTTGGCCAGCATGACTCTGTCTCTGCCGTATGCTGAACATATCTTAGATATGTTCTCGGCGGCAGAGGAGTCGATCAGACCGAAAGGTCGCCTCGCGAAACCCTGCGAGGTTGCTAGGCGATGTCGGGTTACTGCTAGTCAGTATGCTCGATATGGCCTAGCGCCCAGATCGAGCGCGGACGACCGCGCTGCTCTGGGGGAAGATACGCGGCTGGGTTCCCATGCTGACACGGGAGCATTGTGCACGGGGGCTATGCGCTCGGCTATTGCCGCTTTGCGCGACACCGAGGAGAGCTCACGAGCGGTGATTAGTGAGCTGTCTCATGTCTCTCAGCTGCTATCTGGGGTAGTAGCAGCCTCGGTGCAGTAACAACCTAGCCCTGTGACAGTCCAGCGAGCCATCCAGGATGGCATCAACCTGACGTTAGACTGTCTGACTAGGTCAGTCACAAAGTCACTGAGAACGAGGCGCACTTTTACTTTGAACAATTTGTGCCCGTCTCAGGAGCTCAAGTCGCGCTTGTTGCAAGCGCCAATGGCAGGCCCTGGTCTTTTTGGAGGTGAAGGTTGTCGGCACCTCCAAGAGACAGTGACTTTAGTGAACAACCAGAGGGCGCTGCGCGCACAGTTTGAAGTGCTGCGCAGAGAACATGTGCATGTTCAGCCCTCAGCTGCTCGACAGCAGTACGCTCGTGGCGGCGCTGGCATTGTCAGAGGCCAGCAGGCCGGCCGGGTTCAGAGACCGCGTCGGTCGCGCCAGCAGCAGCGTGCTGTTGTACGTCAGCCAGCGCCTCGAGCGCAGCCAGCCAGACAGCAGCCCGCGCACCGTGGTGCTGGTGGCGGCGCGCGAGGAGCAGCATGTGGTAACCGGGCCTGATGGGCTAAAATTTTTTATGGTTACCACAGGTACCACTCGGGTTTTGTCACTCGTACCAGACACTCCCACTTCTAAAATTTATGGCACCCCCGGCGCGCGAGGAGCGGCATGTGGTAACCGGGCCTGATGGGCTAAAATTTTTTATGGTTACCACAGGTACCACTCTGGTTTTGTCACTCGTACCAGACACTCCCACTTCTAAAATTTATGGGCACCCCGTCAACCCTAGGTGCACCAGTGGGAAGTCGTTTGACTTTCAGACATTCAGAAGTGGGAGCGGTTAATTCAGGACGGCTTAGTCTTGCAATGGCTTTCGCACGGATACAGTCCAGAATGGATAAGAGGTCTGCCGTTACATCTGTCTCTGGTCTTCCATTCGGTATCTCGACGGCTCCAAGGGTCTTCACTCGAGTGGTACTTGCTATCACGGCATACCTCCGCAGGAGAAATATAGCTGTTCACTCTTACATAGACGACTGGTTGCTGAAAGCACACAACCCAGAAAGTTTGACAGCAAATCTGGAGATAGTTTTGAAACCTCTCACAGATTTAGGCTGGATAATCAACTTTCAGAAATCAGAGCTGACTCCATCCCAGAAGTTTGTTTACCTGGGTATGTTCTTCGATCTGGTGATAGGATATGTTTATCCATCCCAGGAGAGTGGAAAATCTCCTCTCGTGCATTCAGTTGGTTTGCAACAGTCGTTATATTCTAGCATGAGTCTATCTGAGAATGTTAGGTCTGATGGTTTCAATGGAACCCGTCATTCCTCAGGCGGCCTTACGCAGGCGGCTGATTCAATTGTTTCTCATGGCTCAGTGGACGCAGAGTTCAGGATCACTGGACTCGCGCATTCAAGTGTTGGACCCTCTCATTCATCACCTTCATTGGTGGATGGAGAGGAAATCTCCTGGCGGGGGTCATGCTGACCCCTCCCCACCCTCAAGTAACGATGTTTACGGATGCATCGATGGAGGGATGGGGAGCTTGCCTGGAAGAAGTCACTATATCAGGGCTTTGGAATCTGGAACAGTTTGAGTGATAAACCTTTTGAACCACTTAGTGCTATATCTGTAAAATTATTGACACTTAAAACTGTATTTTTAGTGGTGGCAGCATCAGCCAGACGCAGAAGTAAAATTCATGCCTTGTCTGCTGAGCCTGACCGTTATATAGTTACAGGTGAAGGCCTTAAGCTTCTACTAAGATTGAATTTCTTGGCTAAGAATCAATCTTTAAATATCCGGGTAAACCTATTATTTTACCTGCCGTAACCAGATATGATCCTGGTGCTAAAGTATGGTGTCCTGTCTGTGCTTTAAATAAGTACAAGAGAAGAACTCGGGTTTGGCGGACGGACCCATGTTCCCTATGGTTGTCATATATTGAACCCCATGGTTATTCAATTCTGTCATAAGACAGCCACTGGAATCCAGGTGGATAGAGCCAAGGCTCAGTGTCCGTGGTGTGGTAACTTCCACGGCATTATTTAATGGTGTTTCTATTGAAGACATGTCAGTAGCCCAGTGGCACTGTGAGTCAAGTTTTACCGACCATTACCTTCGTGACACTTCTAACCCGCTCGCTGTCTCAGTCCTCAGAAAATAAAATAATGTAGAGGTTTATGTTTGTAATTAGTAATCCTCTGCTATTTACAAACATCACATTTGTTGGTAGGGTATCCCTACTATTAGCTGGTACAATTCTCTTCATCCGGTGGGGGAAGAGATGAGTGCCGCGTCCAAGACATCAGAGGTCAGTATATATGACCATTTTTGTTTTTTGTCTTGGTGATGGTGTCATTTTTTATTTAATATGGTGATGGTTAATGGAGTTTTGAAATTGAAGCAATTCTTTTTTTCCAATGTCTAGTAATACTTTCATTAAGTATTAGAGAACATGCTAGTCATTTAGAGCAGCGTTTTCTCCTAACCTTCCTCAGAAAGAGGGGGGGGGGGGGAGGAGCACATTTGCCTTTTGATCAATCTCTCTTCACCGGTCGATTATCCGATGCAAAATTCTATTCCTGGTTGTGTTTCAGTCACAATTTCAGATGTTTTAAATCTCTTGAAAATTCAAAGAGCCTAGTCTCTTCGAGGGTTTGCTGGTTTTCAGGACCTTGCCTCCCTCCCACCCAATTTACTTTCAAATTCTGGTTTTTATCAAGAGTGTTAGGGAGGTAAGTATGTTCTCATGTGAAATAAGAAAATTTATCAAATTTCTTTTTCACGAGTGAGATGACATACTTACCTCCCTAACAGGATCCCGGCCTCTCCACCCCACGGAGGCCTGGTCCTTTGGTTATTTGAATAGTTGCTTCTATGTCAGCCAATATATAGTAACGGAAGTACTAGTATGCGCATGCGCAGTGGGTGGGGTCTGTCATGTGCATGACTGTGTACATCCACCTGCCCATTAGGGGCACATCATTTTTTATAATTCTGAATATTATTGAATTTAGAGCCGATATACTAGTATATCAAGAGTGTTAGGGAGGTAAGTATGTCATCTCACTCGTGAAAAAGAAGTTTGATAAATTTTCTCAGTCTATTACGAACATAAAAAAATTAGTCATTGTTCCTTTCTATCTACGCTGATTGATATAAATTAGATTAATGAACGAGTTCTTTTTCTTTAATACGAAACTGAACGACATAATTGTTAAAGAATAATATCACTACACCTAGATATCCAACATTTTGTGTGGTGTTAGATGCCTAATATGAAGCATCTAGCTGTTACCTCGATTGACTAAAAGCGTAAATTCTCTATATACAGAGTACAAAACGGTTAAGTGCCATGCAAAGGAATGTTATTTTAGTCATTGTCAGCATTTCATCAAATAATGTAAAATATGTCAAAATACCCACAAAAGGGGTTGCTACACATGTATTGTAGTTTGAGAAAACATTAGAGTGATAACTTTTACTAAAAAATTTACAACGATCTCTTCCGCAACTTCGACCCTAGTACAAATCACCCCATGATAACTCATTACAGGTCAAGAATATGTTGAGAACTAATGTCCTGCATTCATTCTCAACATTGGTTTGAGTTGTAACATCGATATTTGTCTGAAAAATTAAACAAAGTTGTGTAGAGGATCTGTGTTATCATCCCAGGGTGACTTGTGCTGGGGTCGAACTTGCGGAAAAGATCCAAAACCTTTAATGAAAATAACGTTCTCTTGAAACTAAAAATTTTTAGGATATTTTGGCATATTCCACATTTTTTTATGAAATGCTGATGACTATAAAACAATGTACTTTGCTTTCTCACAGCTCTGTAATGTTTTGTAGGCCTACTATGGACATAGTTTACGCTTTTAGTCACTTGATCTAATGGGTAGATGTTTCACATTAGCCATAGAGGAACACAAAATGTTGCTTATATAGGCCTAGTGACACAATTGTCTAACAATTATATCATTTTTATAGCGTGTATTTCGTTATAAAGAAAATAGAACCCAGTTGAAAATCTAGATAACAAATCTTCATTGAAAATATGTAATACCACAAGAATTTAAGCTCAATATACAAACACTGTTGTTGTCATTCTGAAAATGTTCTGGTTTTCTTCCGTTTTTGTTCCCCGACATATCAGTTACTGTATTTTTGTTCATTGCTGTTTTTAAAAAATACGGGGTAGTATAATTGGGAGGGGCGGTTAAATTAGGATAAATACGGTATATCACCATGTCCGTGAGTGACCAGTGAGTGGCTCATAAAGACAGGTGTCTGTAATAGTCAGGTGAGTTCACTCATACCTCCAATGATCGTGTAGCTCCAGGAATCGTGTCACACCGGTCTGCGCCGTCGTCACATCAATATGAACATCTACACCTGAGCAACAAATACAAGACACATGGTCAGGAGACCAGTTTGTGAATACATAATACATTGAAACAGACTCTCAAAATGACAATATTCAAAAGCAAGTACATCAACAGCGGAATGATACAGAACCTCTGTCATAATCTAAAATTTGAGCATCCCTTTAACCCTTTGATCCCAAAAAGGCTGAATTAAAAAACTGATTTATAATTTAATAAAGATTCTATCAAATATTTTGAAACAAGAACGACTATCAGAGATTGCTAAAGTGTGCCCCCCCCCCCTATTCTGCCAAGCACAATCTCCTAAATAAACTTGCTAAAGATCCCTTCAATAAGACTCGAGTTATCATCGGGAAACGCAATATTATGTTAATAATTATGTCACCATGACCATTGACCCCAAAATCGATAGGGTTCTTCGGCCCACCAAGCAAAAGCTCCCACACCAGATTGGCAATGATGCCTTCAATAGAACTCGAGTTATCATCAGGAAACGCAATATTACGTCATTAATTAGGTCACTGACCATTTGTCCCCAAAATCGATAGAGTTCTTCGGCCCACCAAGCAAAAGCTCCCACACCAGATTGGCAATGATGCCTTCAATAGAACTCGAGTTATCATCAGGAAACGCAATATTACGTCATTAATTAGGTCACTGACCATTTGTCCCCAAAATCGATAGGGTTCTTCGGACCACCAAGCAAAAGCTCCCACACCAGATTGGCAATGATGCCTTCAATAGAACTCGAGTTATCATCAGGAAACGCAATATTACGTCATTAATTAGGTCACTGACCATTTGTCCCCAAAATCGATAGGGTTCTTCGGACCACCAAGCAAAAGCTCCCACACCAGATTGGCAATGATGCTTTCAATAGAACTCGAGTTATCATCAGGAAACGCAATATTACGTCATTAATTAGGTCACTGACCATTTGTCCCCAAAATCGATAGGGTTCTTCGGCCCACCAAGCAAAAGCTCCCACACCAGATTGGCAATGATGCCTTCAATAGAACTCGAGTTATCATCAGGAAACGCAATATTACGTCATTAATTAGGTCACTGACCATTTGTCCCCAAAATCGATAGGGTTCTTCGGCCCACCAAGCAAAAGCTCCCACACCAGATTGGCAATGATGCCTTCAATAGAACTCGAGTTATCATCAGGAAACGCAATATTACGTCATTAATTAGGTCACTGACCATTTGTCCCCAAAATCGATAGGGTTCTTCGGACCACCAAGCAAAAGCTCCCACACCAGATTGGCAATGATGCCTTCAATAGAACTCGAGTTATCATCAGGAAACGCAATAAGATTGGCAATGATGCTTTCAATAGAACTCGAGTTATCATCAGGAAACGCAATATTACGTCATTAATTATGTCACTGACCATTTGTCCCCAAAATCGATAGGGTTCTTCGGCCCACCAAGCGAAAGCTCCCACACCAGATTGGCAATGATGCCTTCAATAGAACTCGAGTTATCATCAGGAAACGCAATATTACGTCATTAATTAGGTCACTGACCATTTGTCCCCAAAATCGATAGGGTTCTTCGGCCCACCAAGCAAAAGCTCCCACACCAGATTGGCAATGATGCCTTCAATAGAACTCGAGTTATCATCAGGAAACGCAATATTACGTCATTAATTAGGTCACTGACCATTTGTCCCCAAAATCGATAGGGTTCTTCGGCCCACCAAGCAAAAGCTCCCACACCAGATTGGCAATGATGCCTTCAATAGAACTCGAGTTATCATCAGGAAACGCAATATTACGTCATTAATTAGGTCACTGACCATTTGTCCCCAAAATCGATAGGGTTCTTTGGACCACCAAAGACAAGCTCCACGCCAGATTGTTAACGACCCTTTCAATAGAACTCGAGTTATCATCCGGAAATGCAATATAACGTAATTAATTAGATCACAGTGGCCTTGCCCTTTGAGCCCAAAATTGATAGGGTTTTTCAGACCACCAAGGACAAGGTCCCACGCCAGATTGTTAATGATCCCTTCCACAGAGCTCGAGTTATCATCCGGAAAACGCAATATTACGTCATTAATTAGGTCACTGTTTTACCTCAAAATCTAGTGTTCTTTGGAAACCCAAAACCCTTCTCATTTGGTGACGGTTGCTCCAGTAAAGCTAGAGTTATCCCCCCATACCCCCTCCCCGGACAGACAAAGCAAATGCTATGTACCCCATATATGGGGGCATAATTATTTTGACTGGGAATTATTGCTGCCTATGGCACCCGCTTGCCTGTATAGTTAGCTTAGAGTACGGAAATACAAATGTAGTGACTAAATCAAAAAGCAATAAACAAGGTTCTTCATGGTCCCATAACCAGCCTGCCCATAACACTTATGTAGCATATATGTCACCAAATGAAACTACATCTGCATACACATAGGGCTGCATGGTTTGGCTTACATCCATATCGGTTTCGATATGACTTTTCATATCGGTTTTAACCGAATATCGGTTTTATGGACATGAAACAACAAATTTAAATGATAAAAAATAGCACGAAAACAGAACGTATTTTCATGCCCTGATACAGTCGTAACGTTTTACGCCTTTAAAGCTTAATATACCTTATAATATCCATCACCGCGGGAGTGAAATTATTAATTAGACCGCCTAAATATTACGCACAGTTAAATAAACATCGTTTATTTATCAAAATTAATCATAAATCAGCAAAACAGGTTGCGAAAAGACGTAAGTCCCGCGATTGTAATTAATTATGATGTAATTATCTCCCTTTCTTCTTTCCTTTCCAATTCGGCCCGAGGACGAAATCATGCCTTGAAGAAAATATTAACTGTAATATTGCGAATGCGAATTTCATAAGTTAATATGATATTGTGTATAGAAGATAACGTTTTAAAAACGGTTTGAGTAATAATTTTATTTAAAATGATATCCTAATCGGCAAAATGTATTCAGCATTATATTTATTGGCGATATTTTTATGCATTCGGGCGATTTAGTTTTGGGACGACCGCATTATGTTAATTAGCCGGTGACGTAATAAATTGGATGCCTTTGAAATTGGATACAAATTTCAATGACAAATTCCCGGGTTAGTATTGTGTTTTATATTACAAATTTATCCGAGACTACCAGTGCAAAGACGAGTGGATATTTATTTAATTAATTCGCTGCTTGATTTCTCTCGGCGTACAGCGAGTTACATGGAGTTACACAATATGCGCAATTGGGGCCACGTTCAATTATTAGTTGCCCCGAACATAGCTTAATGGAAAGTATGGCCATTATTATTCATTACGCTTTTCATGCTCGTTAGTATCTTTTATTAGTAACAATCCTGATACGAAAAGCCGAAAATATGTTCATATTCGGGTTTTCGATATTTATTTTTTATAATCGGTTATGAAACCGTCAGTGCAGGATATCGGTTTTAAATATGGTATCGGGGTATATCGCGCAGCCCTACATACACATGTCATTGCCAAGACATACAGATAGATATATAGATAGATAGATCGACAAGTTCGCAAAATAATAGGCACGCCTGCAGAACCATTGCCTTGATTTAACTCTTTAATGTTCAAAATTTGTCAAGAAAATCTAAATTTTGCTTACAAAGTGTCCATTTGCAGGACTAGAGGAGTATTTTTGAAATCTTAGCACTGGAATGACGAGTTCAATAATTGAGCCAGTCATTCCAGTGATAAATTTTCAAAAATAGTCTTCTCTTAACCTGCAAATTTTAATTTCTCAAGACCACTGCAGAAGCAAGTTTAGTCAGGATGGACTATAAACGGTTAACATACTCCAAGATAACACATTAAGCATAGCATGCACATACAACAAAACTAATGTGAGCTAAAATATGTCACAGACTATAATGTACTACTTACTGGAGTTTGCTGGTATGATTTGATGTAGTTTGATCATGGCCACTCCACCTGGATAGTTGTTGTGTGAGATGTAGAGGAAAGCACCAGTGATCACACAGTTTACAATGAGGTGACAGATAGCCAGCAAAGACAACACGTACTGGCCTAGTGATTTATGACGATTCAACCAGCTGTAATCAAAACACAACAGCTCACAAACATCATTTAACCACTTAAGTTTCCTTATTTCAACAAAAACGACAATTAGAGATTGCTGAGATTTATGACACCCACCCACCCACCCTAGCCAAAGCAACAGAATCTCTGCAATTGGTTCACCATGATCTTTTAACGTTAAATTAATAGACTTCTTCAGGTAAACTCCCGCCCAAGCTTGGTGAAGATCCATCCGTTCTAGAGAAGTGGAGTTATGATCTGGAAATGAAAACCAATGGATGGATTCTATCCGTCACTCAATTATATGTCATAGTCACACATCACTTGTTAGATGATCATGTGACAATCAAAAACGTAGCTACATCATGAAACTCGAAAAGTCTCACGAAACTACAAATTGTATGTCTTTGGTGAATTTACAATTTAATAAACATTCTGTTGAATATTTTAAAACTAATTTAAATCTTGGAGATGTTGCTGCCATGGGTAGCAACAGCTATCAGTTAAATTAGTTTCAAAATATTCTTACAGTAGACTCCTTACATCATAAGGAATCTGTCATATCTGGTTTGTGAAGGTCAACGGGTTAGCATGAAATAAAGTTGATATTTTGTATGAACTGTTGCTGACATACATCTTCTGGATGGCTCGAGCGACAGCCACATTAAACACTGGGAAGACATAGATGATGAATCGCAGTTCCTTATGCGGGAGAAATGAGTAGAGTAGAACAAAGAGCGCTGCTGGAGAGAGCAGCCTAATCAAGCGCCTCTGGTCCACGTACACACCGAGTGGAATGAAGAGAATACTCGTAGAGAGCACGCGGGGGATAGCGGAATAAAAATACCATAAAAATGGTGATGTCTGAAGCATAAATTAAGGAAATTGTTCAAATTTATATATACAGTGTAATCAAGATAACAATGATGATGATAAAGATAATAATAATACTGTTAATAACGATAACTATATATAACTATATATGACACTGACCACTCACATTGTAAAATTTATGTATATATGTTTCCCCATATACTTGTATCAAGTCTGGGTGTAAATAAATTGAATTGAATTAAATATGGCACTAATAAATTTCTGTCTCCAATCTCAACATTTTAACACTCATCAGCTAAAAACGGCTTCTGCGGTGGTGTTGAGAAATGTTCATTTGTAGACCAAGAGAAGACTATTTTTTGAAAATTTACCACTAATGACTGGCTCGATAACTGAGCCAGTCATTCCAGTGGTAAATTTTCAAAAATAATCTCTTAGTCTGCGAACGGACATTTTCTATGAAAGAATTTGAGGGTTAAGAAAGACACTATAGCCGTCTACCGCTCACAAACTGCATTCTACATGAAAGCTACATCTAACTCTCTGACTGCTGCTAGCCACCAGACAATAATCTCAATGGGCAATAACTCTGCACCTGCTGAATGTTTTGAAAACACTGACTGATAGTTTTTGGTGGCATAGCCACCAACAACTTTCAGTCATATTGTTTTCAAAATATTTAGCATATCTAGAGTTAAACCCCATGTAAAATGTAGTCCGCAGACATTCAGCAGTAAGAGTTAAAGGTGAGTTTCTACATAATTTAATATTACAGCAGATCATCCAGAAATGTACATGCACCCAATGCAAACAAGTTAGCAACCTTAGCCGCGTCAGCTGTGCATGTAAAGGGCATTTAATTCTAGACCTGTCAATGCAGATAACTTCCTCCTATGAGCCTGGAAAACTATGGTGGAAGGAAAGTGTCTTTGGAACACCTTTCCACAGGGCCCCATTAACCACATCCCTAAAACTCATTAACCACCTATCTAGACTCACAAGGACCCATTAACCACCTACCTAGACTCACAAGGACCCATTAACCACCTACCTACACTCACAAGGCCTCATTAACCACCTACCCACACTCACAAGGCCTCATTAACCACCTCCCTAGACCCACAAGGCCTCATTAACCACCTCCCTAGACCCACAAGGCCTCATTAACTGCCTCCCTAGACCCACAAGGCCTCATTAACCACCTCCCTAGACCCACAAGGCCTCATTAACCACCTCCCTAGACCTCATTAACTGCCTCCCTAGACCTCATTAAACAGCTACCTAGACCTCATTATCCACTGACCTAGACCTCATTAACCGCCTCCCTAGACCTCATTAACCGCCGCCTCCCTAGACCTCATTAACCACTTCCCTAGACCTCATCAACCACTTCCCTAGACCTCATTAACAGCCTCCTTAGACCTCATTAACTGCCGCCTCCCTAGACCTCATTAACCACTTCCCTAGACCTCATCAACCACTTCCCTAGACCTCATTAACCGCGGTCTCCCTAGACCTCATTAACCACCTCCCTAGACTTCATTAACCACTGACCTAGACCTCATTAACCACTGACCTAGACCTCATTAACCACCGCCTCCCTAGACCTCATTAACCACCGCCTCCCTAGACCTCATTAACCTCTTCCCCAGACCTCATCAACCACTTCCCTGGATCTCATTAACCGCCTCCCTAGACCTCATTAATCACTTCCCTAGAGCTCATTAACCGCCTCCCTAGACCTCATTAACTACCCCCCCCCCCCCCCCCCCTAGACCTCATTAACCGCCGCCTCCCTAGACCATTAACCGCCGCCTCCCTAGACCATTAACCGGGGGTGGGGGTGGGGTGCGCTCTTCATGATAGCACTTAGATGTTAAGATAAATGCCAATTTCGTGCAATCTTATTTTTATATAGCAAATTTATTTGTGTGTAATATTCATCTCAACCAGAGGCGAAATGATAGGCAGGTGGCCGATTCACTGTCTTCTGATTACTTATCATTTAACTATAATTGGTATATCAATAATCACAGAGACTGAGTGTAGTGGAAAGTAATGAGATCAGCAAGAATTTGTGGATGAAAGTAACCCGATTTATTAGTCAACACACGATTAGTACTTTATGAATTAAAATCTTTAATATGACAGAATTATTACTGAACATTCCACTAAGAACACTCCAATCAAGCAATTGTAAGTGACTAGATTGTCTGAAACCCCATGCACTGTCATGACTGTTGCTACTTGTCACTCGAGCCAGTAAACTGCTGTCTCTATTTCTCAGGTATTCATAGCACAACTGCATCTGTATCAGCACAAGTTACAGTAGGATTTTATAAATTATGTGATTATAGACCATCTTGAAAATATGAACAGATCATGCACCTCACCTGCAGGAATTATATGAAGCAAGAGCCGTTAAAAGGTTATAGTTTAAGTTTATATCATGCAAAAAACAACATAACCAATTTGCGTAACCACAGGTTGTGGTCATTTTTACCAGTTGTCAATTTTTTACCGGTTGTCTCCATTTTGGCGGTTGTAAACTTTTTTGGCGGTTTAGGTTTTTTACCGGTTGTATGTCATTTTGGAAATAAATTTCTAAGGGTTTCTGTAGGTCAAGGTCGTAGAGGTATTGCTCCTTTAGTGGTGAGTTTTTGGCTGTTTGTATGGGCAACGATCATGTGTTTTTGATTCAGACTTCATGGCGTTTCGTTCTTTGAGTGGAACTCATCACAGGCGAAGTTTTGTCAACTGGGAGTGGGCATTTTTGTGCTCCACTTTTTCTGATATGGCATCTATTTTGTGGGTGTTTGATATCTGAATTGAAGTTATGTTAGTTGTCCTCTATTGGTCTTGGGAGATCTGGGAGATCCTAAGATAAATATCAAGTTTCCACAGAATCGATATATAATTATGTATTATTATGTATAATTTATATTTCCAACGATGCATGAAAAAATAAATAAAGTAAATGAGAAATAAAGAGGATTCATGACACGAAACCTGGTGAGTAGCTGTCTTTGTTGTCATTTCATATAATTAGAGGGAGACGAAGCATTTGCGCTTGTGTCCATACGGGGATGCCATTTTTTTGAAGGCATCTTTAAAAGATGCTTAGTGATGACAATGGGTATGACATCATGGGTTGATGCTAGCGGCGAAAGTGGTGACGTTCTCCGATTTAAAAGATGAGCTGGGGGAACACCTATTGTAAGAAGTTTAATAACAACGTACTGGGCGTGTCCGCATATGGTGGGCGTGTTGGTCCAGGTAAAGGGTGTTCCCTAACCTGCTAGATTGATGCTTATAGGCTCCATTGTGTGGAGCTGGTGTATCCAATGGCATTCCTTTTGTCTCCTCCACGGTGTGGAGTTTTCATCATCGGGGTCTGATGAGAGAACCTGTATGATTCTGAACTGCATGTCTGTTCGTGAGTGTCCAGGTTTGTTGAAATGCCTGGCAACTGGGGTGTCGTATCTCTCACTTTTGTGGAGATTTGATATAGATCTCAAGTGTTCTTGAATTCGGATCTTAAAGGTGCGCAGGGATTCTCCCACATATTGTTTGTTGCCTCAATCTAGCAGGCTAGGGAACACTTCACCTGGACCAACGCGCCCGCCATAGGCGGACACACCCAGTACATTGTTATTAAACTTCTATTAGGGCTAAGCAATCCCGAAATATGACATGATAAGATTTGCTACGCCTAAAAACTTAACATTGAAAAATAACAAAGTTTTGTAGAGGTCAGAATGACCTTGACCCTCGATGTTGTGACTTAAGTATCAACATGCTGTTTCCTAACATTATAAATGTAGGTAAAAATGTATCCAAGTTTAGTTTCAATAAGATAAACCAATCCTGAAAGATAAGCCAAGAAGTTTTGCTAAACGCAAAAACTTAACATTGAAAAAACAGTTTTGTAGCTAGGTCACACTGACCTTGATCTTATGACCTCAAAATCAACACGTTGCTTTGCAACATTATAGGTAACAATGTATCCAAGTTTAGTTTCAATATGATTAACCAATCCTGAAATATAAGCTGATAAGTTTTGCTAAATGCAAAAACTTAACATTGTTGACGCTGTCGCAAATGTGACACATATGTCTCACTTTCTGCTTCGCAGGTAAGCCAAAAATTGTCTCTTGGTCTGGAAATATATAGAATTCCCAAAAGCAGTAGAGAGGCGGTTTTTGGCTGCCTTAATCTTTAAGGGAGTAATGCACTCCTGGTAGAGATAGATATGAAATGAGAATTAAAATATCCATGGACAGAACCAAAAAATAGAATCCCCTCACGTTCGCAAAGCGGGTCAAATAATTACACTAAATATTTCCCAAATAAAACTTATTTATAAATGAATAGATTACAGATTATTCAACATGTTCAAGGATACACCCCAATCAGAACTTTTATTAAGGATTGTGTTGAACCAGAGAACTTCTCCCTCGGGCCATAACCAGCGCCGCCAGAAATATGAATCCATAGCAACAGTTAAACCTGCAAAAATAGTGCAAAGGTTTAATGGTGGTATTCTTCTCACCTATAACAAAGCTAGATGATGCATCATATTGTTAAATCTTTGATGTTTTCTTACAAATACAGATTCCTATATTTTATGGCATTGTCTCCCCCCCCCCCCCCCCCCCCTGATTATGTTAAGTGATGGCGGGTACAGTTGAGAATGACGTTGAATGGTTAACGTTGATGTATAAGTTCATACAGTCAGAGCTGTACAGAGGGATTGAAATAATGTGTTTAAACAGTATTCCATAACCATGATATAGTTAAACCGTTAACCCTTTAACTCTCAAATTTGTTTTTAAAAATTTTCTTGTAGAAAATGTCTATTTGCAGACCAAGAGAAGACTCAGTTATTGAGCCAGTCATTCTAGTGGTAAATATTAAAAAATAGTCTTCTCTTGGTCTGCAAATGAACATTTCTCAAGTCCACTGCTGAAGACAGTTTCGGCTGATCAATATGAATGCTATATAAGTTTAATGAGTTAATCAGATAGACTCATGGACACAGGTGTGTTTGATTTAACCAGGTATTAATGAGAGAAAGATGTGTTTGATTTCACCAGGTGGTAATGAGACAGTTGTGTATGATTTAGCCAGGTGTTGATGAGAGACAGGTGTGTTTGATTTAGCAGAGACAGGTGTGTTCGATTTAACCAGGTGTTAATGGGAGACAGGTCACATGTGTATGATTTAACCAGGTGTTATTGAGAGACAGGTGTGTATAATTTAACCTGGTGTTAATGAGACAGGTGTGTATGATTTAGCCAGGTGTTAATGAGAGACAGGTGTGTTTGATTTAACCAGGTGTTAATGAGAGACAGATGTGTATGATTTAACCAGGTGTTAATGAGATACAGGTGTATGATTTAATCAGGTGTTAATGAGAGACAGGTGTGTTTGATTTAACCAGGTATTTTGAGAGACAGATGTGTTTGATTTAACCGGGTGGTAATGAGGCAGACAGGTGTGCATGAGTTAGGCAGGTGTTAATGAGACAGGTGTGTATGATTTAGCCAGGTGTTAATGAGAGACAGGTGTGTTTGATTTAACCAGGTGTTGATGTGACAGACAGGTGTGTATGATTTAATCAGGTCTTAATGAGAGACATGCGTGTTTGATTTAGCAGAGACAGGTGTGTTTGATTTAACCAGGTGTTAATGAGAGACAGGTGTGTATGATTTAATCAGGTGTTAATGAGAGACAGATATGTTTGATTTAACCAGGTGTTAATGAGAGACAGATGTGTTTGATTTAGCCAGGTGTTAATGAGAGACAGGTGTCTGCTTTAACCAGGTGTTTATGAAAGACAGGTGTGTTTGATTTAATCAGGTGTTAATGAGAGACAGATGTGTTTGACGTAGCAGAGACAGGTGTGTTCAATTTAACCAGGTGCTAATGAGAGACAGGTGTGTATGATTTAACCAGGTGTTAATGAGAGACAGATGTGTTTGATTTAACCAGGTGTTAATGAGAGACAGGTGTGTTCGATTTAACCCGGTGTTAATGAGAGACAGGTGTGTATGATTTAACCTGGTGTTAATGAGAGACAGATGTGTTTGATTTAACCATGCGTTGATGTGACAGGCAGGTGTGTTTGATTTAGCCAGGTGTTAATGAGAGACAGGTGTGTTTGATTTTTAAACAAGGTGTTAATGAGAGACAGGTGTGTTTGATTTAACCAGGTGTTAATGGGAGACAGATGTGTTTGATTTAACTAGGTGTTATTGAAAGACAGGTGTGTTTGATTTAACCAGGTGTTAATGAGAGACAGATGTGTTTGATTTAGCAGAGACAGGTGTGTTCGATTTAACCAGGTGTTAATGAGAGACAGGTGTGTATGATTTAACCAGGTGTTAATGAGAGACAGGTGTGTTTGATTTAACCAGGTGTTAATGGGAGACAGATGTGTTTGATTTAACCAGGTGTTAATGAGGCAGACAGGCGTGTATGATTTAACCAGGTGTAAATGAGACTAAACGAAATCTAGGATTTCTTTTTTCACGAGAGAGTTGATACTTACCTCCCTAATACTTTTGATATTGCTAAATATTGGCTTTCACTCAATAAACACTCAGATTAAAACAGTTAGGTGCCCCTACTGGGCAGGGAGTCAGAGCGTAGTCTGGCGGATGCCAGCCCCACCACCGCGCATGCGCAGACTAGCACTTCCTCTGACTAGATTATTGGCTGACACACATGCAACTATTAAGAGCCTGAAGACCGAGCCTCTGTGGGGTGGAGAGGCCGGGTCCGTATCTAGGGAGGTAAGTATCAACTCTCTCGTGAAAAAAGAAATCCTAGATTTCGTTTATTTCACTTCAAGAGTATACTTACCTCCCTAATACTTTTGATATTGCCAGAATTCGAAAGTGAATCTGGCGGGAGGGAGGCGAGGTCAAAAGACCAGCTCATCCCTATACGCTTTTCTGCGTTTAAGGCACTTAAACTTCTGAAACTGTAAGAAAAAACAGTCAGGATTTGACTAACCATCGGATAACACCACCGATGTATGAGAGATGACCGAATGTCATATGCGCTCCCCCCCCCCCTCCTTCCTGGGAGGAAGAGTCGACTGACCTCAATGTCCTATACGCTCTCTACGTACAAGTGCCATGTACTACAGGACAGAGACGAAAAAGCTCCATTTTCGTAACTCTCAACAATGAACCACACAAATACACAAACCATCACCATATTAATAACGGGTAACGTGACAATACAATCAACAACGGACAACACATGAACAAGACTGACCTTGTTGAAATGGCTGCTGACATCATCTTCCCATTGGTAAAGACTGATGCAGGCCCAAAAAAGTGGGTGTTTCCATAAATTAATTGTGAAATATATAAGTAATGAGGAAAAAACCTCCTCAAAAACTATAAACCGAGTTATTTTTTCAAAATCGACAAGGCGAGAGGATTAGAGGTGTCACGGAGATAATGGTCTGTAAAACTTGACTCACAGTGCCACTGAGCCACCGACATAATATCATCCACAGGGACCCCATTAAATAGGGCAGTGGATGTCACTACGCCGCGGACACTGTGAGCCTTGGCCACGTCAACCTGCTTCCCGGTGGCGGATTTATGGCAAAACTGAATGCATTCTACAATCCACCTGGAAATGGTGTCCTTAGAAGCCCTGCCATGGGGTTCAATATATGACAACCATAACGCTGACTGATCGGTGCGCCACTCCGCCGTACGTTGCTTGTACCGGCAAAGCGCCCGGACAGGACACCATGCTTTAGAATTAGGATCATATCTAGTTAAAGCAGGCAAAATAATAGGTTGACCTGGATATTTCAACGACTGATTTTTAGCCAAGAAATTAATCCTAGGTAGCAGCTTAAGGCCTTCCCCTGAAACCACAAAACGGTCATCCTCGGCTGATAAGGCATGAATTTCACTCCTACGCCTAGCCGAGGCCGCAGCAATTAAAAACACAGTCTTCAGTGTTAATAGTTTCATAGAAATTGAACTAAGTGGTTCAAAAGGCTTATCACCTAGTACTTGAAGCACTAGCGATAAACTCCAAGACGGAATCACCGGTGGATTCCTTGGTCTTAGATTGCCCATGCCTTTAATTAATACATTTAATGTATTTACTTCATCACTTCCCCTCTTAGCCAAGCAAGGAATAACAGACATTAATGCTGACTTATAACCAGCAATAGAGTTAGGCTTGAGGCTATAGGCATCATAGAGGTGACAGAGGAAATCAGCTACTACTTGAATAGATGAATCCATTGGATCAATACATCTTTTTGAGCACCATTCTGCAAATCTGTTGATTTTATAATTATATGCTCTGGAGGTTGACCCCCTCCTGGCTTTGGCCATAAACATGGCTGCTTGCTCAGAAAAGCCCTCCTTAATTCTAGATTCCTTGACAACATCCACGCAGTCAATCTGAACATTGACGGATTGTTGTGAAGGACCTTGCCCTGGAAGATAATATCGTCCATCAGAGGCAGAGGAACCGGATTGCAGACCAGAAGGTCCAGCAGATCCGTATACCATGATCGGCTTGGCCAATCCGGGGCGATCAGAAGCACTTGGCATTCCTCTTGTCTGATTTTCTGAAGAATTTTTGGAATCAGGATTGCTGGAGGGAATGCGTATGCATACATTCTCCCCCAGCTGATAGCTAACGCATCTGTTGCGAAAGCGCTTGGATCCGGAATCGGAGAGACGTACGTCGTCATCTTCGCATTCTTCTTCGTTGCGAACAAATCGATGTTGGGTTTCCCCCAATGGTCGAACAGACGATCCGCCACACATTGATTTAGTTGCCATTCCGTGGGTAAAACACTCATCCTTCGGCTCAATGAGTCTGCTAGCAGGTTTAACCTTCCCGGAATATGAACTGCTTTCAAGGTAATCTGGTGATCCAGACACCAACAAAGCAGTCTCCATGTCATCATACAGAGACTGGGCGACTTCGTTCCGCCCTGGCGGTTTATGTAAGTCACAACTGTTGAGTTGTCTGAACGAATAAGAACAATCTTGCCCTGAACTTTCTGTAAGAAATGTTCCAGGCCCAGGACTACTGCTCTTAGCTCCAGTAGATTTATATGTTCCTTTGACTGTTCCGGATTACAAAGCCCTGATATCGTGGACTCTTCCAGGCAAGCCCCCCAGCCCTCCATCGATGCATCTGTATACACAGTCACCTGAGGGTGGGGAGGGGTCAGCATAACCCCCACCAAGAGATTCTCTGTGAGCAACCACCATTGCAGGTGGTGAATCAGAGGCGCCAACACTGACACGTTCGAGTCCAGCGAACCTGTACTCTGGGTCCATTGTGTCATGAGAAACAACTGGATCGGCCGCCTGCGTAAGGCGGCCTGAGGAATGACTGGTTCCAAAGAAACCATCAACCCCAGCATTCTCAAGTAAACCCGTGCCAGGACATGACGACTGTCGCACACTGACTGAATTAACGAGATGAGTTTTTGCACTCTCTCCTGAGTAGGATAAACATATCCCGTCTCCAGATCGAAGAACATTCCCAGGTAAACAAACCTCTGGGATGGAGTCAGCTCTGATTTCGGAAAATTTATCATCCAGCCCAAATCCGAGAGAGTTTTCAAAACAATCACCAGATTGGCCGATAAAGCTTCCTTGTCGTGTGCCTTTAACAGCCAGTCGTCTATGTACGTGTGGACTGCTATGCTTCTCCTGCGGAGGTATGCTGTGATCGCAAGAACCACACGGGTGAAAACCCGAGGAGCCGTGGAAATTCCGAAGGGCAACACCCTGAATTCCCACTGTCTGCCCTGGAATGCAAATCTCAGGAAGCGACAGAAACTCCCGTGGATGGGGATGTGGAAATAAGCGTCCTTCAAATCTATCGACGCCGTCCACATCCCCCTCTCCAACCCCGCCAACACCGAGCGCACCGTTTCCATCTTGAAACTGGGCGTCTCGATGAACTTGTTCAATGGCTTGAGGTTGAGAATCGGTCTCCACCCTCCGGTGCGTTTTGTTACTAAGAACAGGGTTGAATAGAAGCCCGGACACCTTTGTGCCGGCTGAATAGCTCCCTTTTGTACGAGGGAATCTATCTCCTCCTCGATACACAACCTTTGCTCTGGATCTCTCGGAATGGGAGTCCAGACTGGCACTAGAGACAGTCGCGACGGCGGGCCTGTCATCCACTCTGGATGATACCCGACGGAAAGCCATCGCAAGACTAAACCGACTAAAAAGAGTTAACCGTTCCCACTCTTGCATGTGGTCGGCTAGCCGGCCTCCCACCGGTCCACCTAGGGACAGAGGTGGACACGAGGCATGCAAGAGCGGCACTGTCCCCGTCGCCATAAACACCGGAGTGGTTCTTACCGCGGTAACCGTCCCGTCAGGACCGATAACCACGCCCAGATCCTCGCGCTCCCCGCCCCGCCCCGCGCGCACCTCGGTGCGCGGGCGGCTGCCTGGCTGACGGCGCCTGAGGAACCTGCGCCCCCCTCGCTGCTGGCCGAATCGCACGCGGCCGAGGCCGACGCTGCGACGGTGGCTGGCCTCTGACTTGGCCAGCACCACCTCGAGCCTGCAGGGGACGATACGCAGGGGCCGCGGCGCGAACGTTAGCACGACGCAGCACCTCAAACTGCTCGCGCAGCGCCCTCTGGTTATTCACCAGGGTGACCGTCTCCTGGTGTCGACATCCCTCACCTCCAAAAAGACCAGGACCCGTCATAGGCGTACGCAGTAGCCTATTGTACAGGTCCTGAGACGGGCACAGATTGTCCAGGGCAAACGTGCGTCTTGCCCGGACACTCCTGGTCACCGCCCGAGTCATACAGTCCAGCGCCAGGTTAATACCATCCTGGATGGCTCGCTGGACTGTGACCGGACTTGGCTGGCGCGATGCGGATGCCGTTACTACCCCCTGTAACAGCTGGGAGACGTGGGACAGAGCGGCAATCGAAGCCCTCCCACTCTCCTCCGCATCACGCAACGCGGTATTCGCCGAACGCAACGCGTTCGAGCACAAGACCCCCGTGTCAGAACGGGAGCCTGGCCGCGCATCCTCACCCAAAGCCGCGCGGTCATCCACGCTGGGCTTGGGTACCACCCCGTACCGCTGGTAATCCAGGGGCACGATGCGACAACGCCTGGCCACCTCGCGAGGGGCCTTCGCGAGACGTCCACTCGACTTAATGGACGACTCCGCCGCCTCGAACATGTCAACGACATGCTCCGCCAGCGGCAGAGAAGGCATAGCGTTAGCAGTCGGTTTCCCAGCTAACCACGGCCTGTGGTCACGCTGGCTAGCCGACTGCTCCACGGGCAGATCAGGCCTAACGCTCACCAACCACTGGCAAGCGTCAGACCAATCCTCCTCCGTGGCTAACTGCGAGCGCTCTACAAGACGGGGGCCTTCGTCTTCCTCCTGAGCGCAAGCAGCAGAGCTTGACGGCGGGTACGCTGATACACCTGGCAAGCCAGGGAAAACATGCGGGCCTGACAGCACCGGCATGACAATATCACTGGTTTGACCAGGAGCAGGCGCCGTGGCAGAGCGCGGGGCATATACCGCCCCACCACGGGCCCGGCCAGCACCAGCAACACCGTCGGCAAGCCGAGGTATGCGGTACCGCTGGCCATCAGCAGCGCCCTGGGCCACCACCTGAACCGCGGACTCTACTCCAGGGTGAGTAAAACCGTGGAAGAAGCCGCCTGTATTCCCCGCGAGGGGTGCACAAACGTCTTCATCCATGTCCACGTCGTCAGACGGCGACCATAGCAGGTAATCCTCATCACCCTGGTCAGAAAGATTAGACCCCGGGTCAGCAAAGAGAGCTAACCCGGGCTGACCAGGAACGGTGCCATAGGAGGTACTGGCCACCGCGGCGTGCGGATACCCCTGGACTGATAAGCAGACTGCGGGTTCCAGCGACAACCGTCCACGGTCCCCTATCGGCGCGGCAATCAGCCTGCTGCCAGGGTCGTGGAACGCCCCCTCTAATGGGGCCACCTCTGAATCGTCGAACAACGGAAGCGGTCTAAGGAAAACCGATCCAGAGGCGGGGATTACCTGCTCCGAAGCCGATGATGAGGACAGTAAAGGATTTGGTCCAGGAAGCATGCCACGAAGCAACTCTGGAACCAAATCCTTTATTGTCCTCTTCATCTCTCCCCACATCTCGGTCCGGAAGGCCTCCATATCCACCGCGGACGAGACCTTCCCCATACCCTTCCTACTTACAACCTCTCGTTTCCGCTTCTTCTTCTTCTCCTCCTCTACCACCTTGTCCGTCGCCTGTAAGCACAAGAATTCAGACATTAACTCGCCCCCCCAGTGCTTACATATGTCACAATTAGCCAAGGGACCACAAGGGCTACATTGATAGCAAAGATGAGGCAAGAACCTATCCTGCAGAAATCGTCCACAGGACGCGCAACCCGGTCCCTGAAACAGGGCAAAGGACGAGGAGTATGAGCAAACTAGTTAAGCTTAGACACTCAAACCAACTCAAAGAGAAGGAAAACGATCATAAAGATCAATATACATCAGAAACCAGCATTGCAACTTGAATTGCTGATAATTACATAGCCAGGCTGATTATGACGTCATTAATCCCGTGACAGGAAAAATTCGATCCCAACAAACATCCAAGTGCAAGGACGAATTGTATGCTGAATGGATACGTCGACTACACAACCATCAGATACACATAGATAACTCTTTTCTGGCAAAAATGTTAATTATCTCCCTTTGCTTACTATAATTAACATCACCACATTATCAATAACTAGATACCTGACACCTTGTATAGACAAACCATCCAACGTGACGAACCGGAGTACTCCACCACCTGCACGCCTCTTAACTCTCTCCACCTCATGGGGAAGGAATTGGATCAAGAGGGCAAAGTGAGAAGACCTTTATACTAGGCCTCCAACTCACTGGACATAATTTTTCATTTGGTTAGATAACCTAACAGTGTTAGTAGGAAATGGAACCATGGTGGAGAGAAAACTAACTCTCTGCTGCTGTGATGCCACCATCTAGCGTCATACAGACCTGTGGACATAAACAGAAAGAGAAATTAGCCTTAGGTAGCACCGAGTTGACATAAACCAACTAACCAAGGCGCTTATCACGGTAAACGCGAGTCCCGGAAACACAATACACCGGGAAGAAAAACTCGCTAATTTTACTAGAAGTCACCTGATTTAAAGGTCCTAGGTCCCCCTTTGGCGAAGTGATCCTTCCTGCCATCCTATTCAGTGACTATCACTCCAAAATAACACCACCAAGTTATGTTAAAACAGTTTATAGAGCAAGGAAAAGCTTTTGCACAAAAAAACATGTGTGATCTCTCTGCCAATAATCTAGCAAAGAGGAAGTGCTAGTCTGCGCATGCGCGGTGGTGGGGCTGGCATCCGCCAGACTACGCTCTGACTCCCTGCCCAGTAGGGGCACCTAACTGTTTTAATCTGAGTGTTTATTGAGTGAAAGCCAATATTTAGCAATATCAAAAGTATTAGGGAGGTAAGTATACTCTTGAAGTGAAAAGACAGGTGTGTATGATTTAACCAGGTGTAAATGAGACAGACAGGTGTGTATGATTTAGCCAGGTGGTAATGAGACAGACAGGTGTGTTTGATTTAACCAGGTGTCAATGTGACAGACAGGTGTGTCTGATTTAACCAGGTGTTAATAATATAGTCCACACCTGGCATAAGTTGTTGGTGTAATGTATTACTACTAGCTCTAGACCCCCCCCCCCCCTCCCCACCCACCTCAAGGAAGATTGAAATTATAGTCTAATGTACATAATTCTATGACGATTCTCACATGAAAAACTGAAAGCAATTAACAGGAAAGCTGCTTAAATCTTCAGCAGGAAATATAATTCAGATTGTTGGCTACCCGCCGATTTAGCACAAAAACCTGTTTTTAATAACTGTGTTGAGATAATAATCATGAATTTTCTGTTATATTGATGCACACCTATGTTATATGTGTAGTGGCTTTAACGCTCGACGTTACTAACCCAATATTAGTGCTGTCGCCGGTATAGCATGCATCAGCAGTGTAGAGAATTTCAATTTCTTCTTGTATAACTCCATAAGAAGAATTATACCCAGGAAACCAGCGACGTCAAAACGGAATATGAGAATGGCTAGTCCTGAAAGCCAGAGAAAATACTCAAACTTCTGATGCAGCCAGCATGTTAAGGCAAACAGCACTGTGGGAGAAGACAAACAACAGTCAGACAATACACTATAGCAGACTGGTCCCCTTCCCAACAACAGTCAGACAATATACTATAGCAGAATGGTCCCCTTCCCAACAACAGTCAGACAATATACTATAGCAGACTGGTCCCCTTCCCAACAACAGTCAGACGATACACTATAGCAGACAGGTTCCCTTCCAACAAATGTTTACAAATATTCTATAGCAGACTAGTCTCTTACTCACCGACCTCATCTCTCCAAATGATCACAAATCAATGCAAACAATACAGAAAATATTCTATTGCCGGCAACTATACATCTCATTCAAGTCCTCGACCTCAGCATTTAATCATGTCTCTCTTTTCCTACAGTAGCACAGTTATTCTAATGAGTTGAAGTTTTCAAAACTTTATCAGTCATATAAGTTATCAAAACATCACATGTTTAACTGCAATAAAATCCAAGAAAGTTAGATAAATCCAAATATGAAATACTAAATTAGAATGATCTTCAATTAAAGTTTGCTCAAATTGGCGTGAACGCACAAAAATCTGTGCCAAAAATCACCAGATGTTATCTATTCCAGTCAACAAATTGAGGGTCACTCTGCTTTTATCTGAAATAGTGTTCGACGAGTGAGATAATAGAATGCTAATATACATACATGGCATCGAGTGAGACAATAAAATGCTAATATATATACATGGCGTGCAGTGAGACAATAGAATGCTAATATACATATATGGTATTGAGTGAGACAATGGAATGCTAATATACAAACATGGGATCGATTGAGACAATAGAATGCTAATATACATACATGGGATCGATTGAAACAATAAAATGCTAATATACGTGTACATACATGTTATTGATTGGGACAATACAATGCTAATATACATACATGGTATCGAGTGAGACAATAGAATGTTAATATACATACATTGTATCGAGTGAGACAATAGAATGCTAATATACATACATGGGATTGAGAGAGACATTAGAATGCTAATATACATACATGTGATTGATTGAGACAATAGAATACTAATATACATACAGTACACGGTATCGAGTGAGACAATAGAATGTTAATATACATACATGGTATCGAGTGAGACAATAGAATGCTAATATACATACATGGTATCGAGTGAGACAATAGAATGCTAATATACATACATGGTATCGAGTGAGACAATAGAATGCTAATATACACACATGTGATTGATTGAGACAATAGAATGCTAATATACATACACGGTATCGAGTGAGACAATAGAATGCTAATATACATACACGGTATCGAGCGAGACAATAGAATGCTAATATACATACACGGTATCGAGCGAGACAATAGAATGCTAATATACATACACGGTATCGAGCGAGACAATAGAATGTTAATATACATACACGGTATCGAGCGAGACAATAGAATGCTAATATACATACACGGTATCGAGCGAGACAATATAATGCTAATATACATACACGGTATCGAGCGAGACAATAGAATGCTAATATACATACACGGTATCGAGCGAGACAATAGAATGTTAATATACATACACGGTATCGAGCGAGACAATAGAATGCTAATATACATACACGGTATCGAGCGAGACAATAGAATGCTAATATACATACACGGTATCGAGCGAGACAATAGAATGCTAATATACATACACGGTATCGAGCGAGACAATAGAATGCTAATATACATACACGGTATCGAGCGAGACAATAGAATGCTAATATACATACACGGTATCGAGCGAGACAATAGAATGCTAATATACATACACGGTATCGAGCGAGAAAATAGAATGCTAATATACATACACGGTATCGAGCGAGACAATAGAATGCTAATATACATACACGGTATCGAGCGAGACAATAGAATGCTAATATACATACACGGTATCGAGCGAGACAATAGAATGCTAATATACATACACGGTATCGAGCGAGACAATAGAATGCTAATATACATACACGGTATCGAGCGAGACAATAGAATGCTAATATACATACACGGTATCGAGCGAGACAATAGAATGCTAATACACATACACGGTATCGAGCGAGACAATAGAATGCTAATACACATACACGGTATCGAGCGAGACAATAGAATGCTAATATACATACACGGTATCGAGCGAGACAATAGAATGCTAATATACATACACGGTATCGAGCGAGACAATAGAATGCTAATATACATACACGGTATCGAGCGAGACAATAGAATGCTAATATACATACACGGTATCGAGCGAGACAATAGAATGCTAATATACATACATGGTATCGAGCGAGACAATAGAATGCTAATATACATACATGGTATCGAGCGAGACAATAGAATGCTAATATACATACATGGTATCGAGCGAGACAATAGAATGCTAATATACATACATGGTATCGAGCGAGACAATAGAATGCTAATATACATACATGGTATCGAGCGAGACAATAGAATGCTAATATACATACATGGTATCGAGCGAGACAATAGAATGCTAATACACATACATGGTATCGAGCGAGACAATAGAATGCTAATATACATACATGGTATCGAGTGAGACAATAGAATGCTAATATACATACATGGTATCGAGTGAGACAATAGAATGCTAATATACATACACGGTATCAAGTGAGACAATAGAATGCTAATATATATACACGGTATCAAGTGAGACAATAGAATGCTAATATACATACATGGGTGAATAGCGTCAGTAAAGAGAATTAAATAGTTGTCTTAAACCCGTAACCCTCACAAACCAGAAATGACCAATTTTTCATGATGTACGGAATATACTGTTGACTCGTTTGACAAATAATTTGGCCAGGGCCGGTTGCTGCCATGGGTCAAGTTAAATTAGTTTCAAAATATTTAACAGCTTTCCAGTATTGTCATCTTGAAATTGAGACACTGGAATTTCAATGGTTAAAGGAATAGTATCAACTTCCAAATCTCACAACACAATGTTGCACAGGATTTGGTCTATTTCTTAGGACTTGAGACGTTTAATCACTGTCTGGGTTAGCTAGAAAAGTAAGTTCTTGATTTGTCTTTGTTGAAAAAATATACATGTTCCGTGATACATACCTAGGATGAGGGCAAAAACATTTGGTAGCGGCCGTGACATGTAAAACATGAAATGAAACTGCGTTACTGTTACAAAAAGGAACCAACTCTGAACAGCCATTCCAAAATGTCTGCTAACAGCGCGACTGAAAGCCACTAGACCGGCGCAGACACACATCCCAAGCATGAGGCGTACTGCAAGAGACAAAGTTACTGGCAATCAGTACAGAGATATCCCCTTACTATACGTGATCGTTATCAAGTACAATAGATGATACACAAACATTGTCATGTATTTAAACTTCTCCAATATGGCTAGCAATTAAGTGTTTTAATGTTGATCCATAGGGATGTGTATATCTGAAAATTCATGGACCACTGGCATTCTGTCAGGATTCATAATGTACAGTATATAAACATTTTTCAAAATTTTAGGATAATTAATCTGTTAACCCTTTAACCCTCATATCAGCCAAAAACGGCTTCTGTATTGGTCTTAAGAAATGCCCATTTGCACACCAAGAGAAGACTATCTTTGAAAATTTACCACTTGAATGCCATGACACAATTATTACAGTACTATAATTTGACTGGCTGTAGGCCATAGACTGTTTACATATAGTTTAGAACCTCTCATAACAGAACACCAATGGGACTGATGAATTCCTTCCGTTTGGAAAAGTTAAATTCCTATTTAAGAACTGAATAGAGACAGAAATCTATGCAGTTTAGAGTGTTTTGGTTTACAGATGGTTTACTTTATGGGAGTTAGAAAGATCTTGTTTTCAACAATTCATTTACCTATGATTTGTGTGAACATCTTGCTCACTTGAAGTACACTGGCCAGGTAAACAACAGGTGCACATAATGTAGAGATCATGACTGGGCCGACGAATGTACGAGGAACTACTCCAGAAAACTCCAGGTGATCATACTGGTGGAACAAAAGGTGGACAGTTCACATGTAGGGTAAAGTGAAGCTGCAGCCACTGTGATTATTAAACATACGCAGTTACACTACTGCTCAGAAATACAATAAACCGGTTCCCAAATCAGAATAAAACGTACAAATGCACTGTTGAATATTGTGAATATAACTGGATTGAATTAGGCAGCAATGTGTCTTTCTATCACATGTATGTTCAAAATATTCAACAGAACATTTCTTACTAACCAACATGTTATTGTTTTGGAAACATGATAACTTATTTCTGAGTTGTACTGTAACACTACGTATACAATGATTTCTACAAACACGCATGACATACAGTAAAGTACATTTAATTTGGAAATAATCTTTGACAAACATAATGTTTTCTCTGTATATGAAACCATTCTAATTTCGCCAGAGGCATGAATTCACTATTCTTGCTTCCACAAGAAAGAGCATTATTTATATTATATATATATATATATTGGTATATGAGCAATGTTCTCCAATTGCATGTTTCATTAATTAACTATTTGTGGTACACATGTAACTTTAACCCATGGAATTTCATTGAAATTTTCTGTACCTCAGTTTCAAGACAAAGCTGTTGAATATTTTAAAACTAATTTGACTAGAATCTGTTGCTGCTTCAAGTCAAATTAGTTTCAAAATTTTCAACAGATCAGTGCATACATGTACATCATAAAGTATTTGTCATTTCCACATTTTCTGGTCGTTCATTGCCCATGATGGTTAACCCTTTAAAACTTACATCAGCCAAAAAACGGCTTCTGCAGTCATCTTGAGAAACGTCCATTTGCAGACCGAAAGAAGAAATTTTTGAAAATTTATCACTGGAATGACTGGCTCGATAACTGAGCCAGTCATACCAGTGGTAAGTTTTCAAAAATAGTTTTCTCTTGATCTGCAAATACCTTTTCTATGAGAAAATTGAAATTTTCTTGAACAAATTCGCAGGTTAGTGTTAAGCAGTGTGTTGTAGTGTGACTATAATCTTGTATCTATATCTACACGTACCTGTTGTATGTGAGTGCGATGATAGAGGATATCATGAATGGCTTGAACATTGAAGCTCTCCTCCACTTTAGTGTAAGGGCAGATAATCACGTGCAACAACATCACCCCACAAACAAGAATCTCCAACCACACAAGCATCATCTAGAGCAAGTAAGTCAGCAAGCATCTGGAAACAATATAAATTATTACAGTATCTATTCACAAGCTCAACAACATAGAATTGAAATTACTGGCTCTGTAATCATTAACGTTTCCAAAATTAGCCTTCTCTGGGCTTGCGGTCACTGCAGAAGCCAGTTTTGGTTTGCTTTCCCATTGAAGGACAAATGGAGTAATCTGATCCGTCATCAAAATATTAAAACTAATATATGACTGTTGCAGCCAGGTAGTTTCAAAATATTAAACATTTAGACCTGCTTATAACCCCACCCCACCCAACACCCCCCTGTTCAAGCAGTCAGTAGCTTCAGGTGAAACAACCCAAATTTTTTAAATAGTTTCACAAACACTTTCATACTTAATGGATTTTAGTGGAATGAGTCTAGCTAGAAATTGTCAGGAGATATCTAGAAATGGATTCATCTTAGCTATAACACACGTTATGGTGCCATTAACCTTTAGCACACCGATGCCAATATTCTAACTTTTTCAATAGTAAAGAAACTAGTGTACGTTTTTCACCAATTTTGGTGTCTATGACAGCACCATCTTCCACAAAATTTGTTGAAAAATCAAGATATCAGAGTGGTAAGGGTTAAGGTGCATAATGATTCTCTCATGATGAATCTTCTAATAGCAATTCAACCTTTGACCCGTGACTCAGAGAGAAGATTGCTTCAATTCATATGCTGACCAATACCCTGACTAATACAAGCAGAGCAATGCCAGATCCGTACACATGTATTCATCATCGTCACGGTCAAATCATTGAGTGAGACTAGAATATACACCATGCTCCTTGCTCATTTCTAGCTAGGACACGCCCATTTTTAGCAGGAAGCGATTTGAAAATTTGAAATCTGAATTCCCCAAATCCCAATTTCAAGATAACTAAAGTTACTATACTGATACATATTCGATTATAATTACATTACTGTGCATTTGCACAAGGTTTTGATTCGGTTTCACTAGCTTTTGTTTGGTTTCGTCATATTTTTTCAGGTTTTGCCCGGCTTCGATAAAACTTACTTTAGTTCGTGGAGGGTATCCGAATCTGAACAAACATTGGGCAAAATACTTATTGAACATCACACCCAGGTACGCGTCTGTTTAAAAGCGTCCACTTCTCCTTGCTATTAAAACCAGTTTATATCCATATTTACAGGAATTTTCGGTAGTTTAGATCGTCACATCACGAACGTAGCTCTTGAAAGTATCTACATCCGGTGCTGAGATAATGTTGTCAGGTAGGCCATTCCAGATCGGCACAGTTCTTAGTATGAACTAGGCGTGCACTATTTTTCGATTTAATTGTGAAGTTTGATTTATTTTAAAAATCATGATTTTTACGATGTAATTGAGGAAAAATTGGAAAAATCGTCAAAAATTTCATGTTTGTTTAAAATCTGAAGTGTGTACTTTTCCGTCGCATTTTAGCAATATGTACGATTACTGTATTCTGCAGCTGTAGTAGTAGAAACATCTTACAGTTGCAATCATTCCTTCTTCGCTTTTGCCCACTGTGTCTTGTCCTCAGCCAAAATCCTGAGCTTCCTCAGGTACATTCTTGACTTGAGTGTACCGAGCCCTGCTTTCTTGAGGTCACCTCGTAACACCCTTAGCACATTTATGCAATGACGTCCTTTCCTGGCTTTGTATTTGCTGGCTCTGAGTAGAGCGAATTCCAAGGCTCTCTGTGCTGGTGTCTCTTCTGGCATTCTTAGCACATGGCCAAACATGGACCATATTTGCTGGGCGACTTTTACTAGGGTTTGTACACCTTTCAGTATTTGAAATTCCATGACTTTTCCATGACTTTCCATGACTAAAATTAAAAAATTCCATGACCTCCAAGAATCAATAGCTATGTCAAAGGCAGTCAACTTTGTTTCAAAATGTTCAACAGCACATAGTGAATCATATGGAATTCACTTTATCTAGGGCAAAGGGTCAACATGTGAGAATTTTGGGTACATTTTTAATAAAATCTGAGGTTTTCACATAAGAAATTGACGAATAAAAATTCTGAATGGAAGTTCTAGAGCCTATAATCATACATGTAGATATCCTCGCCAATCTAATTATCATAATGTAACCAATTCGGCCGGGACGAAATCGAAAATGAACAAAAATCTTGCCAATAAATATATTGCTTAATGCATACGCTGAGTAGGAAATAGTGAATTTATTGTTCAAATTGTTTTAAAAATATCTTCTGTATATTTTTATTATTAATTTGGGATATTGGCATTCGCGGCGTTACAAACCTGTTTTTATTTTATTTCCAGTCCAGATATAGTTCAGTGGAATGCCTCCAATCACAAAAGTTTAATTTGGCCTTCCAACAAAAGAGGTAGCGATCTAACCTCATTTTAATTCTTACGTTGTTTTGGGTCATTTTATGTTGGTCGGATATATGACTTTGATAATGAATGAAATCATGTGATCGCAGCGATAAAGAAATGAAACGTGTATTTCCGAGCTTTATTTCCTAATTTTACATTTGTATGCCATCAGATTTTATTTTTATCTAGGGAGATTATCATTTTCCATAACTTTTCCATGACTTTTATCAAAATGACAAATTTCCATGACTTTTCCAAGCCTGGAATTTAGATTTTCAAATTCCATGACTTTCCATGACCCGTATGAACCCTGTTTTACAGACAGCGGCGACGTATTACACATCTTGTATAGTGCATCGTTGCAAATTATGCTGTCTGGCCATCGGTGTCCAGTGATGGTGCGTAGGTGTTTGCGGTGGCAGGCATCGAGTTTGTCTAGAGCTGCCTTTGGAGCTGCCCAGCTGTTACAGTTATACAGCATCAAGGATACGCAGGTTGCATTGTATAAACGTAGCCTCTTTATCAAGGGCATCTTTGATCTACGAATCCATAGCTTCCAGAAGGACTGGAAAGCTGTGTTCCCCATGATGCAGCGTGCAGCAACGTCAGCAGTATTGCAAAGCAGTGAGCTCAGCATTTTACTTTTCCTCCATAGTTCGTCGCCATACAGTGGGTCATCATTTTCTATAGTTTCATGCTTTGTCGATACGTATATGTGGGTGAACTCTGTTTTGGATTCATTCATAAAGCGATTCTCAATTTGTAGTTTGCTTGCAGCTATTGGGAGAAGTTCGTCAAGGGGGTTTCTTTTCCTCATCTATGAAGTTCACATCGTCGGCTTATTCCATCTCTAGCGACATGCCCAGTATTGACACTGGGGGGGTTGGTCATGTGGAACTTTCCCGCACAGCAGTACATGAGTACAATTATAATCGATTCACGCCGGTGTTCATTGTGTTTATATCCCACCATGCCATGCAGGTGTCGAATAATTACTAATCACAACACAAAGCACTACGATAAACAAGCTAACAATAGCAAGGTTACACACTTGTCATTGAGAAAACCAGCTAGTTACTCCGTCTAATCGCTATATAATTTTCTTTCTTTCGTTGTAGACGCTGAGTCTATCGTGAAATACCAAGTTTATGCTAAGTTGCAGAGTGTTAGGCAATAATCAGTTTACATAATTCTTTTTAATTCTAGAGTTAGAAATTTCAATTAATAACAAGATCAGGCAGTGTAATAATTTGTTTGATTCAGTTGTCATGTCTAATTAAAGAAAATAAAGCAACAGCATTCCAGATTGTTGTATTTTGAACAGTGCATTCTGTTGATTACTCTTAAATGTAAATCGTACATTCTGAAAGCAACTATAAACTGCACGATAGGAAGAGTGTATGCCATCACTGTCGTAGCTACCCGAAGCTACCATCCTATGTATGTGGATTGAACATGCAATATCTCCCTGTGTACTAATATTAGCGCCTCCAGACTACTCGGGTAACAACCTAAACTCATCCAACAAAAGGAGGCTATAAGTAGAAGCTGATACATCACGTGATTTATATTTTTCTCGACGATATGTTATGTCAAATTTCGATGAAATAAACGATGTTTATTAAACTAACTGCAATAATTAGGCAGTCCCAATTAATGATCTCTGTCCCGCGATGATGGATATAAGGCATACATTAATCATAGATGTAGGATGGTAAGAATTTGTCGCATAAAATTGCGTTCTAACTTTGTGCTATTTTTGTAATCATTAATTAAACTTTTTCTAGTAATTCCAAATCCCAGTTTTCGTGACTTGTCACGTTACCCCGGTTTATACTTTTGAGAATTTGGATATACAATTTAATTGAAAATCATGATTTTTTTTACATAATCGATTGTGACGTTTCAAAGCAAAAATCGTGCAAGCCTAGTATGAACGAACTCTGATGTTGTTAGATGGTCATCCGGATTGTCTACAACTTTCATGAATGGCTACGCCTGATGGTACTGTATGTATTGACGCCTTCTGAGGACGGTATTCAGGTGGAACTGCTACATGGACACTCAATAGCTTGTACATTAATGTCACATTTGTTTTTCTTCTCCTCGAGCATCCATGGTAAGACAGACTCACACACTTCTGTTGTAGGCGGATACCACACTGTAGAACTATACTCCAGCTTCAGTCTGACGAGAGTCAGGTAGGCTCGTTCTTTAACTGATTGGGGCACCCACATCTAGGTTTCTGTTTAGGAATCCGAATACAGGGTTCATACACTTTTTTGTGTTTGAAATTCCATTACTTTTCATGACCAAAATTAACACATTCCATGACCTCTAACAGTTAATATCTAGACTTGTGTTTATGATGTAGCTACATAAATGACGATCTGATTTTATTCTAAGAAATGTTTGAATATTGCGTCTTATAAAAACCAATCCAAAATCTTGTTTTGATACGTAGTTGCCATGGGTGTATTTGTAACATATTTACAGACAGGCTAGATAGTGAACTAGGGAGCCACTAACAGCTGTGATGTAGGTTGGTTAGAGCAGGCTGCCAACTATGCATCACAGTGAAGTACAGTCTGCTTACATATCGAAGATTTCTGGTGTCTCCTAAACTCGAACTGACTACACTCGCTTACGTATTCGATAAGATCTGTATGTGTGGTTGCTGCGACAACCAGTCTTACCGACGACGAAAGTGATGGGTACACGCTCGCCTCGTTGGAAGATGAAAGTAACGATATTTCGTTTGTACCCGGGCCTGATCTGACTATTCTATGAAGATAATGGTAAGCTACGGTGGTCTTCCGTAGATGTCGGAGTAACTTTAGCGAGAACACAAACTCTTGCCTTGTAGTAAATTCACAAGGTGATGCTTTTATTTGTCATCTTTAACTATACAGTAAACTTACAAAGTTAGTCACTTTTACTGTGACCGATTTTCGTATCTTATAATGACCAAGAAATTAATTCAATATTTTCCTAACTGAATAGCATTACTCTCAGTCGCTCTGATCTGATATGCTATTCAACTAGCTCTACTGAAAACAAACGTTCATCAAGAACTTGTACGAGGTGCGAGGCGGACCGGACTAACCATTAAAGTTAAAGTCCATATCTTATACTTCTTTGGAGCTCTTTACCATGTTCGTTTGGGTTCTTCTTTCCAGAGTTTGATTCGATGCTCATTGATTGTGACGTCATCCTGACTAATCAAACTCCGAGTCTCTCTCTTAGGAAAAGAACATCGAACAAGTTAAGTGATGAAATCCTATCCGATAACCTCCCACAAACTTGACAGTGATGGACATTGCTTCGACAATCATTGCTAATCGTTTCTTAATATCTTATTCTGACTAACGTCTTCTGTCAACTTTTCGTCTGGTTTTCTAATCTACTTGGCACCAGAGACTATCATGCCCACGTCCAGCCCCTTGCTTATTAGGCCTACGCCTGCATTTCAGAAGGGTGCCATGACGTAGTGACCATGTGGTACATCTGATTCACCAACATCTGGTGTCGTATCTGGTGTCGTGGGTCGCCTCTATAGAAATATAGAAACCCGGTCACCTTATTACGGTCCTTATGGTAAGTCGGTCGTCGCCACGTTTACTACGTCATTCTATGAGTCATTCTAAACGAAATCTAGGATTTCTTTTTTCACGAGAGAGTTGATACTTACCTCCCTAATACTTTTGATATTGCTAAATATCGGCTTTCACTCAATAAACACTCAGATTAAAACAGTTAGGTGCCCCTACTGGGCAGGGAGTCAGAGCGTAGTCTGGCGGATGCCAGCCCCACCACCGCGCATGCGCAGACTAGCACTTCCTCTGACTAATTTATTGGCTGATACACATGCAACTATTAAGAGCCTGAATACCGAGCCTCTGTGGGGTGGAGAGGCCGGGTCCGTATCTAGGGAGGTAAGTATCAACTCTCTCGTGAAAAAAGAAATCCTAGATTTCGTTTATTTCACATCAAGAGTATACTTACCTCCCTAATACTTTTGATATTGCCAGAATTCGACAGTGAATTCGGCGGGAGGGAGGCGAGGTCAAAAGACCAGCTCATCCCTATACGCTTTTCTGCGTTTAAGGCACTTAAACTTCTGAAACTGTATGAAAAAACAGTCAGAATTTGACTAACCATCGGATAACACCACCGATGTATGAGAGATGACCGAATGTCATATGCGCTCCCCCCCCCCCCCCCCCCCCCCCCCCTCCTTCCAGGGAGGAAGAGTCGAATGACCTCAATGTCCTATACGCTCTCTACGTACAAGTGCCATGTACTACAGGACAGAGACGAAAAAACTCCATTTTCGTATACTCTCAACAATGAACCACATAAATACACAAAACCATCATCATATTAATAACGGGTAACGTGACAAGACAATCAACAATGGACAACTCATACACAAGACTGACCTTGTTGAAATGGCTTGCTGACATCCTCTTCCCATTGGTGAAGAACGATGCAGTCCCAAAAAAGTGGTTGTTTCCATCAATTAATTGTGAAATATATAAGCAATGAGGAAACCCCATCAAAAATATAAGCCTAGTTATCTTTTCAAAATCGACAAGGCGAGAGGATTAGAGGTGTCACGGAGATAATGGTCTGTAAAACTTGACTCACAGTGCCACTGAGCCACCGACATAATATCATCCACAGGGACCCCATTAAATAGGGCAGTGGATGTCACTACGCCGCGGACACTGTGAGCCTTGGCCACGTCAACCTGCTTCCCGGTGGCGGATTTATGACAAAACTGAATGCATTCTACAATCCACCTGGAAATGGTGTCCTTAGAAGCCCTGCCATGGGGTTCAATATATGACAACCATAACGCTGACTGGTCGGTGCGCCACTCCGATGTACGTTGTTTGTACCGGAGAAGCGCCCGGACGGGACACCATGCTTTAGAATTAGGATCATATCTAGTTAAAGCAGGCAAAACAATAGGTTGACCTGGATATTTCAACGACTGATTCTTAGCCAAGAAATTAATCCTAGGTAGCAGCTTAAGGCCTTCCCCTGAAACCACAAAACGGTCATCCTCGGCTGATAAGGCATGAATTTCACTTCTACGCCTAGCCGAGGCCGCAGCAATTAAAAACACAGTCTTCAGTGTTAATAGTTTCATAGAAATGGAACTAAGTGGTTCAAACGGCTTATCACCTAGTACTTGAAGCACTAGCGATAAACTCCAAGACGGAATCACAGGGGGATTCCTTGGTCTTAGATTGCCCATGCCTTTAATTAATACATTTAATGTATTTACTTCATCACTTCCCCTCTTAGCCAAGCAAGGAATAACAGACATTAAAGCTGACTTATAACCAGCAATAGAGTTAGGCTTGAGGCTATAGGCATCATACAGGTGACAGAGGAAATCAGCTACTACCTGAATAGATGAATCCATTGGATCAATACATCTTTTTGAGCACCATTCTGCAAATCTGTTGATTTTATAATTATATGCTCTGGAGGTTGACCCCCTCCTGGCTTTGGCCATAAACATGGCTGCTTGCTCAGAAAAGCCCTCCTTAATTCTAGATTCCTTGACAACATCCACGCAGTCAATCTGAACATTGACGGATTGTTGTGAAGGGCCTTGCCCTGGAAGATAATATCGTCCATCAGAGGCAGAGGAACCGGATTGCAGACCAGAAGGTCCAGCAGATCCGTATACCATGATCGGCTTGGCCAATCCGGGGCGATCAGAAGCACTTGGTATTCCTCTTGTCTGATTTTCTGAAGAATTTTTGGAATCAGGATTGCTGGAGGGAATGCGTATGCATACATTCTCCCCCAGCTGATAGCTAACGCATCTGTTGCGAAAGCGCTTGGATCCGGAATCGGAGAGACGTACGTCGTCATCTTCGCAGCGAACAAATCGATGTTGGGTTTCCCCCAATGGTCGAACAGACGATCCGCCACACATTGATTTAGTTGCCATTCCGTGGGTAAAACACTCATCCTTCGGCTCAATGAGTCTGCTAGCAGATTTAACCTTCCCGGAATATGAACTGCTTTCAAGGTAATCTGGTGATCCAGGCACCAACAAAGCAGTCTCCATGTCATCATACAGAGACTGGGCGACTTCGTTCCGCCCTGGCGGTTTATGTAAGTCACAACTGTTGAGTTGTCTGAACGAATAAGAACAATCTTGCCCTGAACTTTCTGTAAGAAATGTTCCAGGCCCAGGACTACTGCTCTTAGCTCCAGTAGATTTATATGTTCCTTTGACTGTTCCGGATTCCAAAGCCCTGATATCGTGGATTCTTCCAGGCAAGCCCCCCAGCCCTCCATCGATGCATCTGTATACACAGTCACCTGAGGGTGGGGAGGGGTTAGCATAACCCCCACCAAGAGATTCTCTGTGTCCAACCACCATTGCAGGTGATGAATCAGAGGCGCCAACACTGACACGTTCGAGTCCAGCGAACCTGTACTCTGGGTCCATTGTGTCATGAGAAATAACTGGATCAGCCGCCTGCGTAAGGCGGCCTGAGGAATGACTGGTTCCAATGAAACCATCAACCCCAGCATTCTCAAGTAAACCCGTGCCAGGACACGACGACTGTCGCACACTGACTGAATTAATGAGATGAGTTTCTGAACTCTCTCCTGAGTAGGAAAAACATATCCTGTCTCTAGATCGAAGAACATCCCCAGGTAAACAAACTTCTGGGATGGAGTCAGCTCTGATTTTGGGAAATTGATCATCCAGCCCAAGTCTGTGAGAGTCTTCAAAACAATCTCCAGACTGGCCGATAAACTTTCCTGGGTGTGCGCTTTCAACAGCCAGTCGTCTATGTACGTGTGGACTGCTATGCTTCTCCTGTGGAGGTATGCGGTGATCGCAAGAACCACACGGGTGAAAACCCGAGGAGCCGTGGAAATTCCGAAGGGTAACACCCTGAATTCCCACTGTCTGCCCTGGAATGCAAATCTCAGGAAGTGACGGAAACTCCTGTGTATGGGGATGTGGAAATAAGCGTCCTTCAAATCGATCGACGCTGTCCACATTCCCCTCTCTAACCCCGCCAACACAGAGCGCACAGTCTCCATCTTGAAACTGGGCGTCTCTATGAACTTGTTCAATGGCTTGAGGTTGAGAATTGGTCTCCACCCTCCGGTGTTTTTTGTTACTAAGAACAGGGTTGAATAGAAGCCCGGACACCTCTGTGCCGGCTGAATAGCTCCTTTTTGTATGAGGGAATTTATTTCCTCCTCGATACACAACCTTTGCTCTGGATCTCTCGGATTTGGAGTCCAGATCGGCAGTAGAGACAGTCGCGATGGCGGGCCTGTCATCCAATCGGGATGATACCCGACTGAAAGCCATCGCAAGACTAAACGGTCCTGAGTTAACCGTTCCCACTCTTGCATGTGGTCGGCTAGCCGGCCTCCCACCGGTCCACCTAGGGATAGAGGTGGACATAAGGAGTGCAAGAGCGGCACTGTCTCCTTTGCCAGAAACACCGGAGCGGTTCTCACCGCGGTAAGCGTCCCATCAGGAACGATTACCCCGCCCAGATCCTCGCGCGCCACGACCAGCACAGCGCGCACCTCGGTGCGCGGGCGGCTGCCTGGCTGACTGTGCCTGAGGAGCCTGCGCCCCCCTCGCTGCTGGCCGAATCGCACCCGGCCGAGGCCGACGCTGCGATGGTGGTTGGCCTAAGACCTGGCCACCACCACCTCGAGCCTGCAGGGGACGATACGCAGGGGGTGCGGCGCGAACGTTAGCACGACGAAGCACCTCAAACTGCTCGCGCAGCGCCCTCTGGTTATTGACCAGAGTAACCGTCTCCTGGAGGTGCCTACATCCCTCACCTCCAAAGAGACCAGGACCTGTCATAGGCGTACGCAGTAGCCTATTGTACAGGTCCTGGGACGGGCACAGATTGTCCAAGGCAAATGTGCGCCTTGCCCGGACACTCCTGGTCACCGCCCGCGTCATACAGTCCAGAGCCAGGTTGATACCATCCTGGATGGCTCGCTGGACTGTGACCGGACTTGGCTGGTGCGATGCGGATGCTGTTACTACCCCTTGTAACAGCTGGGAGACGTGGGACAGAGCGGCAATCGAAGCCCTCCCACTCTCCTCCGCATCACGCAACGCGGTATTTGCTGAACGCAACGCGTTCGAACACAAGACTCCCGTGTCAGAACGGGAGCCTGGCCGCGCATCCTCACCCAAAGCCGCACGGTCATCCACGCTCGGCTTAGGTACCACACCGTACCGCTGGTAATCCAGGGGCACGATGCGGCAACGCCTGGCCACCTCGCGCGGGGCCTTAGCGAGACGTCCACTCGATTTAATGGACGTCTCCGCCGCCTCGAACATGTCAACGACATGCTCTGCCAGCGGCAGAGAAGGCATAGCGTTAGCAGTAGGCTTACCAGCTAACCACGGCCTGTGATCACGCTGGCTAGCCGACTGCTCCACGGGCAGATCTGGTCTAACACTCACCAACCACTGGCAAGCGTCAGACCAATCCTCCTCCGTGGCTAGCTGCGAGCGCTCTACAAGACGGGGGCCTTCATCTTCCTCCTGAGCGCAAGCAACAGAGCTTGACGGCGGATACGCTGATATCCCTGGCAAGCCAGGGAGAGCATGCGGGCCTGATAACACCGGCATGCTAATCTCACTGGCTTGACCAGGAGCAGGCGCCGTGGTAGAGCGCGGGGCATATACCGCCCCACCACGGCCCCGGCCAGCACCAGCGACACTCTCGGCAAGCCGAGGTATGCGGTAACGCTGGCCTCCAGCGCCCAGGGCCACAGTCTGAACCGTGGATTCTACCCCTGGGAGAGTAGAACCGTGGAATAAGTCGCGTGTATTCCCCGCGAGGGGTGCACAGGCGTCATAATCCATGGCCACGTCCTCAGACGGCGACCCCAACAGGTAATCCTCATCCTCCTGGCCAGACAGATTAGACTCCGGGTCAGCAAAGAGAGCTAACCCGGACTGGCCAGGGAAGGTGCCATACGAGGTACTGGCACCCGCGGCGTGCGGATACCCCTGGACTGATAAGCAGCCCGCGGGTTCCAGCGACAACCGTCCACGGTCCCTATTCGGCGCGGGACTAAGCCTGCTGCCAGGGTCGTGGAACGCCCCCTCTAATGGGGCCACCTCTGAATCTTCGAACAACGGAAGCGTACTAAGGAAAGGTGATTCAGAGGTGGGGATTACCTGCTCCGAAGCAGATGATGAGGCCAACAAAGGATTTGGTCCAGGAAGCATGCCACGAAGCAACTCTGGAACCAAATCCTTTATTGTCCTCCTCATCTCTCCCAACATCTCGGTCCGGAAGGCCTCCATGTCCACCGCGGACGAGGCCTTCCTCTTACCCTTCTTACTCACAACCTCTCTTTTCTGCTTCTTCTTGTCCTCCTCCACCACCTTGTCCTTCGCCTGCAAGCACAAGAATTCGGACATTAGCTCGCCCCCCCCCAGTGCTTACATATCTCGCAATTAAGCAAGGGACAACAGGGGCTACACTGATAACAGAGATGAGGCACAAACTTGTCCTTCAAATACCGTCCACAGGACGCACAACCAGGTCTCTGAAACAGGGCAAAGGACGAGGAGTATGAGCAATCTAGTTAAGCTCAGAAACTCACCAACTCAAGAGAAGGAAATGATCATAAAGATCAAAATTAATCAGAAAACCAGCTTCGGACAACTTTAATTGTTAATAAAGAGCAAGGCTGATTATGACGTCATTAATCCTATGACAGGAAAAAATCGATCCTCAACAAACATCCAAGTGCAAGGACGAATTGTATCTCTAACCAGAACATGTGCAGAATGGACATTTCGACTACACAACCATCAGATATATACTGATAACAATGGCAAATACTGTTAATTATCTCCCTTTCCTCTAAATAATTAACATCACCTAATATCAATAATTAGATACCTGACACCTTGTATAGACAAACCATCCAACGTGATGAACTGGAGCACTCCACCAACTGAACGCCTCTTAACTCTCTCCACCTCTAGGGGAAGGAATTGGATCAAGAGGGCAAAGTGAGAAGACCTTTATACTAGGCCTCCGACTCACTGGACATAGAATTTTTGGTTAGATAACCTAACAGTATTAGTAGGAAATGGAACCATGGTGGAGAGAAACAAACCCTCTGCTGATGTGATGTCCATTAAATGTCGTCACACAGACCTGTGGACATAAACACAAAGAGAGATTAGTATGATATAGCACCTAGTTGAAATAAACCAACTAAACAAGGCGCTTATCACGGTAAGCGCGAGTCCCGGAAACACATTACACCGGGGACAAAACTCGCTAATTTTACTAGAAGTCACCTGATTTAAAGGTCCTGGGCCCTCCTCTGGCGAAGTCATCCTTCCTGCCATCTTTATCAGGGATAAACACTTCCAAATTTTCACAAAAACACTAAGAATTGAGCCAAGAAAAGCACTAGCACAAAAACATGTGTAGACTCTCTGCCAATAAATTAGCAAAGAGGAAGTGCTAGTCTGCGCATGCGCGGTGGTGGGGCTGGCATCCGCCAGACTACGCTCTGACTCCCTGCCCAGTAGGGGCACCTAACTGTTTTAATCTGAGTGTTTATTGAGTGAAAGCCGATATTTAGCAATATCAAAAGTATTAGGGAGGTAAGTATACTCTTGATGTGAAAAGTCTGTGCTACGTACACTCTGTGCGTAGCATTCTACCGACGCTCTTGCTTGAATATTTAGAAAACTATTGGTCATAACTTCTGCTGAATACTATAAAGGGTTATGCCGCGCCTGCAGCAACAGCTTTCATTCTTCAATCACCGATAGATTCCATCAGCTCACTGCCCTAAGTCTTAGTCTATTCTATTCCAATTTCATATTCCAATTTCACTTTTTGTATCAGCTATATTTTCGTGTCAGTTTTGCATCGACTTGATGCACACACTAGATCGCGCTAATACATTTTCGCTCATTGTGTTATCCGTTCCCTAGCTCGTCTGGTATTCAAAAATATAGTCATATTCTTTGCTGGGGGTCTTGTCATATTCTTCGCTGGGGTCTTGGACTGCAAATATAAGATGTCCCCGGGGTCATGACCTCCCAGAAGACAATCCCATATCTACATACGCCCCTTAACCAAAGTTATTTGACCATCTCTCTTAAGGCCGTAAAGAGAGTGTCAACTAACTCGTTGTGGACTATCAACAACCCAAACCAATACCAGCAGCCTGAACGGATACCACCTGATATTCATCCAATTGGTCAAGAAATTAATAATACAGGGCAATATATTATACACCAATACTTGTCCGAGTAGCGGAATGCTCGGAAATACATTAGTAGTATTCGTTAGTGTATGGTTGATAATTATACAAACATACATGTCCGGGTAGCAAAAGACTGCCCCCGGAAACACATTAATAACATCATTAAACCGTGGTCGATAACCTCGATCCACGCGTAACTTAACAATAAAAGCGAGCAATCGGTACAGTTTAAAACAAGTGAATATATATTACATAATGTATTAATATAAACTGCCGCTACTGCCAGCAGCGACAACATGGTCAGCAGCGACACACTTTTCGCGTGTCGTAATGATTCGTCGTCACACGACACAACATTATAGTTCAAAACCTTAATCCTACAGTGCAAATACCATTACAGATCATGTGAATTTTTCCTATTAAATAATACAGTACCAACATGGCACCATACTAATGTTCGTGCTACAACATTTAATATTCACCAATTACTGTTCCAGTGGAAACATATAAAGTTAGTGCCAAAATGTCATGGTGATACCTCCCAGCGGTCTATGCTTACGTTAGGATCCACCACGTCAACGTACGTTTCCATCTCTATCCATTCGGCAGCCATCGGGTCGATCTCAGTCCTGGCGTCAGCATTAGGTGACGACCCGGCTGCCATCCGCAGCGGCTCCGGTAGAGCTGCAGGTCTCCGGGGCTGCTGGGTCTGAATAGTTGGTGCAATGATATGCGGTTCACTACTATGGGCCGCACGTGGCTTGCCTTTATGGGCCACACGTGGCTTGCATTTAAGCGCATTCCACATGTGTGATAACACTCCACATTTATATAATATAAGCACAATTACTAACACAACTACGAAGGAACCCGTTGAATATGATACGAAAGAATGTACCCCAATGCCATCGACCATCACTGGGTCGATCATGGATAACGGTGCTAGCGGCACGTACTTAGACTTTTGTAAATGGTTCCACGGTTGTGGCTTTAAATGGTCAACTATCATGGATTGATTTAGAACGCCGGACACATCCAAATGGGGCATTTCAATGGCTAGGCCTATTCGAGTGTACGTCCGACTATAAGACGCCACAGGCTCGAATCGCCAGCCCCTCCCACTATACCCGCATTCTCCAGACATCAATGCATACACACCATTACTCACCATACATCGGTCCATCAGTCGTCCGTCGCAATGGATTTCCACCGTCTCGCCGAACGCTTGCAACACTACCCCGATTTTCTCATTGGCAAATAATTTACTAGTGGTTACGTTCGACTTCGTTAGTTGAATATTACAGTTGCTATCAGTCGCATTTGTCAATACACTCACAATACAGGGCACGTGGGTCTTGTCGACCCGTAGTTGTCCCTGGCACACCCTAGGGTCAGCACCACGACACTCCGACGCGGTAAAGTACCACCCAGTCTTGGTATCTAGACCAATGCTGGTACGGGCCAGCATCACTTGCATGTAATACCCTGTCTTGGCCAGCGGTTCAGGCCATGAGTGTAGTCCATATTCGATATATTGTCCTCCGTCAAGGCGTCAATTAACGGTAGTGTCGCCACATAATGAAGTTTCGATTCGTCCTGCCACAATGGATATACCACTACATTTCTGTAATACCACTGATACGGTCTTATCAGCCTATATTCCGCACTAACCTGTTTCGATACGGACGTCAGATCGTCGGGACTAAAAAGTTCCTCCGTTAGACGACCCAACTCTAAGGATGCCATTTGCCTATGGAATCGTGCGGCTGCCTTCTGGTAGTCATAGACCATATGTTCAGCCGAGTCTATAACATGTCCTAACCGTACCAACGCATAGAGTTCCAACAATCGAATCCCCTGCTGCCTGAGCGCTCAGCTCATGTTGCCCGTTGCACTGGCCAAGTTGTCGCCTAACTCGTTAATACGGTCCGTGTTCATACCAATATCTCGGAAAGCTAATTTGACGTGCGACGTCAACTGGTTGGTAAAATGCACCACTTTGTTCATCCTCGTCATCGCCCTCCTTACCACATCTCGCATGGCGTCTATATCCCCAGATGTAGCGGTACCGAACAGCGATGATGCGATGTCGCCCACAAAGTTAAATAACCCTCGCTTCTGCCCAGCGCCACTTCGACTACTCATGGTTTGCTGTGTTTGGCTTGCCATCTTTCTTACCCCCCGTATTCGATGCTGTAATCCGTATATATCGTTCCCACTCAAAAACGCTGTTTTGGTACCCATGCTAGCGGCGAGACTGGCCATTTGGGCCAACCGTCCCAGGAACTCCGCGGGTAGGTAAGGATGGTCGATGGATACTATCACGGTCCATTCGGCCCGTATCACTGACACAGTCGCCGGCTTAGTTATCATGACGCCATTCGGCAGGCGGTGTATACTCGAGTCCTTGCATATACTTGATACCATGCTAAACCACAACGCCATTATACACAATTTAAACGAATACATTTTAGTATCTGCGAACAAATTTAGTCTTAATTGTTATGATATTTTACGTACTGGCTATTTGCGATGTTACAGTATAGCGATACAATACACCTATCGGCGGTTGTGCCGCTGAATAACGGCATTTACACGACTGACGAAATCAGCGTATAGCACGTCATCGTAAAGGGCGGAGTCTATTACGCCAATTCGGAGTCGCTTGTTACCGGATTCGTTCTCCCGCCTATACCTTTGCTTTCGCTTCAAGTCTAACCGGAGTTGCTTGCTGTCAAAATCGTCATCCGGCGTATGCCTGCGCTTGCGCAGCATATAAGGATGCGATGGAAGCATCTCCATTGGTTCAGAGAGCAGCTCTGGTGCCGCCTCTGGAGCGTCAATCACCATGGGCCTGGGAGTTCCGATGACGTCACTTGGTGACTCATGGTTTCGACTGCGATTCGTACTGGGTTGCACCCTTTTCCGGTCAACCCTCTTACCCCCTGTACGCACCTCTGGCTCCATATCCGAAGCTGGCCGCTTCTTACGAACCTGGGGTGTCGTATCTGCGTCGGTGACCATAGGTTCTGGCTCGGGCAACATCGCCCTGGGGTGATGGCTAGCTTTCGTCCCCTTGGTAGGGTTACGAATGGGGCGTGGTCGCACCCCGTCCCAGCACATTTCCGAGTCGACTACGCGCAGCTTACATATATTAAGCACACGCATTCTCCCGGACCTTTGATGGCGGACATGGGCCACAGGTCCGTTAATTTTGAAGATCTCATACTCGGGGTCGCTGCGAGAGGTCAATTTCATCCTCTCTTCAGCTTTGACGACCACCGAATCCCCCACTTTAAACTCACCAGCGTTCGCACGCTTATTAATTTGTTCCCGGTGAACCTCTCGAGATCTAGCTGTCCCCTCACGAGCACGCAGCAAGGCGTTGTTGAGATACGTCAGTCTCTCACCAAGGTCCTGCGACGCATCGATGGGAACGGCTTTCGGCAATCTCGCCCGTCGCCCATAAGTCAAATAAAATGGCGTATACCCGGTCGTTGAATGACGAGTACTGCGGTACGCTGTCAAAGCCGCACCCAACTCATCCTCCCACGCCCTCGAGGCATTGTTCACCCCTTTCTGGATCAACTCTTTAAGGGTGCGGTTGAATCTTTCAGTACGTCCATTGGTCTGCGGATGGTATGGGCTAGACCGTCTATGGTCGATACCGTGTTCTTTAAACCGCTCCTCCAGAGAATTGGAACAAAATTCCCTACCCTGGTCGGTTATTACAATCTCAGGGACACCATGACGTGCGACATACTCGTTGCAGAACTTTTCTTCCACATTTTGAGATGTCTTCGCTGCAATCGGATATGCTTCTGCCCAAGCAGAGCAGTGATCGATCACCGTCATGATATACACGTTACCCTTATTCGATTCTAATAATGGACCGATCAAATCCATTCCAATTATCTGACCCGGATAATTGGCCATGGGCATTTCACTATACCTGGGTCGGGTAGTGACAGGTCGTTGACCTGGCACTTCGTACATGTTTCAAGCATACGAATTACGTCTTTTCTTAAAGACGTCCATACAAAAGAATCTCTTACCATACCGATGGTCTTCTGTAGACCTTGGTGACCAGCTCGTTCATGAGCCATCCGGAGCACTTTCTCACGGAACAGGGTAGGTAAGACAATTCTGGGGTACTCAGCGTCCAAGGCTGAAGGCGTAATTAAAGAATACAAAATGCCATTCTTGACCATATACTCCTCCGGGGTGTTTTTGAACAACTCTGGGTATTCCTTGGTCTGCTCGGCACACAATTCGTCATATGGTATGTCGAATGCTTCCAGAGGGACGTGAGGTAACACTCCCTCGTCGACGTCTGGTATTACAAAGTCGCCCGTGTCTAACGTCGCGACTTCCACCGGACGACGTAACCTGGATAACATGTCCGCTCGAATATTCTTCGAGCCTTGGATGTATTCAATCTTACATCCGTACTCGGCAATCAGTACCGCCCAGCGCTGCACCTTCGTGTTTTTAACTTCGCCCACAAACAAACTCTTTAGGGGTTTGTGGTCGGTATACACGGTAAACTGCGCGCCAAATAGATAAGGTCTAAGCTTCTTTAGCACGTATATTACCGCATAAGCTTCCTTTTCTATCACAGGCCAATTCAACTGACTGTCCTTAAGAGTAGAGCTGACATACTGAATCACACGCTCAATACCCTCGTCATCTACCTGTACCAGTATCGCACCTATCGCATAGCTAGACGCATCAGTATACAATCTATACGGAGCATTCAAATTCGGATATGTGAGAACCGTCTCACTACACAGCAAGTTTTGTAATTTCTTAAACGCTTGCTGTTCTTCCTGACCCCACTCAAAACGTTTATATTTCTTAGTCAATTCTATCAAAGGCTTAGCAATTTCGGCATAGCCTTGCACACAAGAGCGGTAATACCCTGTAGCGCCCAGGAAACTTCTCACCTCACCCACGTCGCGTGGCGGTGACATTTCTCTTATGACCTTGACCTTCTGGACCTGAGGAGCCACTCCCTGTGCTGAAACACGATATCCTAACAAATCAACTGATGGTTGGGCGAAATCGCATTTCGATTTTTTAACTTGCAAATTATATTCTTGAATTCTACGCATAACTGTACGCAAATGCTGTGCATGTTCAGCCGGGTTTCTTGAATATATGACTATATCGTCGACAAAAACATGCAGACATTTTCCCACGAACGGTACCGTACACTTGACTTTGGGAACCAATCCTAAAGTGTTTGGACGAGCAGTATCAAAAATATCTGCAAAGTCCGCCATGACTTTGTCGATATTTTTATATCCGGTCGTTTCCTTACAGCTTGCATAGACAAAATTTGTCTGTTCTCTATGCGGATATTCAAAGGGATATATCTGGCCAAACCATACTACAATTTTGGCCAGATAGTCAATCTTTGCATTTCCCAGGTGCAAAGCATCCGCTCCAAGTAAACATTCATGCCTCATTCTGGCCACAATCGTACTAGGGATGGGTCGGGCGTTCTTGAATTTTACTTGTGTTTCCCCCAAAAGTTTTATCGGGGAACCATTTACAGCTAAGAGCGTTCTTGCTCTTTTCAATGGCCTAGCATTCAACATGCTACGCCATATATCCTTACGAATCAAGGATGTGCTAGCACCAGTATCCACTAAGGCATGCAGGTACTTACCCTGATCCGATGGACCGTCTTTATCCATTTTTAGACGGATTAAGAACCGCTCGGTCGGTGATCTCACCAACGGCTCTCTCCGTCGTCGTTTCCCGGGCTCCTTCGTCCATTAACCACTTCGGCGTAACTGTGCCTGTCATCCGACGCATCCTTTCCGCTACCGTTTGAATGACGGCCATATGCATCGGTATTTTCACTAGTTAAAATAAAACCATCACGATCAATATATTCGTACTGGTTACGTCGAGCATTGTTCATGTCCATTCGATTGTTCCTTGAACATTCTCGTGGTGTCATTCGTATGTCCGTCTGTCGGTCGTTTACCGCGTCGATTTCCATGTCCCAATTGTCTTCTTCACGTGGACGCTTCACCGCTCGTCGTACCAGCGGTCGATCTGTTTGTCCGGTTGGTTGCTCTCGGCGCTGGTCACGCGCACCACGCGGACAATCTCTAACAAAGTGACCATACTGACCACATCCGAAACATTCCGTGCTTACGGCAGGAGTCGTCTGCCGTTTCATAAATGTCCCAAAACAATTCTGGGCCGCGTGTCCTTCTCTCCCGCACTGGGAGCAGGTCATGGGTGGTCGCTGTGGTCGGGGCTGTGGTCGTGGTCTCGGTTGTGGTCGTCGCGCAGTTGGTTGCATTGTCTGACGGCAGTCACTCTTATAATGGCCGACCCGGCCACAATTATAGCAGGTAATGTGTTGCAATTCTCGTCCCGCTCTGACTGGTCGGGGCGAGGGTGGGGCGCATTGCTTTGCCTGCGCAGCTGTCTTTTTCGCGGGTTGGGTGGCCCCCGCTACTGGCTTCTGCTGCTGTAGCTGAATGTCTCTGACCAAGCCACACAGTTGTTCGATCATCTTGCTTTGTTGGGCAGTCTGTCTTTGCAGTGTCTTGACCATGGACCTTATTTCCCGTTCCCCTGTCGATTCTAAAGTGTCTATTTCCATTCTCTCTTCACTTCGGCCGTCATCGATTTTCATGGCGTTAAGCAGATCGTTGCACGTTTCTTCCTCCTCTGCGATTTCGATGGCCCTAGCCAATGTAGTGGTTCTCTTCCGGATGATCCTTCTGCTCAAACCTTGGTCATTGAGCGCCCGTAGGTAGATGCCCAAGATTGTTCGCCTGTTGTCGGCGTTTCCCTCGGGGTAGGCTCGAACGCTGGCCTCCATGTACCTCCGATTGAAGGAGATGACTGTCTCATTCTTTCGTTGGCGGGTTCCTTCAAGGTCATACTTAACACGCTCCCCCTCGTTTGTGGATATGAAATTCAGGGTGATGAATTCGTGTAGCTGCTCGAATGTGACCTCATCACGGACCTTGTCTATAAGAAATCCGTCGACGGCGCGGGATAGCTGTCCGCGGGCCGCTCGCGTAATGATGTACGCCGGTACCCCCTCGAGACGTCCCTGGTTGGTGGCCCAGGCTCTTCGGGTTTCGTCGAGAAAGGTTCTTACCTCTTCCGGTACGACGCCATCACATGGCTGGATGCGGGTTACGTGGTCGCGGATCTCCTGTCTGTAGACCCGTTCTGCCTCTCGCCTGTTGCTGCTGTCGACAATGGCCCCTGCCATTGCCACACCCATGGCCTGCATCGCTGCTACCGTCTCGCCCCTTAGCTCGGCCCGAGGTCGGTCGATTGGCGGTAGTCCTGGGTCAGTAGGGCTTTGTGGTGGTCGCGCCATTTTGCGGGACTAACGGTACAGCAATTTGATGATTACTTGCTGGAGTCGGGGTTGGTCTGGGCACTTCACGTCGGTCGTTATCTTTACCGATGAATTCTCACTGTATTCCCGATGCTGGATTACAGTTGTACTGGCCGATAGCTTGGCCGCCGCTAGGAACACCTGCACTTGGTCCCCCAGGTTTTTTAATACTACTGCGTCCGGTCGGTCCGTTTGGGCCATACGCTATGTACTCACTGTTTTTAGTTACTCTGGAATCCTGGCAGTGGCCCGCCACTGAAGATTTCTGGTGTCTCCTAAACTCGAACTGACTACACTCGCTTACGTATTCGATAAGATCTGTATGTGTGGTTGCTGCGACAACCAGTCTTACCGACGACGAAAGTGATGGGTACACGCTCGCCTCGTTGGAAGATGAAAGTAACGATATTTCGTTTGTACCCGGGCCTGATCTGACTATTCTATGAAGATAATGGTAAGCTACGGTGGTCTTCCGTAGATGTCGGAGTAACTTTAGCGAGAACACAAACTCTTGCCTTGTAGTAAATTCACAAGGTGATGCTTTTATTTGTCATCTTTAACTATACAGTAAAGTTAGTCACTTTTACTGTGACCGATTTTCGTATCTTATAATGACCAAGAAATTAATTCAATATTTTCCTAACTGAATAGCATTACTCTCAGTCGCTCTGATCTGATATGCTATTCAACTAGCTCTACTGAAAACAAACGTTCATCAAGAACTTGTACGAGGTGCGAGGCGGACCGGACTAACCATTAAAGTTAAAGTCCATATCTTATACTTCTTTGGAGCTCTTTACCATGTTCGTTTGGGTTCTTCTTTCCAGAGTTTGATTCGATGCTCATTGATTGTGACGTCATCCTGACTAATCAAACTCCGAGTTTCTCTCTTAGGAAAAGAACATCGAACAAGTTAAGTGATGAAATCCTATCCGATAACCTCCCACAAACTTGACAGTGATGGACATTGCTTCGACAATCATTGCTAATCGTTTCTTAATATCTTATTCTGACTAACGTCTTCTGTCAACTTTTCGTCTGGTTTTCTAATCTACTTGGCGCCAGACGCTATCATGCCCACGTCCAGCCCCTTGCTTATTAGGCCTACGCCTGCATTTCAGAAGGGTGCCATGACGTAGTGACCATGTGGTACATCTGATTCACCAACATCTGGTGTCGTATCTGGTGTCGTGGGTCACCTCTATAGAAATATAGAAACACGGTCACCTTATTACGGTCCTTATGGTAAGTCGGTCGTCGCCACGTTTACTACGTCATTCTATGAGTCATTCAGTCTGTGCTACGTACACTCTGTGCGTAGCATTCTACCGACGCTCTTGCTTGAATATTTAGAAAACTATTGGTCATAACTTCTGCTGAATACTATAAAGGGTTATGCCGCGCCTGCAGCAACAGCTTTCATTCTTCAATCACCGATAGATTCCATCAGCTCACTGTCCTAAGTCTTAGTCTATTCTATTCCAATTTCATATTCCAATTTCACTTTTTGTATCAGCTATATTTTCGTGTCAGTTTTGCATCGACTTGATGCACACACTAGATCGCGCTAATACATTTTCGCTCATTGTGTTATCCGTTCCCTAGCTCGTCTGGTATTCAAAAATATAGTCATATTCTTTGCTGGGGGTCTTGTCATATTCTTCGCTGGGGGGTCTTGGACTGCAAATATAAGATGTCCCCGGGGTCATGACCCCCCAGAAGACAATCCCATATCTACAATATGTACCACCAACCTTTTTTAGATAGGCGTCTTACAGGCTTCAGTTATGGCATCTTGGATACACTAATGGCAGGGCTGACATCCGACATCTATTATTTACACTATCAGAGCGTATTCACAACTGAGCTCCCGATACAGGGCCTAACACTCACTCAGCGTGAGTTTGTTTACGTCCCCCATGGCGCAGAACAACACGAGATGGGACAAACAGCTTTATGTCCCCTCCGAAGAACGTGTCATTTGAATGACATATGGGATGGCGCAGGTTTTTACCCCTTGAACACATGCCCGAACCCGGCTCTTTGGATTGGAATTCCAAGCATGTGCGTCACAAGTTTTGCCAACCGAGCCAATGTGCGGCTTTGCATAGAGGTGATGACAAAATTTATGCTAAACAGATACTGACGGTAGAGATTTTTGCTAACAGATTTCTTTTATTTTGCATGATTACCCTTTTCCATGAACTATGATAAAAATGCTGATTTCCATGACTTTCCAGGCCTGGAATTTTTATGTTCAAATTCCATTACTTTGAACTTTCAAGGATTTCAAAGACCAGTAAGAACCTGCTAGTACTTTAACTTTGTGTGCTGCGTTCGTGAGTAGAAAAACAATGTATCAGTTTTAGCTATTTCATAATCATTGACACTTCTATTCAATTTTAACCCTTTAGAAATCATTTATAGCTTTTTAAATGTTTGTTCAGCTTTAACATTTTATATATAACGAAAACTGGTAATAAATGGTTGTACACTGACAACATTATGCTTTTACAAATTATGAGGATAAAGTTGCATTAAGATATATAGTCGTTAACAATCTTTCAACATCATCTTAAGCAATAAATCTCAGAAAACTGAGTGCCTGATGAAATCTTTCTCCGTTGAAAAAAACCAAATAATTTTGTTCTGTTCTGTAATTCCCGTCCCTGGGATACGGACAGATGCCACGAGGGACCAGAAAACAGCGCACACTTCCTAAATGCCTGCCACGCTCTAAAGGATGTCCCGCGGAAATACGTGCCGTTAATCCGTTCATGTCTCTGTGACATGTGTACCCTATATTCCACCCACGTGGCACAATGAAACAAACGGCTGTCAATTCAATTCAAATAGTCCATCAAAGGCAAAGCCAAATGTGGCGATCGACCCCTAACATATATTAGACAAAAAGACATTACAACATTAAATTACTGTACATATTACAAATAACAACATTACAACACTTCACGTAACGCACACAAAAACATAATTAAGTTACTAGTAGTTAGTTATAATAATATAAGATGTGGATTTTTCCACTTGCACCCACAGTACATATGTATTATTTAAAATTTTTTAACATTTAGTGCTAGAAGATCTGCAGTTTTACGTTGCTAGAGGTAATGGAAAGAGGGTTGGGGTGGTGGGTGGGGGGGGGGGGGGGCGTTCGTCGAGCTTAAAGACAGTAATCCAGTATGTGATGTATTATTATTATTATTATTATTATTATTATTATTATTATTATTATTATTATTATTGATACTAATATAGTGTATGATGAGCCATAATGTATGATAAGCCATGGTGGTAGTGATCTTCCTAAAATTAATGAGATTGGTAAATCCATCAGACTTCCACAGCCATACACCCTCCTCATGCATGTGTTCTTCTAAAGTGGTCTACCTATGGGTGATTAACCACATTCCTCGTGAACCCATCTACATACAATTTTATTCAAGTTCAAGTTCAATATTATTTATTTCACGATTTATGTACATTAAAACAGATAGTACAGGCACCCACAATCCAAGGCAATGGCTATAAAGTGATGGCCCCCTTACAAATATGAAATATGAAACATGAAACATGAAATTCTGACTGTAGGCCTTTAGCAAGCCTCTAACGTCAGGTCTACTTCTATTTCAAGCATATCCCCATGCAGTCGTCTGGATGCCAAGGTCGGTAGATTCAATATTTGTAGGCGTTTACTGTATGGAAGGTTTTGCATGCCAGGGATAAGCTTGGTGGCTCGTCTCTGTACATTTTCTATTGCATTTAAGTGTTTTTTCAAATATGGTGCCCATACTACATTGGCATACTCGATATGTGGTCTGACAAGGGATTTGTATAGATGTTTAAAGCTTTCTTTGTCTATGTGGCTAAATGTTCTTCTAATCAGTCCCATAATTTAGTTAGATTTGTTTATTTTTTCATTTATATGATAATCAAAACTTAATCGTTCATCAATCACGACCCCAATATCCTTTTCAGTTGATGAAGTCACTATACTATACTTATTTGAGTCCATTGTGTATTTGTGCGGGATTGTCCTGCGGGTAGAAATACGCATACTTTTACACTTGTTAGGATGTAGCTGTAATAATGAGTTTTTGTCCATGCACACATAGCGTCTATATCAGTTTGCAAGGAAATACAATCTGTTTGATCAAATATTGACTTAAATAGTTTGTTGTCGTCTGCAAACAGGAATATATCGGATCCAGTGGTAATTGTGTCCGGGAGGTAATTAATATATATAAAAAAGAGCAGAGGGCCGAGGACTGATCCCTGTGGTACACCACTGGTTACATTAGGTGGGTTCCATCGATAATCACATATTGTTTTCTACCTGTGAGAAATGATTTTATCCAATTTAGTGGTGTTCCTAGTATGCCGTATGCAGGTAATTTTGCAAGCAGACGTTTGTGGGGAACTTTATCAAACGCCTTCATGAAGTCAAAATATACAACATCGACCATGCCTTTATTATCGAGTGTCTCCATCCATTTTTCTAGAACCACCAATAGTTGAAGGGTGGTGGACCGACCACTTACGAAGCCAAATTGTTTCGATGATAGCATATTGTTATTTGTAAGATGCTTCATTATTGCGTCCTTGATGAACGATTCCATGACTTTGCAAACAACGGAAGTAAGACTAATTGGACGGTAATTATCCGGCTTCTTTCCCCCCCCCCCTTTTGTAAATGGCTGTGATGTTTGGAACTGTCCACGCATCTGGCAGTTTGCCAAGCCTCAAGGATTTGTTGAACAGCATGGAAAATGGGAGGCTAAGCACATGGCATAATTCATATAATAATCGAGGATGGATTTTGTCAGGACCAGGTGATTTTGAGGTTTTGAGGTTAGAAAGTTTAGTTTTCACCATTTCCCGAGTAATATGAATATCCAGATCATTGCAACAATTTCTAGGTGGGATTGATAGAGGTTCGCTTTCAGGTTCTGTAGTAAGTACTGATTTAAAATAATCAGCAAGTACTTCTGCCTTCTCTGTGTCATCTTTAGTATATATGACATCATTAGTGCAGCTGCTTGGTACTTGTAGGTCTGGGATGCCTGACTTAACCTTAGTCTTACTTCGGACATAAGTCCAGAATTTTTTCGGATTTTGTTTTACACATTTGGAGATATCTTTCTCATACAATTTTACTGATTTTCTGGTGGCCATTCGCACCTGATTTCTTATACGACAGTATTCAATGTAAGTCGAGTTACTGCCTGTATTCAGATATTTCTTCCAAATCCTCTTCTTATTTATCTTTGCTCTGGTAATTTTGCTAAGAGGAAATTTATATTTTTTGTTATTAATCTTTCGAACAGGTACATATTTATTTTCTGCTTGTAAACACTTTTGGGAGACTCTATTCCACATATCGTTGATATCAACGGATCCATTCAGATATTGTTCCCAGTTTATGTTCATGAACTTGGCCATGGCTTGATAGTCAGCTTTGTCGTAGCACAATTTGCTTTTATGGTTAGAATTTGTATTGTCACTTAGGTGGACTGTGGTTTTTATCCTAGAGTGATCACTTTTTCCTTGCGGTGCACTAATGTGTATATCATCCACTAGATCTGGGTTATTTGTTAAGAGTAAATCCAATATTGATGGTGTAGCGGTTCCTCGCCCACGGGTTGGTGTTGTTACTAGTTGATGGAGAAAGCAGTCATGTATTGTTTCAATAAAATTAAATGTGAAATCTAGTGGGTGTGAAACACTACTGGTTGATGAGGTTAAAGGCCATTTAATATGTGGAAGATTGAAATCACCTAAAATAATAGTGTGTATATTACTAGAGCATATGGTACATAATATATTTCAGAGATCAACATTATTCTGATTATTTTAATTTGGACTTCTGTATATTACTCCAATTCTTACTGTATCATTTTTAGATCGTATGTCACACACTATGCGTTCTTGGAAGGAATTCTGGGTATAGCTTAGTCGTCTATGTGCCATGGAGGACTTTATATACATGGGGATGCCTTTGTCTTCAGTAGTGGTGACAATTACTTCTTCTATGTTGTATCCATTTAGATTATAATTGGCTAATGCTGGTTGTTTTTTGTAGTTTTTCGGTTTGACTTCTGTGATAATTATAACATCAGATGGTTTGTCTTCAATTATATGAAGTAATTCATTCCGTTTTTCTAGTGTGATGAAATCAGTGTTCGTGTACACAATTGTCATGCCATTAATAGTACCTATGTTTTTATAATTATTTATATTTACATTAATGTCTGTATTTTTAGAATTGTTAATATTTACATATATGTTATCATTAACCCCATTGACATTGGAATCATTTGTTATTAATCTACCCTTTCCCTGCTTGTGTATGGTGTCAGTGCACACATCCAGTGTGCATGCACTTGATTCAGGGTAGTCATACTGATTGTTGGTAGACACGACAACTGGTTTTGCATCTGTACATCTGATAATCTTGTGTATCTCTTGTACAAGCGAATATTATTTTTCTCAATATTTATACATGTGTCATCTAGTATATTAGATTGGGTGGTTGGTCTATTTACAAAATAACTATCTACAATTAATAGTGGTAGTATGCCGGAGTTGTATTGTAAGTCCTGGCTTGGTTGTACCTGCCCTTGGTGTAAGTGTACATATGTTGGTTTTGATGTTGTGGTCTGCTCCCAGTCAACCTCCCTTTTTGAAAATATGAGTCGTAATTGTAGTTTTCATGTTGGTTCCTCTGTTGCACATAGGATTGATTGTGGTGACTGGATATGCTAAGTGTGCTAGATAGATAGTTTGTGATGTTTTCCTAAAGAACTATGGTCCCATTACCATTGGGGTGCACTTGATCCCAGAATAACCCCCTGTGTATTTCCCCATTAGGGTCAGAAAAGAGCTGAGCATTGTCGATGTATGTAGCTGCTAGTGTTTGACAGAGAGAGTAAAGCATGCTGTGGAAATCAAGTGTTTGATTGTGGTCATGTTTGTTAAGTGGACGTGGCAAGAGAGATGAGATAAATATTTGTATTTGTGGTGAGATGAATCGTATTTTGTGTATGAGTGTGGTGTAGTCATTTATCATCTGCTGCATATCACTTTTGGAGATGTTGTTACTGCCGACATGGTGTAGTTCAGATCGATCGGTTGGGTACCGGCCGTACCAGCTAAGCTGGGTATGCGCCGCCCATCTAGGATTCGTTTCCTGAACACGCCCCTCTGGGTAGAGCTATAAGCGTATATAGGCGTATTGGAGAGAGAGAGCGTGTCTAAAAACGACTAAGTTCATCAAAATGCATTATGTGCAAGCGTTTCTATGGAGCGCGTAGCTGTGACCTAGATAGGATGGCACTTACAGTGTACCGAGCTGGTACTCTGTAATCCTTATTGATTGTCTGTTCCCGATAAATCTGGCATGACTCAAGACCAGAATTCGACGGGCTTTCCAAATCTGTAAACCATTTCAAAATCGGTTGAGAAATGGTTGAGTTATCCAGGAAAAACTCTTCTTGATTATCTTCAAAATATTGCCCTGACGTCATAACCACGTGGACGTAAAGCTTCTAGAATGTTCTAGAACGTTCGACGACGCTATTATTAGCTGTGCGCTGATTGGCTGTTGCTCGAACAATGATTGGATGAAGCCTGTGCTTGTGACGTCATGGAGAGTATAAAAGGAGAAGCGATCCAGTGTTCGAGAGCATCCTCGGCCAGGGGCCGAACAGGTTGGGTCTGTACTAGCTACGATCGACAGCTATTACGCATATGACTTCAGTTTCCGTCGCGTTTCCGTAGCTACCAGCAGCCAAACCCACCGCACTAAAACATTTTTTGTAACTCCCCTCTGCGGGAGTAATTTGGAACTTTTGATAATCGTTCACGAATGCTACATCTACATTCGGAACACAAACTTGCAGTGAGGCCTTTGTGGCCTGAATATGTGAGTCTACAGATGTAGAGGCAGGATGTTCTTTAATGGATGACTCGCCGGATCTGCCGGCCACGCCTAAAGGTGGTATTTCAAACGACGATGCACCAATCGTGTAGGTTCTTTCAACTTTCGACCGTAGCAAGTAAACTCTGCCCGGTGCGTCTGCAGAGCTGGGTGACGTACCCAGCACCGTGAAACGTTGTTTTGTATCTTCATTTGCCTCTAACAACCCCCCGCTAGTGATCTGGTTGTTTACACCTTCCATCCGTGCCATCGGTGCACAGGAACTTTCTTCACCACATAGTACTATCGTATCTTTTACTGACTGCTCGTTAGCCATTCTATTAGGCCTACAGCACTAAGTGATGTCCTTCCCCTGCCATGAACGTTCTTGCGGGAATCTTGCTTGCAGAAAACAGCTTACGGGAACCAACCTGCGGGAACCAGCCTGCGGAAACTTTCCAGCTTCCGGAGAGCGCATCATCTCACGTCGACTACGGATTGACGTGTCAATTTCAGTGACATGGTAGCCTAACTTGGGAATGACTACCAAGTATTCAAGTAACTATACTTCACCGTTTAATTATTCCTCTATATAGGTTTCGTTAATTATCTCGTACCCGTATTAACGGTTCCGATGAGTAAAAGGAACCATGACGGTCTTAGGACCGATAGTTATAATTTCTGTATTTGTTAATAGTTATTTTCATTTTCCTCAATGTGGTGCTAACCGCACTATAATAGGTTCGTTAACCTGTATTACTATATATATCTTAATCATTGCCACCGTATCGTTTGTTCTGGTTAGATTATGTATGTATATGGCCAGTGGCCATCCGTTAAATTGTTTTGCTTAAGTTATAGAAAATATAGGAGTGCAGTGCACGTAGGAAACACTATACAGCAACATTTATATATACAGTATTTTCTCCTGCCACCAACAATTTTTCACTAAGGTCACTCTCTGTGTTATAACTCTGTTTAGCCTGGCATGCTACCGACTAAAACCTTTTCTATTCAGCTCGATAGGATAGGCTCAAAATGATTAGAGACAATTTCTTCATTACATACGTTGTAATATACTCTTCTCTTCTTCAGTGCGATAATCTAGCCCCGCACTCCGGTAAGACTCATAACTCCAAGATTTTGTCTCTCTTCATATTCCTCTTAGCCTTGTGGCTTCTTAATTGCTTGGATGTCCCTATCCGCACCAAGGGCTGATCCGGCTCTGGGAAACTATTAGGGTTTCCAAGCGGTGATGGCTAGGGTGCGGTATCACATACATATTCCCGTGTATCTTCGGATACTTAGTAGATAGTACTTTAAGCCAATGTAGAAAAGCACTTCGAAAACACATGTATTAATTATTATTTTATTTACTGACAACCCTCTCGCACTGCAGTGCAAAACTGGCAACTTGTATATAAACCTAACGACAGGTTAAACGGTTAGTTCCATAGGACCCAGTGACGGGCGAGATATGTATTCTCACCGAATTCTGTTAAAATGTCTGGGCATGTTGTTCAGATCTGCCACGCCCTTACGGGAAGGACATTTATGGTGTGCATTCGTCTCGCTTACCCCCACCATAACGATAGGAGATATGGCCTAATAATGCTTCCGTGAAATGTAAACCATGTCTTGTAATGTTTCATGTGGTTGTGAAGCGGAATGTCCAGATTCGCACCCAGTTCGGAGATCCCACTAAGTAACATGTATGAGCGCTGTCTACAGTATTGATGTCCTCGGGCATCTGTTCCCCGTGACAGCCATGTCTAATAGCTAGGTAGATATCAGCCAGGTGCGGCCTAAGCCAATTCTTGTTCTGAAAACAACTAAACTGAATTGAGCAAAGCAGAAGGCCCGCATAAATAAAGCGGCAACTACTAATTCAGCATATTGGCAATCACATAAGATAGTGACGAAGGAATCCATCGGGAATCTTCCGTTCCGTCTTCAGGTAAAACAGCTTCTCTAACCAGCAACATTGTTAGAGTTTCCAGCTCTTGTGTAGTTATGTTCAACAGTGTGCACCATAGCGCCTTGTGGTTGGCACCGTTGGCCAAGATTATTCAAACTATAATAAGTAGTATCAGTTTGATTGGTACCAGGCGCCTTGGAGGATGAATGCCTGGGTGAATAGTAGCTCTCATGATTGTTTACGTTTAACTCTGTGTCGTGAGACGATTTTGATGTTGTGTTATAATTCGAGAGCACTGAAATTGGCCTGGCTACATTATTATTTTGTTGTTGTGTGGTCGTTTTAGTGTTGTGTGGTTGCTTTTGTGTTACATCCATATTTTGTTGTTGTGTGGTTATTTTATTTGTGTATGATTGTTTTGGTGCTACATTAGAACGTACTGCATTCGCGTATGTATTTAGTTGTAGTTGTGGATTAGTTGTGGGTGTATTTGATCGCATGTCTCGAATTTGTAATGTGGCCATTCTATAATCTTGCCATAATAACTTGACTTCCTTTATAAGGTTATTCAGTCATTTGGTCCAACCGATAAGGTGGCAATGGGGTTTGTTTTGATGGAGTTGTTTTATAAAGTTCTTCAAGAACTGTGACATCATCCTGGTTTTCAGAAGAGTTATTATTGCTCATCTTCTGTTGTTCTATTGTGTTCTGGTGTATATCTGTGTCGTTTGATGGTGTAACTGTGTTGTTACCATTTATCAAAGTGGTGTCATATTTCTCTGGTAATTTCCACCACTCTAAGTATTCAGCTATATGGAGTGTTATTGGCATACAATTTGTGCATGAATACTTGCATCTAGAATTCTTGGTCAGTGCTGTTAGCATATAACGTGGAAGCTCAGTGCATTCACAGTGTTGCCATATTTAGCAGTCAGCCCACATAATCATGTATTTATTATTGTCTCTGAGGCATGTACAGAAAATGTCTCCTATTATGTCTTCATTGTCAAAATTTGTATTTTTCTCTATATCAAGAGGATCTGTATTTGGAATTGCACTCGTATCACTTAGAGTAGGTGTTTCTGTGCCCATGCCTGTCCACTTCAGTATTGGTGTAGTTGTGCTAGGCGGTGCATATGCAAGATATACGGGTGGAGATATGTTAATTGATAATTTGGATACTTGTGTTGTTGCTGCTGATGACTGTGAGTCAGTAGTGTTAGTAGCAGTTTGCGGGGTAATGATAATCATATCCTCAGTGCCTGTACTGGTTACCTCCTGAATAGATGCTGGTGTTTTCAGGACATGTGTTTCGATTTGTTTTTGTTTTGCATGATATGCACGGCGCTCATCCACCCACATTTTGTTACAGACATCACATAACCAGTATTCAGAAATTCTGAAATCAACTGACTTGTCAGGTTTTAGACAATCGTCCCATTTCATGATTGTTATATTGTGTTTGTATTTATTATATAGCAGTTATCTGATGGTGTATGTAAAAGTATTTACAGCAATAAATTATATGCGTTTGCAATTATGGCATAGCGGTGATTTGACGGTGTATGTATTTGTGTCACTGTCACTATGTGTGTGATTGCATATCCTAAAAGCTATGTGCACAGACAAATCACAGCAGGATAGGAGACATACATGATTGTTAGATTATCAGAGAGTTATTTTCTTTGCCCTGTGGCCACTCAGGGAAAGGCCGAGACAGGGGGACAGCGGTAGAGATGATACCATATACAGACGTGTGTTATAAAGAATGGGAAAGTTACAAGTGCTTTGTAAGTATATTTATGTTGCCAAGTTCGCGTGTAATTTATGTCCCTACTGGTTTGATATTGTGATCGATTGTGATAGTGTGTACCTACATTTGTTATTTATTATTGCATCTGACCTACATGTAATTGTAAATTAAAAATAAATATATATTCTATGCTATGTACAAATAGAGATTAATAAAAATCTGCAGAAAAGAATTATTTATATATATATATAAAAATGTATTATTTTCTTATATTTATTTTTTTTTTGGTTTTTTTTAAAATTATGTGTTTAATTAATAAATAAATAAATTAATCAGTATCAGATAGCTTTCATAAGGTACCACGAAAATTGATGATGTACGAAATTACATTTTAATGTGGATGTTTTGTTAGTTAAAGTTATTTAGGACTTTGGTTTATATGTTTTTAAAGCATGCAGGTTTTGGCAGGAATGTGCCAGGCAACCGTTGCCACGGTATACAAACCACGAGAACAGATGACAACTATAGAAAACTATATTTTTGGCCCATCAATTCAACGTTTCTTAATATGTACACCACTTAATCAACTGGTATAAAACCAGTATGGATTATTGTTTTAATCTATATAATTCTATTTATAATCAAATTTAGCCAGGACAAATTTCTTAAACGTCTATCTTCGTGTAGATCCCGTTTTATCTTATACATTACACTACATTGCAAACAAGAGACACACAAAGAGGACAACAATAAAAAGCATTCACATAACAATACATAAAAATACATATGAAGATATTAACATGCACTCTTTGCGGTAAAACATGTTTGGGTGGGGGGTGGTGTAGGGAAGGGGGATGTGCTCGCCATGGTTGATTATAAAACATATCATACCATATTTATGTATCATCATTAATGCTTAGGCCAGACCAATCTTATGTTTCGCCCTACGGATATTCCTAGCCAAAAGACGCGATCGTAGATGGGAAATTAATTTTTTTCTAAAATAATGCACAATTTCAGGCTCTGATGTTTTAAATCTATTATTAATCCTTTCCTCATGTTAGTTGTCATGATAGAATCAAGAACATTTAGCACAGTTTTCTCAGTGAGTGTCCATTTGCAGGGGTTCCAGTGGTAAATCTTCGAACATAGTCTTCTGTTGGCGTGCAGATGTACTTTTCTCATGACTATTGCAAGCCATTTTGACCGGCTTGACGATTAAATGGTTAACTCAGCTGGAGAAAACGAGTACCTAACCAACTCCCAACAAATCCACCCATCGCAGCTACGAACATCCTGATCCCAAATTGTAAGCCAACTATGACCTATCCGACACCCAGTGGTAAAAATGATAGCTCAGCGGTGCAAAGAGGTGCTGACAACTCAGCAGTGCAGGCAGCCCAATTACCAAACCAAAGTCAAGCAAATCCAAGCCCACTTGACCTAAGTATGGGGAATCAAATTCCCAGTGGTAAAAAGAAGTGATCAGCAGTTCAAACATCCCAGGTGGCAAGATCCACTGTGAACACAGAGCCCAGCCCCTCACCTGAGGTTGAGGTAAGTAACCAAGTCACAAATCATGTCGGATGTATTTGTATGGAGGAGAATAATAAGTACATCCTACTACCACCATACATGCTTAACACACTAACATCAACAGGCCGCTGGTTTACATGCTCCGACTGCACCACAATCACCAAACATATCATGGATTTTTTGGCATGGCATCTGAACAACCAGCAGGTAGAGTATGAGGTTAATATATCCACAAAGTCACAGGGACAAGATAACGCAGAACCAACTGCAGGATATGATTCATTCCTACTGGTCTCTGAACGTGGTGAGTCATCAACAGGAGTAAGTGACCAGAGCAACATCCATGAGCTGATTGACGATACCAACACAGACAAGTTTTCAACAAGTGAAATAACATCCACAACACCCTCAGCCTCTGCCTAATGTGATGAAACTTCAGTCCTACTAAGCACACTAATTAAACAGATTAATGAAATTAGAGGGGCATTCTGTTCTGCAATCTCAGGTCCATGAGCTGCAATCAGACAGGTCAGGTGAACACCCGAATAGCAACCACTGACAGACAAACAGAAATACACAATATCAGAACAGCAACCATCATAATCACCCTCACTGTATCATGCAAACCAGTTAGGCCACATGCAAACAATTACTGGAGCTTAACTAAGTCTCAGGAACGAGTTCACGAAATCCAGGCTCTACCAGGTAAGTGACAATACAACGAGGTAGTCGCAGGTTCATCACACAGTCACAGACATAACACTAACCAGAGCAGCTCAATTAATGAAAGCAATAGCCACAGTGTACACAAACACAAACTACAGTCAGATAAGCCTCAAAACCTCAGTTCATACAAACACCCCACGGCTGCACACAAACAACGTCATCCAAGCAACATGCCTTCACCACAACAGCACAGTGGGCATTATAGCACTACACACAAAACTAATGTACTGTTAATTGGAAGCTCAACATTTAAAAAGCTGAGCGGGCTATAAATGTCATCCGATGATACCAACATCAAAATTAGGTCTTTCAGCGGCGCGCGTATAAGTGAAATAACCTACCAAATCGAGAAATTGGTAGAGAATGAATGATACAATGGAATTGTAGTACACGTAGGTACTAATGATATCGGCTGTAAGAGTCTTGGAAGAAGGATAGAGGACTATGCAACAGTCCTACAGATGATCCAGCGCCAGTCACCTGAAACACAGGTATTTGTATCATCCCTGCTTCCACGCGTAAATAAACCACACGAAAATGACCTGGTCTGTGAGCTCAATACTAGATTGGAATCCCTGGCTGCATGGCTCGCCGTAACATTCATTAACCACGTTTATTTATTTGCCAGCGAAGAGGGCCAAGTATACGGTGAGTTATTCTGGGGCAATGTCCACCCCAACAAATCAGGAATTAATCTTTTATCCAGCAACATCCAAGACTACATAAATTATTACCTGTTACAGGATTTTCGAAATAGAAGGATATGGAGGTGCAAAATTTACAATCCTGCGATCTATCAGGTAAATTACCAGTCACATATAAACACTCAGCCTTCGACCAACTCATAGTATTACCAAAGTTCACAAAAAGTCCAGTCATCTGCAAACCCCAAAACACAGTAAATGCATCCCCAGTAACCCGTTTTTCACAATTAGCAGATGAACTGCCCCACTCTACAGAAACGGAACTGTTGGAGTATAACAGGACAAATAAAAATGAAACATACATAAAACGGAATGCTACTTCTAAACGTCACAAAACAAATATGAACAAACCAATGCCTCAGTCAAATCAAACTCCAAAAAGAAGACAATATTGGAAGGAGCAGTAATAGTAGATATATATTATCGGGGAAGACATCCACTGCACAGAACACTCTACCTACAAACATATGCATCTACACCAATGCAGATAGTCTGCCGAATAAAAGAAATGAACTCGAACCAATAGTCCATGAAACCTCTCCAGCCGTTATATGTATCACTGAAGTACTGTAGCTCACAGGGGGTATGCGCTGGTCCGCTATGTCGCTCCACTCCACCGCACTGCATGTACATGATGCGCGGGAGGGCTGGTTAGCTGCGTTTCTCGGGGTTGCGGATCCTGTATCCCGTCTCTCCGGAAGGTACAAAAATCTGCCTCTAGAGCCCGTGGAACGTTCACATTCAAGTGGGGCCATGTGACCATGCCGCTGAGATTGAACCACATGGTGTCGTCCCAACTGTTGATGTCACCAATATGACGGTCCATTCTAATTTAAAAGCACAGACATAATGGTAATAATTAAACAGTCACAAATTGATAAACTAGACAAACAATATCACTCGTTTGACAGTAATGAGCAAATAATACAGTACATAGAGCCATCTGGTGTTCTTTCTACGTGGTTTCGCCGAAGGTACCACACAGATCCTTAAATCCGGAGAGGTATCCCCGCAAGGGAGCATTGCAACGAGGTCACTTGGTAGCTTAATATAAACTAAATATACCCCATCACACACAAAACACTGTTGTTGTGAGAGGAAAGTACCTCGCACAGGCCTCCGTCAAAGGAAAATGCCTTCAACGCCGAAGCAGAGGAAAAGAGCTGGCAAAAAGGGCCACTCTTTTGTCCAAACAGAAAATGCTAAATGCTAGTCAATCCTAGTGAAGCCATAATTAATGTGATGCACGCTGGTTTACGTGAAGACGGGACGAATGATTTCCGAAGAATTCACAGGCCACCGTCTTATGTAGGTCCAAAGTTACTGCATTGGTAGTTGGCGCTTTATTTATGCGGGCCTTCTGCTACATTCTAACCTACCATTTGGTTGTTAGATACGAGTACAAGCTTTGGCCACAAGTGGCAGGGATTCCTATCTAACTTTAGACATATTCATCTAACAGGCGAAGATGCTCAGCTTCCCGTATGTCGCCCTGCATACATCTACCTCCGAAAGATAGTGTGCATACATGTTACAGAGCCAGTCACCATGGCCCCGCAACCACATATAACACTAGGACAAGTTTACAGTTCACAAAAGCAATTTTAGAAAGCACTATATCATTTATGGTGGGGAGAAAGAGACAGATATCCATCGCCAGTGTCCTTCCTGCGGGGGCATGGTGGGTTCTAAGACCTCACCCAGACACTACAACGAATTGGATGGAGATCCGTATCTTATCCGTCACCGCGTGCTACAGAATTAACATTTTACCTGTCATTAGGTTTAAGTTCCAGAATGCTCAGGCCGGTGTTACAACATAATTAATTTTCCTTTTGCTGTGCTTCCTACATTGGTGGGGGAATCTAACTAACTAGTATCCGAAGATACAGGGGGCGGTGTGTATAAATCGGCACTTTAGTTATCACCGCTTGGCAACCTCCAATAGTTTCCCAAAGTTGGATCCTGCTAACGTGTTGATGGGAATCCAAACAATTATTAAGCCTTGCGGCTGGTGGATCATGGAAAGAGACAATAACTCGATATTAATAAGAGGCCCTAAGGTAACTGGCCAATTTTACACAACCTAGCTGGTGTGTGGTGCTACATTTCCACTACAACCGGAAAAGAGGTGTACATTACTCGTCCCCAGAGGAGAAATTGTCCCTAACCACTTTAAACCTATCCTATCGAGCTAGAATAGCCAGGTTTAGTCGGTAACATGTCAGGCTCGAGCAATTAGAGCATGATCAGTGACCTCAGTGTAAAATTGATGCGGGGGTGGGGGGAATATAGTGATGCGGATACAATGTTGCTGTATAGTATTACCTAGCGTACTGTGTCCTAGAGTTTTTATAAATAAACAAGACATATTAACTAGGATGGCTACTTGCCATATACACAACTAACTAATACAGTGTGAACGATATATATCACAGGTCATAGGACCTTACGGTGCTGTTAGTTGAGAGCACCCACAGAAAATAAAGATAATATATACAGTATGAAACAGAAAGTATAAAAATGCGGTCTTAGGACCGGAATGGCACCTATTAGTCATCAGTGCCTATTATGGAAATAATTAAATGCACAATAGTATAGCTACTTGAGTACCTATTGGTCATCGGTACAGTAAGAGTTCATAAGTCACCGAAATTGATACGCTAATATGAAATAGCGCGAGATGGCACGATCTTGACTGCAGGGAAGATTTCTGCAAGCAAGTTTCTGCAGGCAGGTTTCCACAGGCAGACTGTTGATGCAGCTCACTCTCAAGATGGTGAGCAAGAACGGGTAATAAGATGTCCATTAGATAGTCAATTTAACTGATACATGATTAAAACAGTTGTTGTAAAGTTTCTGTACGCTGCGGGATACGTCGCATAGCTCTTGCATGCACTGAGCAAATCCCACCAGACTGTGGTCTAAAAGTTAATCATCATACGTGACATGCAGCATGGCAGTTTGAATCCACTTTTCAGCATGGTCGGAAGATCCGGTGGGTTATCCACCAAGAATCACCATCAGCTCTACATTCTGTAGAATCACATTGGGCCCGCAAGGCCCATCCACAGGAAACTACTCTAGGAAAAGTTCCGGAAAGGGAGTTCTTACATTAATTTAATTTTTGCCCCCGGATGGCCGTCTGGGAGCATTCAAAATTCTTGTATCGTGGAGTCACTGAAAGACTGCTCACCGGCGCAGGAGATCTAAATTCCGAATGGCACTGCTGCTATGTAGGTACCAGAGTCAGTTAGCAGTTCTCCCACGTCGAGCACTGCGCTGGTCCAGCAGTCTTGTTGTTTCCACGCCGATGATGCTCTCGAACTTTGATTTTTCATCCCTTTTATACTACTCGTGACGTAAGTGGCAGGCACTTCAGCCAATCAGTGAGCGAGCAGTAGCCAATCAACGTGCAGCCAGAAGTGGTGACGTAGCTACCACGTGGACAGCGCATTCCCCCTTCAGTTAATGCATACACGCGATTACGACGTCAAAAGCAATATTTTGAAAATAATTTAATGGAAGTTTCAATGATAACTCGGCCATTTCTGGTCCGATCTTAAAATGGTAAAAAGTTATGTGATCCTCGTTTCATTTTGGTCCTGATCGGTATCAAGAACGACGAGAGCGGTTCGATTTAAGAAAATCACGAGTACCAACTCGGTACACTATAAGCACACACTCTCTCCCAATCCTGACACGTGTTGCCAGGGAAGCTCTGACGCGCGTGCATGCGCGCTACACGTTCTTACAGACGTAGCCATTTTTAACGAAAACCTCTCTCATAGGGCTTATACATGCATACTATCCTACTCAGGGGTGGGGGGGTGTGTGAGCCTGGAGCGAATCCGGCATGGCCGTCCCATTCCCAGCTTAGCTGGGATGGTCCATATCCGTCTGGTCAATCCGTGCTACACCACTCCCCATAAATACCAAGATCCCAGCACAAGCATCAAATTAATCGAACTGCAACTAGATAACTATGATTTATTTCTTAATAATAACCCAGCTAGGGGAGTTGACATCTACAGCCACAAACTACTACGAGCCCAAACCTGTGAGACACTAAGTGGCGATTCTTTCAAGGTGTCAGTTTGGTGTACATGGACTACCCAGAATAAAAAAAAAGTTTTAGTATGATGTATCTACTGGAGTCCCAACAGTGATAGAGACAATAATTTAAATCTCATGACCCTAATAAACAACACTAGTAAACTAAATCCAGACCACATTTCAGGAGACTTTAACTTCCCAGATATCAACTGGTCTTCTGGTCTCTCATGCACTCATGATAGTGACAACTTTATCAATACCATAAGAAACAATTTTCGCCACTAGTTTGTATTAAACCAAAAAGACACAGGATAAACCAGAAATTAAATATCTTAGATCTCATTTTGGGAAACAGTACAAGCTTTGTCAATGAAATTTCATCTAGCCCCGTTAGGAAAAAGCGATCACGATGTCTTACAAATAAACCTTCACACCTATATATTTAATGTTTCAACTGAATCAAATTTGCCCAAACCTTTGCTGAATAAAGGTAGGTACAACGACATATGCAGGAAAGTCAGCAATATTGACTGGACAAACATGCAAGAACTTCATACACCAGAGACATTGAACCTTATTTACAACATCTTAACCACAATGCTAAATCAACACATCCCAAAAACAAACAAGTCGAGCAAACGGAAACACCTATGGCTTACTTCCAGTACCACACACACACACACACACACACACACACACACACACACACACACACACACACACACACACACACACACACACACACACACACACACACACACACACACACACACACACACACACACACACACACACACACACACACACACACACACACACACGCCGTAGGCATTTTTCCCAAACTGAATTACTAACACATGGAACTCACTCCCTTCTGTTGTGGTCGAGGCACCAATGCTCGATATATCAAAACTAGAGATGCACCTAAATGACATAATATACGATCATGACATAACCAACTAATAGATATATAATAATAAGACAATCTAGAAATATACCCAAATGCTAGGCGCAGAAGGGTGTAACCATGAGCGTAAGTGGCACACTGCAGCTGGCGCGGGGATAACCCATTTGCCCCACATCACCTCCCAAAGTCAACCAGGGTCATGATTAATGTCAATGAATAATGCCAACGAAACAAATAAACAATTGTAACTAACCAAAGTACAAGCACTAGTAATACAATACCTACACAGCTCCAGAGACAATAACAAGTCCAGGGCTTATGCCTCGTAAAATGATGATGATGATGATGATGATGATGATGATGATGATGATGAAGAGTCTAGATTTGGAAAAATTAAATTAGGAGGGTTTTTGTATGGCAGACAAACAAATTGGTATGGCCTTATGATATAAGTAACATTAGTATTATTGTGATCATCAACAAAATCATTAACATAATTATTTAATTAATTAATAACACTGTTATTATTATTATTATTATTATTATTATTATTATTATTATTATTATTATTATTATTATTATTGCTGTTGTTGTTGTTAACGTCATCATGTTAATTATAGTCAACTGTCCCTATTTATTATCATAGACATAATTATGTACATCAGGCACATCATTAATTTAATTTGTGTTTTGACTAGATACATCTGCCATGTAACAGCCATGGTGGTCTTTGCATCATAGTCTTTGAAACACTGTTGATCGGGTATTAGGATTTTGTTACTAATTAATAGATGAGAATAGGTGTCCATTTTGGCTACAATGCTGGCCTCATGGCGGGTGTGTCTTCTCTGTCTATATTTGGCAGCATTGTTACCAAAATGTACCCCTGTATTGGTAACCATTGGGTTGATGTTGGGGACTTGCAGAGTGCCAAGGGTTATTTCAATAGTTTCCTATTAAAAGGTTTTTACAGTTTTCTTGTATGAGGTATGAGGTTAAAATTTGTGTGCGAATGGTTGCATCTGTATTATTCCATAATTTTATTGCCTGTGTGAAGGGATTTTTGCATGGGCGTTCATGTAAAGGTTTCGTTTTGTTCGAGTGTTATATCAATGTATTTCAGTGTTGTTTTTGAAGAGATTTGATAGTGGTGTCGGTAGGTTGTCGTTGTGGTAGTCTTTAAGGATTGAATATAGTTGTATTTTACCAATGTCTTCTAGCTTAGGTAGATTTACTGTTTTGAAAATGCTTTGCCCCTCTGCTATTTGTGCAAATAGTTTAATGCTTTTATTTTGTAGTGCTTTCAGTTCTTTTAGTTTATTTTGGTAGGTGTTAGTCCAGATCATGTTGCAGTAGGTGATGTGCAGTAATATTAACGTGCTGGACAGTGTTTAAAATATATTTTTTGTATAAGTATAGTTTTAGTCGTTGGATGATACCCACATTCTTTGCAACTTTATCTGTAACAATTTCTAAATGCTTCTCCCAGGTAAGATTCTTGTCTAAATATACGCTTAAGAATTTAGCAAATTGAGCTTCATGTATTTCGTGATTATCGATAAAGAGTTTTGGGAGATTTATGGATTTCAGTGTTTTTGTGAATAATAAATAATTAGTTTTGCTTACATTTAGTGCCAACTTATTTTCCTTAAACCAGCGGATTACATCTTCCATTTCATGATTTACATTTTTATATATCTATATCTTTGTGGCTACAAAAAGCATTGGTATCATCCTCAAACGGGATTAGTGATAGTTGGCTGCATATGGTGATAGATCATTCATATATAATAGAAAGAGCAGCGGGCCAAGTATTGATCCTTGAGGAACACCACATACTAATTTTCCATTTTCTGATAAGACTCCATTATATTGGACGCACTGCACTCTGTCAGTTAATTAGCCTTTTATCCAATCGAGTGCTACGCCGCGTATTCCATAATAGGTGAATTTTTCAATTAGAATTTTATAATCTGTGGTATCGAATGCTTTTGACAGGTCTAAGAATATTCCAAAAATGTGTTCTTTATTTTCAAGTGAATTTGAAATTTTTTCTATCATGTCCATGATGGCCATCATAGTTGAATGCTTCTCTCGGAATCCATATTGTGATTGATAAATAATAGAATTTTTGTCTAGATATTTCATTAGTCGTTTATAATAGTCTTTCAAGTAGCTTAGAAAAAAGGGGTAGTATTGAGACAGGTCGGTAGTTAGTGAAATCAAAGGAGTCCTTGGCTTTGTATATGGGTGTTACTCATGCCGACTTCAGTCTTGATGGGAATACACCTTGTGCTAAAGAAAGGTTGTAGATATGATCAAGTGGTGTTAGTATTTGGGGAATGCAGTTTTTAAAGAGGTTCCATTCAAAATTATCAATCCCTGCACTTTTGTTTGGATTGATTTGCATTAAGATTTTACGAATCTCCTCTGTGTCAGTGGGGAATAGAAACATTGAGGATTGATAACTGCCTGTCAAGTAATCTCGTATTATGATGTCTTTATCGGTTTGGATACATTTAGAAAGTGTTGGGCCAATATTAATAAAGTGGTCATTAAATTTGTCAGAAATTTCTTGGTTATAAGTTATTAGCTTGTTATTGTAACTAAACCTGGATGGTTCCAATTTGCTATTTTGCTTGTTTAACAATGTTTTTATTAATTTCCAGGTTTCTTTGATATCATCTTTTCGACCGTTGAATTTATTTTTGTAGTACATTATTTTAGCTGTTCTGATTATTCGATTTAGTTTATTTCGATATTTTTTGAATTGTGCATCATTATATTTTGTTAGGTTTCTTCCAATTTTTTTACTTTTTTTAGTGGAAAGCAATCTTCATATATACAAGTGCATGCTAAGTTGAATGAGTCACAAGACTGGCATTGGAATATATTATCCCAGTCAAATGCAGTAATTTTATTTTAAAATGTGTCCATATTTATGTCGCCAAAATCTCTACATGTAACTGTTTCTTTTTTGAATGGCTTTTGTCTTTTATTTAGGGTTTTTTCTTCTATATAGTAGATAGGTAAATGGTCTGATATATCTGTTACAAAGATTCCATGAAGGTTCTGTTCTGCATTTAGATAGTCCTCCAGTTGGTTGGAGCATCCACATGTATGTGGTAGTAGCTGTTACGATTATAATCAGACGAATTACAGTTCGAATATTACCGTTACGCGAATTACAATTCAACGAAGATACGTGATGCGGAAACTTGATAGCATAAGCGAGAGTTATGAGCAAGTAAATAGTCTATGGTACAAACGATCATCCCAATGCAGATTATATGCACAGTCGATGGTATCAAGCGAACATAACAGTGCGAGTGAAAAGTACAGGTGTGTGTATGACTATGTTCCTGACAGAGGCAGTCTATATGTTATTATGTATACGGAAGTAATAACAACAGCTAAATCACTTCACTTCAGTTTTGGCCGCATTGATTCTACAGCAATGTATACTGTAGCAGAGTTTCCTGGTGATCATTTCTATCTCCTGACAGATTCGGTGGTCATCCGGAATTATATCGGAATCTATTAAAACTGTGCAGTCAATTATGAGTTGGGTAAGGAAGTCTATATCGCTGCAGATGGATATCCATGTAGGTTGGCCAAGGTTGTCTTTGATATATTCCTTGAGTTCATGAAAGTGATTCTGTCTGTGGCTAAGTAAGGCATTGCATTTCACCAGCATGTGGGGATAGTCCTCGGTTTCCAGTTGGCATAATGCACACAATGGGTCGATATTGATTTTGGTTGAATCTGGCTAGGTAGCCTGGACCAGGTATGTTCCAGTGAAGAATCTAGTCTTGATGCTGGCTCTTCGAACATCTTTTGTGTCATTTTGTATGGTGAACATGGTCTGATGCATATTGCCTATAGACAGACGTGTGAAACAGCATCGCAACAGAGTACTCTTTGTGAAGCACTGCTGGATCAGGTTGTCCAATAGTTGTCTACTGCTGTGTGTGTTTTGAGTTTCCACTGTTGCTTTTGTATGGCTTGCGAGTTCATACTGTTGTAGGATGGTCTGAATGTATATGAACCAGCTAGGGTCTTTACCCGGGCTTAGGGCTATATGCCGCTCCAAGATGCTGTTCAGGGTACAGTTTTGGCTTCGGATGATGCTTCCCAATAATGAAAGTTGGCGAATATGTTGCTCTGCAGCAATGGGTTTTGCTCCAATGAGTAGAAAGATAATAACCTTGGTGGTGCGAACTGGTACAGAGAGTATCTTCCTTAGCATGCTGCTATGGAATGCTTTAAGACTGTCTAACTGTTTTGATGAGAGGGCAAATATCTCCAGGCCATATAGTAGTCTCGGCATGACATACAATATGTAGATATGGTAGCAAAGCATCGGTGAGAGTCCATCTGTGCCATGTAAACAGGTACCTGTCACAGCGCAGAATGTTGTTCGGGCAGTTGAAATCCTCTCGTCACTGTTGATTGATGCTTTATTCTTTGAAGTACATGATAGGCCAAGATGTGTTGTCCTGTCTGTAACCGGTAGAGCCGTGCTTCCGAGGTTCCAAATTGGTGATGTTACTATACTATGGTTCTTTGGAGTGGATCGGATCTGGATACATGATTTTCAGGATGGATTTTGTAGTTCTCTGTTGGCAAATAAGTATGTTTTGTCTAGCATGATCTGTAGTTCTTGAGCTAAGTTGCTGAACAATGTGAGGTCATCAGCAATGGTAAGACATCCGATGTATGTTGGTCCGATATATGTATCGACTTGCTGCATCTGTAGCTGGTCTAGGAGGCTGTTAATATATACCCCTGTCGACAGGATGCCACCTTGCCTGATGCCCTGCTCTACACGAAATTCTGTACTTGTTATCGGTTCCATTTAACTTTTGCTGATAGATTCACATAGAGGTTGTCAACTACTTGCCTTATATGAGGATCTATCTTCTGATCGAAGAGATGACATTTGAGTGAGTTATGGTCTACGACGTCAAAGGCTTTCTGAGTATCAAGGAATGCCATATAGAGTGGTTGGTTGGTTTCAATCACCTCTCTTGCCGTCTCTGATACCAGTAACACTGCCATGCTTGGTGAGAGGCCTTGAGTGAATCCAAACTGGAGTGGTGACTGCTTGGCTGGGAGACGTTCATCTATTCGATTGAGTATTATATGATCGATGATCTTTCCAAGTAGTGACGAGACTGTAATCCTCCGGTAGTTACTAAAGGACGTTGAGCCCCTACCTTTCTTGTGGACTGGTGTTATGATACCAGACTTGAATGACATAGGGATATATTTGGTTTCTAGTATGATATTGTAGACTTGTGTCAGCGCAGACAATATCGAGTCGCCAGAGTTTATTATATGTTCAGCCGTGATCCCATATTCATCAGGCGCTTTGCCCTTGTTCAACTTACTGATGGAATTTTTAACTTCATATGAGGATATTATCGGACAGGGTTCAAGATTCTGTTCGCACACACCCCATATTAGTGAGAGGTCATACTGAACTCTGCACTTGTAGTCAGAATCTAAGTATGGTCCGCTTTTAGGAATTGCAAGGTCTTCATAATATGATGTGAAGCCTCGGCATTGATCTGTTGGCTCAACGAATGTGATGCCATTCTCCATAAGTGAGCTAGTAGTAGAAGGCTTTCCTCTGTTCCTTTTGATGAGTTTGTAGAAGTTGCTGGTGGTGCATGTCTCCATCATCTCTTCATAGAATCCAACATTCTCCCTTGCATGCTCGGTTCTTTGTTGGGACCTCAGGCGCCGTTTGAGGATATTCAGCTCGAAGGTGCTTACCTTCTACCATATTATTAGTGAAGATGTTATCAATGATGGAAGCACTGAATTCTGTAATTCTTCTTGGTTTGGTAATCAGTGGATAGTAGCTAAATGTGCTGAGCAAATTTATAAAGTTTTGGGTGTAGAAGCAGTTTTGGTTAATTAAGTCAATATTATAATCCCCCCATGATGTATCGGTCTTGTTTTCATTTTGGGTGGTGGTGGTGGGGTCTGTAAATAACGCCAACAATCTAGCTTTTACTCGCATTTCCATGTATTTCTATAAAAAGTGTTTCAATATGTTCTTCCATCATTCATAGATCTTCTCTAACTGTATTTTGTTGATCATTTTTATGTAGATGCCTATACCTCCACCGGTTTTAGTTTTCTGGTGCTTTTCAGTAACTGAATAGTGTTGACGGTTAATTAGGGTAGTCAGTGAGTTAGGTTTTAGCCATGTCTCAGTAACACCGATAATATTAAATTGATGGGTGTTGTTGTCTAAAACGGTGATTAATTTGTCAATGTTTCTAAAAATAGACCGAGTATTAACATGGATAAAAGAGAAACATGAAGTTACACTGTCCCTGATTATAGTATCATTAAATTCCTTCTGTTGCATGTATTCACAATCAGGTGCAGGTATGGTGATTTCTTCGTTATCCTGATCATCTTCAGATATAGTTGGCTTACAGAATTTGTTTAGTTTGAAGGGGTTTAGGAGACACCACGGTGATCACATAAAATACCATACTGGTTCTTCCTTACTGGTTTATGGCACGACGAGCAGAGAAACTTGAATGGCATTTAGGTTATTGAGGGTGGGTTGGGGTTGGTAATGGGTGGGGTTTTGAATTATCTGAATGAGATGTGGTAGCAAACAGTAGCATATGGCAGCCTGAAGATATTCACTAGCTGGCAGTATATGTATGCATATAAGGTGTGTATGACTACATATATTATGGTAGGACGGGTAAGAGGATGCATATTATAATAGCTATAATGTCTTATGTATTTAGTTTGTAATTACTCATTTACTAAAATATCCAGCGGGTCAAGGGAGCAGACAGCAATATATACAGATTGTAATTAGCATATTTACCTTAATATGGCCACTGCACTTCCTTGGTTTACCGTAAAATGGTGTAAATCTATCTTTATTTCATGGCACCTGGTAACGTTCTGTGAAAGGTACATATGACTATAGGTTATAAATAGCACAGGTTGATTTCATCAGGGAAGATGTTGCAGTATATCTGAAGGCAGTGAATCTAACAGCCATGGTCAGGCAGTGTTGATTGGCTATCATAAGCACTTACTGCAGATAAATATGTTGGGATACATTAAATAGCTGGATCTAATTATTTGCTAGGAGTTCCGATTGGTGATTTTAACATAATATGCATACGACTGATATTGGTGTAGGAATGAAATTTAGGAGTAATCTGGGATCAAGGATTCAGTGGAGACTACGCATTTAACAATTAAAATGTGATAAAGGTAAATAATAGTTGGCTTGCTAAACAGCACCTAAAATTAACTGTACATAATTGACAGCTTCCATGGATGAGGCAAAGTAAGCTAAATAAGAGGCATATATAACATATATAACTGGGATTTGTTAGTTCTGGCACATAATCATTGGCATATGTACCTGACAAGCAAAATAAGACAGTTAAATTGACAAACAAAAAGCATAGGGCAAATATAACATGCAGGCAAAATAAAAAGGTAGATATAGTCTTACACCCAAAAGCGTAAGCAGGTATACATGACATTTGTTAGCCGTAGTGCTGAGAGTATATATGCATTGGGCCAATTAAATATTTTGCATTTAGGGGCAACAGGACAATTAGTTCACTTGGTTTCGAGATAAGGTGTAACTCGGCTAGTAATGATGCTAGGGAAACATCATCTTCATGCTAATTCTGAGGTGTTCATCGTGTTAATTAGTTTATTATTATTATTATTATTATTATTATTAATTATAATAACAATAGCAACAATATTATTATTATTATTAGTAGTAGTAGTAGTAGTAGTAGTAGTATTAGTATTAGTTAGTAGTAGTTAGTAGTAGTAGTAGTAGTAGTAGTAGTAGTAGTAGTAGTACTATTAGTAGTAGTAGTAGTAGTAGTAGTAGTAGTAGTAGTAGTAGTAGTAGTAGTAGTAGTAGTAGTAGTAGTAGTAGTAGTAGTAGTAGTAGTAGTAGTAGTACAGGCCTCAGTATTTGTCGTAACCAAACCAATAATTCCTGTGTTGGTTATGCAACTCAAGTAGTGCAGGATGAAAATTACGTGAAACTGAGCTCTACTTATTTTCAGATCTGAGGTAGAAAAGGGTTTACATTAACCAGAGGCCCAGAATCGTGCCTAGCACATATAATCAGATCACGTAGATGGTTGGCACGTAACAGAATTATTGGTTACGTTCGTAAAATACCCATAATCTATTATTATTATTATTATTATTATTATTATTATTATTATTATTATTATTATTATTATTATTATTATTGTATGCAGATTTACCAAATCTCGTGGCCTGTGCTATTATTATTATTATTATTATTATTATTATTATTATTATTATTATTATTATAACAACAATAATGTTGTTGCGATGACTATACTAATCCTGCTGTCTATAGTGTTTAAGAGCCATGGTGGTGGCCCTGGTAATCTAACTCTGGTAATTCTAGATTTTGTGATGAATGTCCAGGTAATATGGAAATAATTTATTTTTGCCTTTCTTATTATGTGGTTTAATTTGTTTCTGTACTTTTTAAACGGTGTTTCATTATATTTTGTTGGCGTTTTAATGAAATTTAGATACACTATGTTCTTTTTGTGACAGGCAGCGATCAGTCCCCTCGTCATCCAAGGTTTAGTAGGGGTTCTTTTAAATTGTTTAACTACTTTTAGTGGGAAGCTTTGTTCATAGATTTCAGTGGAGATAAGATGGAATGTGTTGTAAGCATCATCACATGAATGGTGTTCAGTTATTCTATTCCAATCAACAAGAGAAATTTTTGTGTGTGGAAATTTTCCTTATTTTCAGTACAGAAGTCCCTATAGGTAGTTTTTTCTTTTTCAAAAGATTTTTGTCTAGCTTTAACCTTTTCCATGTAATAGATAGGTATGTGGTCTGAAATATCAGTTACAAAAATGCCTAGGTGCATTACTATTTGTGAAAATATTATTGATGATGGAAGCCGTGAATTCAGTGATTCTTGTTGGTTTGGTGATTACTGGATAGAAACTGAATGTCCTGGGAAGATTTAGGAAATTATGTGTATAAAAGCAGTTTTGTTTTAATAAGTCAATGTTATAGTCTCCCATGATATATCCTGTTTTATTCTCATTTTGTACGGTTTGCAGAATTACATTTAGTTCTTTTATAAAATTCTCATTATTACTTCAGGAGGCCTACAGACAACGCCAAAAATTTTATTTTTGACTTTGTTTATAGGTCATTCAATGAAAATAGTTTCAATATACTCTTCCATTACTGATAGATCTTTTCGCATTATGTATTGTAAATTTTGTTTAATGTGGATGCCTACACCACCCCCTGTTTGTGTTAGTCTATGTCCTTCGGTAAATGTGTAATGCTGCATATTAATTAGGTTAGTTGGTGAATCAGGTTTCAGGCGCGTCTCAGTAATACCAATAAGATCAAATTCCTGAGGTCTATTGTCTAAGAAGGTGGTTAATTTGTTGATGTTCCTCATGATAGAGTGGGTATTAACATGGATAAGTGAGAATGTCACTGAGTCTTTTTCTCTAATCATGGTGTCATTAAATTCCTTTTGGAATACATATTAACATTTTGGTAAGCGGAGGTTCATTTCATCATTATCATCATCATTTGGTTGGGTTGTTTGATACAGTTTGTTGAGCTTAAATGGATTAACAAATGGGTTTATATCTGGGTTGTAGTTAATATGGTCATAGTAGCAGGTCATACCAAGAATGATTAGCATATAGTCAATATCGTCATCATAATGGTTAAAAGGAAAAAGGGTGCTATTGCAGTTGATACACAACCATGGCTCATCTGAGTCCTCCATAATTCTGTAATCAGTAGTTGTTAATTTAGAACATGACAGATGAATCCAGTCATCGCAACAATCACATAGGATAGAACGTTGATTGCTTTTCACTGGTCATTTACACGATGAACAAGGGAATTTGATGGGCATTGGGAAGATGGGAAGTGGTGTTTGGGGGTTTTAGTTACAGGTTCGTAGCAAGCTTTTTGACAATCTGGAGCAGAACAGGCGGCTACCTGATACATTATCTGTCATGGCAATTAGGGTTAAAGTAGGAATGGGCAATTCATTTATTAGTTGTTTGTGTGACATCATAGTATCCATAGGATATTGGAAATATGGATAGATAGTGTAATATGCAATTTAGTAACATGGGAGGTCACTAGGTGAGGCATAGTGGGATAATCTGTGGAAGGAGCATTGCCTCTGAATCCCTGATCAGACAATACTACTATGTCCTGAACCACACAAGGATAGATGAAATTAATTAGATTGACCTTATTCGTGTACGTACTGGCGCCTATATTACTCCTGAAGGAGGTGTTCCTATACAAATGAGGGGTCTACGTGTCTGAACTGAACTGAACAGATACTGAAATGTGGAAATTACCTACTTGTGGACCACGTGCCCCTGAAATGTGATCCATACGATCAGGGTATTAACCTGCATATCCTACAAATTATCGATCTCCTACACTCTGGGCTTACTTAATTACTTACCAGAAGTAACGTTAAGGCTGTAATGGAGGCTATAGTAAGTGGTGCGATATATAGTCACTTTGAGGAGTGCAATCTGCTCAGCTATAGGTAATATGGCTTTATCAGTGGCAGATCAACTGTCCTCCATCTGCTGCATGGTTTAGACAGCTGGACCCAAACTTTGGATAACAAAGGAACTATAGATGTGGTATATATGGATTTCCAAATAGCTTTCGACAAGGTCCCGCACAGGAGGTTAATAAGCAAATTAGAAAGCTATGGGGTTAAAGGTGCAGTGATAAGCTGGGTCTGCAGCTTCCTTGCCAACAGAAAACATCAGGTACTGGTAAATAGTGCAGTGTCACAATGGGCTGATGTTACAAGTGGGATTCCCCAGGGCAGCGTACAAATTTCAAATAATGAAGACTCTAAAGCCCTCCAGACCGTCTTATACAACCTGCAAAACTGATCAGATGAGTGGTTGTTGAAATTTCATCTATGGAAATGTAAGGTAATGGGAGTAACAACTAAAGAAAGGCAACAGGAAGTATACTACATGAGAACAGAAACAGGGGTCACTGCTCTCGAACACACGGATGAGGAAAAAGACATTGGTGTTGTCATAGACCCTTCACTATCCTTTGACAAGCAGATCACCCAAAAGTCAACAAGGCCAACAGCATCACGGGTATAATAAGGAGAACTTTCGTTTATCTAGAAATTGAAAACTGTATTCCATTGTACAAGGGCATTGTCCGCCCACATTTGGAATATGCCAATGCGGGATGGCACCCCTCGAGAAAGAAACATGTAGAACGGATCCAGCGCCGAGCCACAAAACTCATACCATCATTAAAAGACATGAGATACAGTGAACACCTTCGAACATTGAAGCCGCCAACAATGGTTTACAGGCGCGAAGGGGCATGATTGAGGTATACAAAATGCTAAATCGCATGTACGACGAGAAAGTGCAAACCTTACTCCCATCTGGGAGGAAAGCAAAACTAAAGGGCACAGTAGGAAGATTTTTCACCAGAGTGCACGAATAAATGTCATACAAAACTTATTTTCTGTCAGTATTTGTTAGCTCTGGAACAGTATTCCCAGAATCAGTAATTTCAGCCCCATCACTAAAGTAACTCATGCAAAAACTGCATTGACAGGTTCTGGTCTACATAGGCATTTCTATATGACTATGAATGTCCATTCACCGGAAGTGACAGCACAACCACCCAGATTGAGGAAGAGGAGCTGAGCATAGAGGCTTACACCTGTGCTCAGAACATTACCTAAGTTGCCTAAGGTGTATTCGACTGGGACTTTTCCATAGAGTAAATTTACTCGTCACCTCATGTCCAAGAGAACTTGTCTTAGGATGTCTTGGGATATTGCTGTGGACTTAGGCTTGTTCAGCCCATGCTCCACTGACTTATGCGACAGATCCACCTGACTTCCGGGCATTTTGGACTCTGCAGTAAAGTCACACTTTATTTCTTGATCTTGCCAGAAACTATCCAGTCCTACCTCGAATTTAAACACTGAATCGATGCTTACTAATGCATTGAGTAGGCTGTTCCATACATTGTTGACTCGGCTGGTAAATGAATGTTTCCGTATGTCTAGTTTGGCCCTTTCCTTTCGTACCCTCAGGCTATGGCCTCTTGTGTAGCTGCTTTCTATTACCTCAAACAAGTTGTCTGTCACCTCCGACTCATACACTCCATTCAGGATTCTGCAAACTTCAATCATGTCACCTCTCAGTCGTCTATATTTGAGCATTGGCATGCCAAGCTTCCTTAGTCTGGCTGGGTAATCCAACTCTTTCAGCGTGGGGGGGGGGGCAAACTTTGTTGCCCGCTTCTGTACATTTTCAACCAACAGGGCTTCCGTCTTACTCTGTGGTCACCACACACTCACTGCATATTCAAGATGTGGCCTCACCAATGTTTTGAATAGGTATGTGAATATCTCCTCATCAAAATATGTAAACGTTCTTATTAACCCCATGAATCTGTTTGCCTTGTTTACTTGTGCTTGCCCGTGTGCCTTAAATAATAAGCTGTTGTCGATGATCACACCAATATCCTTATCCACAATCTCAAGTGTCACACGCTCTCCATTTTGTTTACATAAATTATAATCTCACTTTATGTACTCCTTGTGTTTTGGCTCTGTATTGTCATTACATTACATTTGTCTGAATGAAACCTCAATAGCCATTTATCTATCCAGTTCTGAAGTGCATCTAAATCTTTTTGCATCTCCTTCTTATCATATGCACCCGTTGTTTCTTTGTATATCTTGATATCGTCTGCAAAGCGATGTGTTGCTGCCTTCACTACATCTGGTAAATCATGTATGTAAAGGACAATCAATACCGGGCATAATACACTACCCTGGAGAATGCCACTTGTCACAAGCCTGCTTTCTGACGAAACTTCATTGACAACAACATTTTGTTGCCTTATTAAAATGGATAACATATTTTTTGACAAACAGAGACCAGCATGTTGTGGTGAATGGCTGCAAATCAATTCTAACTGGTTATCAGCGGTGTACCCCAAGGTAGCGTATTAGGGCCACATCTTTTCATCTGTTATATAAACGACCTACCAGAAGTAATAAATCATTCCGGAATTAACATGTTTGCTGATGATATAAAGATTTACAAAGAAATTACGTCGCTGAGTGATGCATTCAATCTACAAGACGATTTAAATAACGTCACAAACTGGTCCAACACCTGGCAAATTAAATTCAATGCTGACAAATGCTGCGAAATGCACCTTGGTACTGCTAATATTAAGCATTCATACTTTATAAACGATCTCAGCACAGCCATTAAACTTGAAGAAACAACTGTCGAAAAGGATTTACGTCTGACATAGACAACCAACTAAAATTTAGCACCCACTCTCAAATTCAGGCATCCAGGTCAAATGAAATCTTAGGACTGATAAGGAAGATCACTAACCCACTTAGACTGCCCAACACTAGTCTCTACACCTCGCTGGTTAAACCCATACTTGAATATGGGAATGGTCCATGGAAACCTGTTTTAAAACAGGGTTGCGTTATTCTTGAAAACGTGCAGCGAAAAGTACCAAACTTATTCCCTTTATAAGAAATTACCCGTATGCAGAAATGTTAAAGTCTCTAAGACTACCAACTCTTTACTACCGTTGATCCAAGCGAGAACATGATAGAAACTTATAAATACGTTCACGGCCTTTATCACGTCTAAAGCTAGATAAACAAAGCAACACTCGGGGTCATAGCTGGAAACTGATTAAGAACAGAAGTAACAAACTGGTTCGGCAACTACCTGTACATGATCATTATCGTGCTTCTGCTTCAAAACAAATCATGGACTAGTTAACAATTAAGTAACCACAATCTACCTACATGCATTAGCCTATATAGGTAGTATATGATAAGTATAAGTATGTCCATCACTTGACGCTATCAGAACACCATTGGATTGAATTGCCAAATAAATGCAAATTCAATTCAGTTCACTACTACTACTACTACTACTACTACTACTACTACTACTACTACTACTACTACTACTACTACTACTACTACTACTGAGGTAGAAGTAAGAAACATTATCTACATTGTACATGTGTATGTACAAGTAGCATCTAACACTGGAATCTTACCTGCGCACAAATTGACATACCATATTAGCTAGCAATGCATATGCACCCATAGCTATGTATACACATTTACTTGCACCAATAATTTCTAATGCACTTTGCATATAAAAGGGCCTTATTTCAACCCCTGTAGTACTGCTGCTGATGCTACTGCTACTGCTACTGCTGCTGCTACTACTACTACTACTACTACTACTACTACTACTACTACTACTACTACTACTACTACTACTACTACTACTACTACTACTACTACTACTCATCTACTCCAATCTACCCACTATGACTGGATGTTTCCAACTACTGTTATAGATCTCTATTAATTTCTTCAGTCACAATAGAACCAAGCTACTGGAGGAGAAGGAGAATGAACACTGCCCCCACCCACCCACCCCCACCCATACCCCTCCTTTCCCAGCCTTGAACAAGGATGCTCCCCACTAGCCAGCATCCTCTAAGCATTTTATCAATTACACAATTACAGTACAATTCGGGGATGACTTGACATATTTCCAAACAAAAACAGTAACTTGTTGTTAGCATAATTTTGAATTCGATGTGAGAATGTTCTCTTGTGTATTTTGAATGTGGGCGGATTGGAAAACATTGCTGCCATAAGCAGCAGTGGCTTCCAATTCAGTCATGTTCAACACATTCAACAGAACATTTGTATTTTACTGTGGAGACATGCTAGGTATATCTGAAATGTACTGTATAATTAAGTCAACCAAAAATAGTTGTATTGTAACATCACTACTACAACTACTACTACTTAGACATGTATTATTATTTTTATTATTATTTAACTTGAGAGTGTGATTGTCTTGTGATTGTATGTTATTTAGCTCTTCGGGTCGTCTATGTTAAAATAATACATACATAATTGGAATTAATTAAAATAATAAATCATGTATTTAACTTAAAACATGTAAATGTACTGTCTGAACTGTAGATTGTTATGTAACTGCCCTTTTTGATTTGTTAATCCCCTACCGGTAAAACCGGATGGGGGGGGGGGGGGGGGAAGACTATAGGTTTGCGCTCCACCTGTCTGTATGTCGGCCCATCCATCTGTCCGTCTGTCTGTCCGTCTGTCGCAGTTGGTTTTTCCGCACTTTTTTCGGTCCTTCAAGGTATTCAACTGAGAATTGGTAATTGCTTTGTTATGAGAAGTTACAGACGAAGTTCGAGTTTCAGGTGTATGCGTAAATGTTTGATGGAGTTATGCCCCCTATTCGGCTTAAGAAATACGAAAAATATCAGCTTTCTGCACTTTTTTTGCACTCCTTCAAGATATTTAAGCGAAAATCGGTGCATCGCTTTAGTATAAAGAGTTACATAGCAAGTTCGAGTTTCAGACATTTTTCTCAGTTTCTCATGGAGTTATGGCCCCTTTCGACTTATGAAATACGAAAAATATTAGTTTTCTGCACTTTTTTTCGCAGTCTTTCAAGATATTATACTGAGAATTGCTACATTGCTTTGTTATGAGAAGTTACAGACCAACTTCGAGTGTCAGGTGTATGCGGGGTTTTTGGGGGGAGTTATGCCCCCCTTTCGACTTAAGAAATATGAAAAATATCAGCTTTCCGCACTTTTTTTCGCACTCCTTCAAGATATTTAAGGAAAAATCGGTACATCGCTTTGGTATAAGTGGCTACAGAGCAAGTTCAAGTTTCAGACATTTTCGTCTATTTTTCACGGAGTTATGCCCCCCTTTCGACGTATGAAATACGAAAACTATTAGTTTTCCATACTTTTTTCACAGGATTTCAAGATATTACACTGAGAATTGCAACATTGCTTTGTTATGAGAAGGTACAGACTAAGTTCGAGTTTCAGGCGTATGCATACATTTTTGCTGGAGTTATGCCCCTTTTCGACTTAGGAAATATGAAAAATATCAGCTTTCCGCACTTTTTTTTTTGCACTCCTTCAGGATATTTAAGGAAAAATCCGTACATCGCTTTAGTATAAAGAGTTACATAGCAAGTTCGAGTTTCAGACATTTTCCTTAATTTTTCATGGAGTCATGCCTCCTTTCGATTTATGAAATACAAAAAATATTAGTTTTCCGCACATCTTTCGCAGTCTTTCAAGATATTATACTGAGAACTGCTACATTGCTTTGTTATGAGTAGTTACAGACCAAGTTGGAGTTTCAGGCGTATGCGTAAATTTTTGAATAATTGGACGTTTCCAATGGCTTCAAATTTTAGAACTGTGTTTGTTTTAAAGGTATCTTGGCCCTTTGCTGCTTGTGAGAATAGTTTAACAGATTGCTTTTGTAGTAATCTTAGATTTATAAATTTTGGTTTGCTTCTCCCAGTGTAGTTGTTTATCCAAATTGGCTCCTAGGAATTTAACATAATAAGTTTCCTGTATTTCTTGATTTTCTATGTAAAGTCTTTGGGGATCAGCTTCATTTAATTGGTTATATCTTGTGAATAGAAAATTAGTTTTGCTGACGGTCAAGGATAATTTATTAGCTTTAAACCAACTTATAATTTTTCCATTTCACTGTTTGTAATTTTGTATAGGGTGTCTATATCTTTATCGCTGCCAAAAAACATTGGCATCATCTGCAAATAATATTGGTGATAGTAGCTTACTGGCATTAGGTATATCATTCAAATATAATAAGAACAGCAGTGGTCCAAGAATTGAACACCACAGACTAATTTTTTTATTTCATTGTGTCCTATCAGTCAAGTAGTTTTAATCTAATCCAAAGCGATGCCTTTTATGCCATAATGTGATAATCTTTTTAAATAGTATAGCATAGTCAATCGTGTCAAATACTTTGGAACGATCCAAGAATATACCTAGCGTATGTTCTTTTCTTCTAGTGACTCATAGATTTTTTCTATCATGTTCACAATGACAAGCATGGTGTAATGTTCTTCTCTGAAACCATACTGAGATTGATAGATAGATGAATTTTTGTTTAAATAGTTAAAGATTCTATTATAGTACAATCTTTCCAGAAGTTTTGATAATGTGGGAGGAGCATCTGCTGGAATGTCATCCAGTGATTTTCTGAGCCTAATTTTGGTAGGCAGTCTGTACCTTTTCTGATTTATTGATATATCTCCTCATTTTGATAATGAATGATTTTTTTTATTTAACCTCATTGTTATCAATTGCAGATGGCTTAGGTTTACTCTAACAACATGGTAGAGTTGTTCTTAAGCTACGACTCTTCAACAGTTGTGCTGATCAATATCCTCCATTACATTCAAGAGGAGATGTATGATACGCAAGCATAGCTAACTGCAGATCTTTACCAGAACTACGGGCTTTCTTTTAGAGTGATTCCAATATTTGAATAGAACATTCAATTTTCTGTTGGAAACATGGTGAAGTAGTAGTGTGATTGAAATGATAGACTTTAGCAAATTTAGCAAATTGTTTACATGAGAACTGAGGATCGTTGTCAGTGATGACTTCCTGACTGATTCCGTGTCTCAAAACCACAATTTTCATCGCATTTATTACATTTCTTATGGTTGTGCCATCTGCCAATCGGATGATATCAGGATAGTTTGAATATTAATCAATCAAGAGAAGATACGTGGTAAGTCCAGCTTCTCAGTCATGGTCAGTGAGGATAAATGTTGCTTTCGCTGATGTATCTGACAAGATGAACATGTACGAACGAATTCCTCTAAGGGCTGGTTTATTTCCGGCCACCAAACACATTCACGGGATCGATTTTTAGTGAGAACTATTCCAAGATGTCCTACATGGGCAATTTTCACTATGTCTGCATGCTGCATTGTTTCTGGTATGACTATCTGTTGATCCCTTAAGATTACATTTTCTTCACATGTAAGTTCTTTTTGCACAGACTAATATGGCTGCACATCGCATGGTAAAGTCCGTTTATGACTAGGCCATCCGTTTTTTATATACTGAATTACTTTCTGGAGTGTTCCGCCACTTTTGGTTTCATCTTGAATTTCAACATGCTTGCTTTCCGATGTCAGTAGCGAATTAATAATGGCTAGAATATGCGCTTCTAGTTCATATTCATCAATATCCTTAAGTGATGATTCTTATTTTATAGAGGCGATCTGGACATCGGCTAACAACAATTGCTTACCAGGAACATATTTTACTTGATAATCATAGGGCTGTAAACGTGCTCACGTTAGAAAGTCATTAACCTTCTTCTTATTAAGAATAGTTACTAGTGGACTATGATCAGTTTCAATACAGAAATACTTTCCGAGTAAATATTGCCTAAACTTTTCACATGCATATGTTGTAGCCAATATTTCCTTCTCAATTTGTTCAGTGTTACTCAATGATCGACTTGCATACACAATTGGTACATTACTTGGTGCGATTGGTGATCGGAATCACACGAGCCTAATATTGTGTAAAAGATATGCAGGGTGTGGAACCGCCTCAGCAATTTGAATGAAAATGTAGAAGTCAGGCATGGAGTGGACACACAATAGCAACACAGAGTGAAAGATGTGAATTAATGTACTAACAATAGTTAGAGTTGTGAATAAGTATCAGGTGTTAAAGCAAATGAGAGGTAGATAAGTAGGGTGTGGAAACACATCTGTAAATAAAAGAAAATATGAATTAGTTAAGGGATCAAAGAAATAAGTACTATAAGCTACAAATGTTAGGTACCTGTATTTAGATAACGGACATTACTCGAAATTAAAATGAGCTCTTTCCAGAGCACGTATTAGATTGTTGTACAAAGTGTATATAATATAGTAAATAATTGATCTTATTCAAAATTAAACTGTAAATAGCCAGTTCCTATATGCTATATGTACATGAAATTATCAGTGTAGTGAAGATTTAACTCGTGAAGATTACTAGGATCGGTTGACAGGCTTTAGGACTAATGCAAATAGTCGAATCCGATATCATATCATATCATATGATTATAACCATTTGGTCGTGGTGTAGCGCAGATCGGTCGGACGGGTACGAACCATCCCAGCTCAGCTGGGTACAGGACAACAATTCCGGGTACGTTCCAAGCACGCCCCTGAATAGGATAGTACGCATGCATAAAGCCATTTGGGAGCGGTTTCTGTGAAACGTCTAAGTCCATGAGATCTCGTAGCAAGCATGCGTGCGCATCAGAGCTTCCCTGACAACACGTGTCAGCATTGGGAGAGAATGCATACTAAAGTGTACCGGGTCGGTGCGCGTAATTTATTTAAATTCCACTATTCTCGTAGTTCTTGGTACGTATCAGGACCGGAATGGGGCGAGGATTCTAAAACTATTTACCTTTTTAAAATCGGACCAGAAATGGCAGAGTTATCCTAATTTAAATTATTTTTTAAATATTACAAGGACGTCATAAACACGTGTATGTACTAAATGAATGGGAAGATGTCTATCACGTGATAGCGTCCTCACCCTTTCTATCTGTACGCTGATTGGCTACAGATCTCCTTCTGATTGGCTGGGCGTCATGCCTATGATGTCACGAGTAGTATAAAAGAAGCGCAAAACCAAGAATCGAGACCACACTTCGTCGAGGGAGAACAAGTAGCAGGTTGTGTGGCGAGAGCAGTGCAAGACATGAGCAATTGCTTACTGACTGTGGTTCCCCTACAACAACAGCAGCGCCTCTCGGATTTCAGTTCTTAGTCTCTGGCCCGCAATCGTAGCGACCTTTAGCAGAGCCTTCCAGCCGATGGACCTCGCGGCCCTGATGTAACTTCTCCAGTATGTAGAACACGTGGTGAATCTTGGTGAACAACCCGTCAGATCTGCCTAACTACGCTGAAAAGTGGTGATCAAAGATCAAACTTCCACGCAGCATGTCGTGTGTTAATTAATTTTTATGCCGCAGGCTGGTGGGACTCTGCCTGGTATTCCGCAAGAGCTATGTGGTGTACTATGTATGGTGTACCCAGGAATATACATGCATTTTATAATTATAACTTTCAACTGTAGCCGTTGATGTTACAGGCAACTTTCAACCTTCCGATACAGTATGGAACTTTATTAATCTGCTTAAATTATTTGTATAAACTAGTATGACTATCTAGTGGACATCTGCAACTACAGTCGTTCTTCTTCACCGTTTTTGAGTGAGCCTCATCAGCAGTTCGCCTGCGGAAATTTCCCATCAACTTCAGAATCATGACATCTTGCGTTGCTAATCTGTGATGCAGTATCTACAGTGATTTATGAACTTTTTCCGTACCGATGACTAATAGGTACTCATTTAGCTATATTTTTGTAATATTTTATTTATTAATTTCTTTACAGGTACTGATGACTACTAGGTACCGACCGGTCGTCTGAGACCGCATTTTATAATTTATATCTTCAATGTATATATTATCCTTATTTTTGGTGCTTATTACTAATGAGCACCGCAAGGTCCTATGACCTGATTTATTGTCGGTACTGTAATAGTTAGTTTATATATATATATGGCAGCAGCCATCATAGTTACTTGTATTGCTTATTTTATATAAAATACTAGGACCGCAGTGTGCTAGGCTATACTATACAGCAACAATAAATCTCACTTTTCCCCCAGCATCAATTTTACACTGAGGTCAGTGTTCATGTTCTCATTGCGTGAAGCTGACATGTGATCGACTAAACCTGGCTATTCTAGTTCGATAGGATATGGTTAAAAGTAATTAGGGACAATCGCTCCTTAGGAGAGATTTGTGTAAGCCTCTTTTCCGGACATAGCGGATATGTGCATATACTGGCTAGATTGTGTAAAATTGGCCAGATACCTTAGGGCCTCTTATTATATTGCGTGATTGTCTCTTTCTATGCTCCTCCAGTCGCAAGGCTTATTAATTGTCTGGAACGCCCATCGCCATGTTGGCATGATCCGACTTGGGAAACTACTGGGGTTTCCAAGCGGTGAAGACCAAAGTGTCGATTTCGCATACACCTCCTCTGTATTTTCGGATACCAGTTAGCTAGATAACCCCGCCAAAGAAGGAAGCACTGCGAAAAGTTACTAATTTTAACCGGCCAGCAGTGCATCTCTGGGCATCTTAAAACATAACCCTAAAGTCAGGCAAACGTTAGTCCCCGGAGCCGGATCTTAGATGGTCTTCCCCCGACACACTGAATGATGGATAGGATGCAGATCTCCATCTAACTCCGTACAGTGACCAGGTGCGGTCATGGAACCCACCACCCTCTCACGGGAAGATAACTAGAGATGGATATCTGCCTCTCACTCCTGCTATAAATCTTTCTGCGCATTTCAAATTGCTTGTGTAATATTGACTTGTCCTAGTGATGTTGTATATAGTTGCGGTGCGATATGTAACTGGATCTTTATGTGATTCTGAAGCTGTCACTCCATAATGCTGCCTTTCTGAGGGAGATGCTCCAGCGGGTGAACTTAGGGAAACCGAGCATCTTCGCCAGTCAGGCTCATGTATCAAAGATAGGTAGAAATTCCTGCCACTTGTAGCCAAAGCTTAGAGATAAATCTAACAACTGACTGGTAGTTTAGGATTTAGCAGAAGGACCGCATAAATAAAAGTGGCAACTACCAATACAGTACCTTGGACTTACATAAGATGATGGTGTTGAATTCTACAGAAATCATCCACCCCATCTTAGCGTAATACAGCGTGCATCACATTAATTATAATTTCACTGGGTTGACTTACACTACACTTAGCATAGGTTTGAACAAGAGAGTGGCCCTTTTTGCCAGCTCTCTTCCTCCGTTTCGGCGTTGAAGGCATTTTCCTGTAGCAGAAGCCTGCGTGAGGCACTTTCCTCTCGCAACAATGATATTTTTGTCAGGGGTATAATGGTTTATATTAAACTATATAAGTGGCCTCGTTAGGACGTTCCCTTGCACGGATACCTCATGGATATATAAGGATCGGTGGGGTCCCTCTGACGAATCCACGTTAACAAGACACCAACTTAGTTCAATGTACTGAATATTTTCTCTCTCGTGCTAACAAACGAGTACCATTGTTTGCATAGCATATTTTTAATTATCATGTCTAGGCTCCTAAATTGAGTTATGGACCGTCATACCAGTGACACAAATGGTTGGGACGAGACGGTGAGGTTCAATCTCGGCAGCAATGGTTGCACGGCCCCACTGGAACATTATTGTTCCACCGGCTCTAGAAGTCGGTCTTTGTACTTTTCGAATATTTGCGATATGGGATCCATAACCCTGAGAACCGCAGCTAACCAGCCCTCACGCGCATCCTGTACATGTGGTGCAATGGAGCGGAGCAGCAAGATGGACGAGCGCATACCCCTGCGAGCTACAGTACTTGTAGAATTGCAGCTCCAATACCGTAACTGGATACGTCAGCTGTAATGCTAATGTTCAGTTCACGGTTATAATATCTTTACACTGTCTACGTTGTCAACATTTAAAAAGAATTTATTAAAGGAATTCAATTTGTTCTTTGTCCTAGTGCCATTCAATGCCACTTTTTAGAAGTATTCTTAAAGGGTTTGTGATCTCATTTGGTAGAAATCTTGCTACAAACGCAACCATCCCAGGAAATCGTTTTACTTCCCGAGTATTTGTTGGTGCTGACATATTTTGTATGGCTTCTGTTTTTACTGGATCGATTTTTATTCCCTCTTTACAGAGAAATTTTACCCCTGGAACACCAATTTCGCATTTTGCCTTATTTAGTTTTATGCCGGATTCACGTAAACGTTGCAATGCTGACTTTAAATTTGAATCATGTTTATTATCATCACATCCCTAAATAAGTACATCGTCTATTGAACATTTTGCACCATGGAGACCTTCTAAGATATATTCCTTCTGTTGCTGAAGCACCTCGCTGGCACTAGAACTGCCAAAGGGCAACCGTAAGTAGCAGTATCGACCGAAAGGTGAATTGAATGTAGCAGGTTTGGAAGTAGATTTCATCAAGGAATCGGCCAATAGCCAGATGTAGCATCTAACACACTGAATTTTGATGCATGATTTATATCCGAAACTAGTTCATCAACAGTAGGTAGTGGATAATGTTGTTGCATTATTGCCGAGTTTAAATCTTTAGGATTTAAACAAATTCCCAATTCACTATTTGGTTTTATGGCTGTTACGAGTGAATTCACTTATTCAGTTGTCTCATTGGCTTTCTGAATAATGCCAAGTTTGGTCATTCGATCTAGTTCAGCCTTTAATTTTCCCCTCAATACTGCAGAAACATGACGTGGTGGAATTACTTTTGGTACAGCATCGTCACGCAAACGTATTTCATATTCATGTGGAAATCTACCTAAACCATTGAAAATGTCATTATAGTCTTCAAGTAGTTGATCATTAGATTGTTGTGTTGTGCTAATTACTCGAGTCAGTAAATTCAAGTTTTTGATTTAATGACAACTTAATATTGCTGAGGCTTCAACGGGCACTACAAGGATACACGTTTTAACTGATGAAGCTTTGCTTTTAATGTTCACATAGAATTCACCATCACAAGTAACTGGATTTTCTGACCCATATGCGAATAATCGTGTATTTGTCTTCACCAACTCTGGTTTGGGAACTAACGCATCATAAGTTCTTGTTGGAATTATTGTGGCCTGCACTCCCATATCGAGCTTAAAATTGATTGGTGTATTGTTAACTAACAGTTCAATGTGCCAATCATTAGATTCACTTACTGTAGCATTATCGATGTGTAATGTTCCAATAAACATGTTATCAAATTATGTCATAACTTCAGATACTATACTCTCGCATAACGTCTGGTATAGTTAATTACCACCACAACGTGAACGGTTAATGGTATTAGTCTTTGACTATGTTTTTAGAAAACTCTGTGACCTCTGTTTGACTGCATCTACTTCTGTTGCACATGCAAATGACCTAGATAATTCTTTGCTTTGTTGGTTGGCTGATTCTACTGCTCTGATTAAATCAAGTGCCCTGTCTAATTTTAAATCAGAAACTTGTAGAGGTTTCTCTCGATTTGAATTATCTATTAACCTGCACACAATTCTGTCTTTAAATAGTGAATCTTTCAAATCCATGATTTATGTACATATACACAGATATTACAGGCCACTAATGTTCTGTAAACACGACTTTATTATAATTCCTATTGTTCACTAAGTGACGTCTACATTACAGTAGTGCATAAGCATGTTTTGAGGTAGTGCTTAAGGCACAATTCCAATCTATTACACATCCAAGGCAATACCTCTAAGGTGATGCCGACTAAAGTTATCACATGCAGTGACGAATGATAATGACCATTACTATGGCTGCTGTACAAAGATATGTTTGTGTACATGAAATGTATATCAAATACTACAGGTACTTGAATGGTAGTCTTCGTGTTTATATATATAAGCTGAGTGTGCGGGTCAAGTTGGTGAAGTCTGTAGAGTTTGAGACATCAATCGGCTCCCCACCCGGAGATGGTATATCCCCAGTGCTTTCCACCTGTTATCTTGCTGCTGCATTGAAATCCTTGCAGAAAAATTCAACAAGACGCCCCCCCCCCCACCCGCGTGCACCAATTGTCAATAATGGGTATACCGCTAGAGATGGAATATGCCGACGCTGTGGACTTCATAGACGAGGAAAAGAAACTCCTTGATGCACATCTCCCAATAGCTGCAATCAAACTAAAAATGGAGTCTCTTTATGAATGAATCCAAAACAGAGGTCGCCCACATATACATATATACAAAGCATGATAGTAAAGAAAATGACTTTGTGGTGGCGAACCATGGAGGAAAAGGAAAATCCTGGGCTCACTGCACGCCGTGTCATGGGGAACATAGCTTTCCAGTCCTTCGGAAAGCTATGGATTCGTAGATCAAAGATGCCTTGATAAAAAGACTATGTGTATATAATGCAACCTTCGTATCCTTGATGCTGTATAACCGCTGGGAAGCTCCAAACGAGGCTCTAGACAAACTCTATGCCTGCCACCCCAAATACCGGACACCGATGGCCAGACAGTATAATATCCAATGATGCACTGTGCTAAGGATGCCAGAAGACACACCAGCACAGAGAGCCTTGGAATTCTCCCTACTCGGAACCAACAAATACAAAGCCAGAAGACGACGTCATTGCATAAATCTGCTAAGCGTGCTACGAGGTGACATCAAGTCAAGAATGGGCCTGAGGAAGCTAAGGATTTCGGCTGAAGACAAGTCACAGTGGGCAAAAGGGCAAAAGCGAAGATCGACTGATTGTAGCTGTAGGATGTTTCTACTTGGTACATACTTATCCGTAACTCTTCGTAAGGCCTGTAGAAAAACTTTCCACTGGAGCTCCGGATTATTGTCACATTCTTCCACATCTAATTCTTTCCGCATCTCTTCATAATTACCGCTATCATAAACAAACTTCTTAAATATCTCACCATTGGCATAACAGTTAAAACGTGAGGATACAGTGAGGTGCCTCATTCTCCACACCATTCAAAACCACTCGTCATAACCAGGTCTATTAGATGCGGCTCATCAGTTCCACGCCCTCTTGTGTCTTGTGGCCTCTGTCACTATGTAAAATCTGAATTATTCAAAGTGCAGATTTTTGGATGTAAAAGATTATTCTGCATTCTGATTTCAAATTCAGGTGAGACGGGCTATAGGGTTAAGCCGTGGTCAGAGCCATTATGTCGATTGCCTTGTTGGCGCACAACAAAGGTTAGTCAACATAATGGCTGGACAATTACTAATGATAGGGACCATTGATGTTATCGTTGAAACGAACGTTGCACAAATTAGTCTTGAGTCATTATGGCCGTTAAAGGTCATAATGGCGCTCGAGTGCACAGATCGGTCAACAAGATGACATCAGTGATTTCTACCACAGTGTTAGAAATTGTGGTGTGTCTGGCCAGGATTGGCTGAGGCGAGGGTCGATGAGCACGCTATATATTTGCATGTCTTGTGCAAACGGGATCTACTTTTTGAGATCACTCTTTAGATCACTTTTTAGTTCACTTTTCGGTCCATTTTTTATAGTATAAACATGAATGTTATATATTAGTTATAAGTTTTAGTCAGATTATAGTTATGATTGTTACAGAGAATAAATTCACAGTATGATACAAGTTTGACATTGCTGTTTGTTGATACAAGTATTAAAAGCTAGACTGATGCAACAAGACCAGAGTGAAACACGTTGGCACGAATCTAAGAATCTTCGATAAGTCAGATGGCCCGGGGATGGATATAAATATTTGATCACAGAATCAAAGGCGAGCCGCGTCCCCCACTTGAATTCAGATAAATTTGAAAACCAATGAGCTTCTACTGGTACAGAATTTATAACATGTTTGTACAGATACTTGTTTCTGATCATTATCACACCCGACCACCCACTCTAACACCAAGCCTACATGGCTGTGGTATTGCACAATGTGCGGGTGACCAGGTGGTCAGGTGGTTTTAGATGTGTTTATGCGCGTGCCTGTATACGAGTGCGCTTGCATGCACGTGCAAGCGTGCATGCGTGCCTGTGTGCGTGCGTGCGTGCGTGTGCGCGTGCGTGTGAGCGAGCGTGCATGCGTTGTATCTGTAGTTCGGATCGACTGGTCGGATACCGGCCGTACCAGCTGAGCTGGGTACGCGCCGCCCGTCCTGGATTCCTTTCCTGAACACACCCCTCTGGGTAGAGCCATAAGCGTATATAGGCCTATGGGAAAGATAGCGTGTCGAAAAATGAAAAGTTCGTTAAAGCGCATGATGCGCATATGCGGGCCAAAATGCTGTTTATATGGAGCGCGTAGTTACAACCTAGATAGGATGGCGCTTTTAGTGTACCGAGATGGTACCCTGTAATCCTTATTGATTGCCTGTTCCCGTTAAATCTGGCATTATTCAAGACCAGAATTCAACGGGCTTTTCAAATCTGTAAACCATTTTTCCAGGGAAAACTCTTCATGATTATCTTCAAAATATTGCCGTGACGTCATAACCATGCGGACGCAAAACTTCTAGAATGTTCTAGAACGTTTGACTGCACTATTATTAGCTACGCGCTGATTGGCTGCTGCTCGAACGATGATTGGATGGAGCCTGCTCCTGTGACGTCACGAGGAGCATAAAAGGAGAAGCGATCCAGTGATCGAGAGCATCCTCGGCCTGGGGCCAAACAGGTTGGACCTGTACTAGCTGCGATCGACAGATATTACGCATATGACTTCAGGTTCCGCCGCATTCCCGCAGCTACCAGTAGCCAACCCACCGCAGTAATAACAATTTTGCAAACTCCCTACTTACGGGAGTAATTTGGAACTTCTGATAAATGTTCACGAATACTAACATCTACATTCGGAACACAAATTTGTGGTAAGGCCTTTAGGGCCTGAATATGTGAGTCTACAGATGTAGAGGCAGGATGTTCTTTGATGGATGACTCGCCGGATCTGCCGGCCACGGCTAAAAGTGGTATTTCAATCGCCGCCACATTGATCGTGTAGGTTCTTTCTACTTTCGACCGCAGCAAGTAAACTCTGCCCGGTGCATCTTCAGAGCTGGCTGACGTACCCAGCACCGTGAAGCTTTGTTTCGTATCTTCGTTTGCCTCTGACAAACCCCGCTAGTGACCGGTTGTTTACACCTTCCATCCGTGCCATCGGTGTATGGGAACTTTCTTCACCACGTAGTACTATCATATCTTTTACTGACTGCTCGTTAGAGATTCTATTAGGCCTACAGCTCTGAGCGATGTATCCCTCCATCCATGAGCGTTCTTGCGGAAGTCTTGTTTGCGGAAAACAGCTTGCGGGAACCGACCTGCGGGAACTTTCCAGCTTCTGGAGAGCGCATCATCTCACGTCGACTACGGATTGACATATCAATTTCAGTAACATGGTAGCATAACTTAGGAATGACTACCAAGTATTCAAGTAGCTATACTTCACAGTTTAATTATTTCTCTATATAGGTTTTGTTAATTATAGTGTATCCGCAAGAACGGTCCCGATGACCAAAAGGAACCGTAACGGTCTTAGGACCGATAGTAATAATTTCTGTCTTTGTTGATAATTATTCTCATTTTCCTCAATGTGTTGCTAACCGCACTATAGTAGGTTCGCTAACCTGTACTGATATATATATATATATATATATCTTAATCATTTGACACCGTATTGTTTGTTCTGGTTAGATTATGTCTATATATGGCCAGTGGCCATCTGTTCATATGTTTTGTTTATTCATAGAAAATATAGGACTGCAGTGCACGTAGGAAACACTATACAGCAACATTTTTATATGCAACACTTTCTCCCGCCACCAACAATTTTTCACTGAGGTCGCTGTCCATGCTATAACTCTGTTTATCCCGGCATGCTACAGACTAAACCTTTTCCATTCAGCTCAATAGGCTAGGTTCGAAATGATTAGAGACACTTTCTTCATTACATGCTGTGTAATATAGTCTTCTCGTCTGGTAGTGCGATAATCTATCCCCGCACTAAGACTCATAAGTAAGATTTTGTCTCTCTTCATGCTCCACTCAGCCGTGTGGCTTCTTAATTGTTTGGATGTTCCCGTCCGCACCATGGGCTGATCCGACTCTTGGAAACTGTTGGGGTTTCCGAGCGGTGATGGCCAGGGTGCGGTATCACACACATTCCCGTGTATCTTTGGATACTTATTAATTAGAACTTTAAGCCAATGTAGGAAAGCACTGCGAAAACACATGTATTAATTATTATTTTATTTACTGACAATCCTCCCGCACCGCAGTGCAAAACTGGCAACTTGTATATAAACCTAATGACAGGTAAAACGGTTAGTTCCATAGGACCCGGTGACGGGCGAGATACGCATTTCCACCGAATTCCGTTAAAATGTCTGGGCATGATATTTAGATCTGCCACACCCTTGCGGGAAGGACATTTACGGTGGTTATTCGTCTCTCTTACCCCACCATAACGATAAGAGAAATGGTCTAATAATGCTTTTGTGAAATGTAACCCATGTCTTGTAATGTTTTATGTGGTTGCGGGGCGGGATGTCCGGATTCCTATCCAGTTCGGAGATCTTGCTACGTAACATGTATGAGCGCTGTCTCTAGTAATTGATGTCTTGGGGCATCTGGTCTCCGTGACAGCCATGTCTAATAGCTAGGTAGATATCAGCCAGTTGCGGCCTAAAATAATTCTTGTTCTGCAAACAACTAAAAGGAATTAAGCAAAGCAGAAGGCCCGCAGAAATAAAGCGGCAACTACTAATACAGCAAACCGAGAATTACATAAGATGGTGACAAGGGAATCCATCAGGAATCTCCCGTCCCGTCTTCACGTAAAACAGTACGCACCCCTATAGTCATAATCTCACTAGGTATGGTTTTGTCTTTCTAAAGCATTTTTGATTGAAATATTAGAGTAGGCCCATTTTTGCCTACTATTCTTCTCCCGCTTTAAGCAGTGGCGACACCTTCCCGAGACGGAGGCCCGCGCGAGGCACTTGCCTCTCGCAAGGATTCAGCGACGACGGTCCATGCCAAGATAATACTCCTCAACCAAACTAGCACTAGGAGTAGTGCCCGCGTGAGGCACATCACTTTTCGTCCGAGATAACCTTCTTCCTTTCAGCTTAGAGGTATAATAACTTATATTAAGTTAAATAGTTACGTCTCGTGTATGGGAGCCTCCCTTGCGGGGATACCTCTGCGGACCTACGAGTCTGTGTGGTACCTCCGGGAGCCCCATGTTTAAAAGTTCATCTAACTGTCTCTATGTCTCGTATTTTCGTATGCTCTTACTGTAGTGCTATCTAGCATATTTATAATTGTTTAGGTAAACTCATTGTATAGACTTATATTTTTAGGTCACCAAATCAAATCTTGTAAGTCCATAGATCACGAAATTGCTATGGACAGGCATACTGGTGACACAAACTCGTGGGACGAGACAGTAGTTTACTGTTCGCGACGATGGTCGCACGGCCCCACTGGAACGATTGAGTTCCACCGGCTTTAGGAGCTGGTTTTTGTTTCCCGGAGGGCAGTCTCGTACAAGGTCTGTCACCCCGAGACCGGATGCTAACCAGAGTCATCACTCGTCGTGCACTTGCGGCACTGCGAGTCGCCATACCACACCGGAACGTCCCGACACTACCCGGCGAGCTACATATCCATCCATCCATCCAACCTAACGTGAGTACCGTCCCACCCACCCACCCATCCACACATCTCTCCTTCCATCCACTCACCTACCACCCATCCATCTATCTATTTATCTTTATTCTGATTCCGTTAGCAGATAAATTACAAATATAATACCGTCTGCTAACATGGCTCTGACACTCGCGCTTATTGCGTGCCACGCTTCTATTTATTGCTGGCTAGAATTGCCTATAGGCGCTGACATTTCGCAGGGGATTGTGGGGCTGTGGCTCGCGAGATCTCCATCGATACGAGATCTAATAATTCTCGGCGCGAAGACAAGGCTCTATTTTTAGATTACTGGATACCTCATAATTATTATCTTCATGCACGTGATTCATGGCGAGTTCTCTTATTTGTTCTGGTCCGAATGTAATAGAGTTTGCGCGGCGATGACCGCTTAATTATTTTAATAAACAGCCAACGGAACTTATATGTCCACTTTAGCACTCTATCAAACTGACCACAAATGGCTTCTTGCGGTGATCGTGAGAAATGTCCATTTGCATTAGCTACTCACCGGAGAACTTGTTTTGAATGTTTACCACTGGAATGACTGGTTGGATAACCGATCCTATAATTCCAGTAGTAAATTGCAAAAGAAAAACCACAATGGTCTCTTGGACGGCAATTAGACAGAGGACATTTTCTATGATAATGGATTTTTCTGTATATGACGTCATAATTATTTATGTCAGATGTAGCTGGACGTCACAATCAAAATGTGTAATGAATGACGTATCTAGCTCCACCAGGAACATTGAATAAGCCAGTCAAGTATGCGAATTGCACGTCTTTACTATTTAATCAACATGCTGTTGAATATTTTGAAACTAATTTAACTAGGCGCTGTTCGAATTGTATGTCTTTGCTATTTATTCAACAGTCATTTTCTATGATAATGGCTGGGTTCGATCTGTAACTGAAGGATATGACGTCATAATCAATTACTTCATATACAGGCTGACGTCACAATCCAAAATGTGTAAATGAATGGCGTATCGAGCTCAGTCATGAACATTGAATAGTCCGGCAAGTGTACGAATTGTATGTCTTTACTGTTTAATCTACATCGTGTTGAATATTTTGAAACTAATTTGACCTGGCGTTGTTGCGCCCAGAGGCAGCAAACCTTTAAAAGCACCCAGTCAAATTAGTTTCAAAATAGTCATCAGCTTACCTGCATAGTTACCTTGAAATTGGAAGTCTGGGAATTCATTATTCAGCGTATATATAGACATCGATTCCAACACGCCAAAAGAGGTGGAGCTTAGCTAGAAATAGGCATGACATACCTAGAAATGAATCTCTCTATTGAAATTGTCATGAGCAAATTGAGCATCACATGGCTAATACCACTTGTTAATGTGTGGCCCACACAATATGGACCACTTGTATTAAGAGACCACCAGTATTTATAGGTCACATATTTTAACAAGGCCAATCATAGATTGTTGCCCTGAATACAATGTACTCGTCCTCTGACGGAGGGAGGATAATTAATACCACTTGCTAATGGACATTTTCATGTTGTCTATCGATCATATTACGTCATATGATGTCATAATCAACGACGTGACGTATATGATGACGTCATAGTCATGACGCCATGACTGACTCACTTTAGTCCGTCTTAAATGCCTAATAGTCCGACACGTTGTACGAATTGTATGTCTTTGCTATTTACAAAACATGCTGGTGAATATTTTGAAACTAATTTGACTGGGCGATGTTACTGCCACAAGCAGCAACAGCACCCAGTCAAATTGGTTTCAATATAGTCAACACCTTACCTGTATAGTTTTCTGGAAATTGATAGTCAAGAAGCTCAGAGATCCATCGATATCAACACGAGCGCGGTATTAATGTATTAATATACCACCGGATTCAGTGACCGATTGACTAACGTTAGGCCTATGGAAGTCATTTCAAGCAACCGCAACCAAGATGTGAGACTTACTTGGGCACAATTGTGTGTTTTTCTAACAAAATCCTTTAGAATGTTTAACACCGAAATTTCAATATCTCAGATAAAGACAACTATACGAATATCTTTTTAATACTTTGACTGGTAGCCCACCCCACCCTACCCACCTACTTGTTGCTATCATAGACCTGTATTAAGTATTGCAACGACAACGACTGCCCATGTAAGCCTATCATCTTCTCTTAATGTATTTTAACCCTTTCATGAGGAGGCCGCCAAAACCGGCCTCTACAGTGATCTTGAGGATGCTAATTTGCAGGTCAAGAGATCGTTTTTGAAAATTCACCACTGAAATGACTGCTTCGATAATTGAGCCAGTCATTTCAATAGTAACTCTTCAAAACAGTCGTCTATTGGCCTGCAAATAGGCACTCAATGACCAAATATTTTTTTTCATATTCTTGACTCAATTTAGGTAATACAGGGTTAATAAATTATGAGGACGACGATGATGTACCATGTCTGTTTAACCTTTCCCGTATTGTATTATAGTATGATTCACATTTGTTGCATTCGAGATAGGGTAAGAATTACAGACAGTCTTGAGGCTTACTATGTGGGTGGTAAATTTCAAAAGAAAAACATGCGTAATAATATTGTAGAGGGCGAAAAAGTAGACAGAGTTCGCTAACAATAATGGATCCATCTAAAAATAAAGGCTTGGCTTCTTCGAAACTACACCTCTAATGTAATGCCCGGTCATCTTCTTACGTTATCACAACGACTAGACTGTTAGACAGACTCAACTTCGGATATCAGACGGACCGTAGCAGACTGTAAAAGCAACACTGGATCGTGAAATCGCTACGTCAATGGCTACTCAATAGGCCCCTACATACGAGATACATTTCTCGATCTCGTATCGAAAGAGAACTCGCTGGATACGAATGAATAATGGATGTGTGATTATCAGTAGTATCCTTTTGTCTTTAATCCATCCGTTGGAATAAATCCATGTAGGGCCAATGCAATTATGTAGCAGTATTGATAGACTACCAATGTTCCAGATTTCCAGTCAAAACTGCTGTCAATAATATTGTAGCAGATTGTTGAATACAGAAATCAACCGAAAGTGTAGGCCTATGCATGTGCTAAGTTAAGGTGTACAGCAAATTCGGACACAGAATTTCAACCATATAGTTAGATAGGTATATCAATACGCTAGTGAATTAATGGATTGAGGTTAAAAAACAATTTACCTTGAAGTAATTTCGTAGTGCACAATTTCATACCGAAAATTTGCTAAATCTCCGGTGATTCACAGTTTCAGTGCCCTATTGTCTGTAGTATGTTTAGCCCCATAATTTCACCTGCTTGAGCCGTAATATAATAGGTATATTCCGAATCTAACAAATTCTAGATGAAATAATTTTATTAGGCAAAAATTGGCTTAAATGTTGGGGTTTTCGTGCTTTTCGGTGCCCTACTGTCTCTATGTAATGTGGTCAGCTCCGGAACTTCGCTCAGATAGACGTAGAGGGATTTGAATACGATAGTTATATTGGGAATTTAAAAAAATTTGACCGTGAAGTAATTTCGTAGTATACGATTTCATCGCGTAAATTCGTTTCAATTTTGGCAGATCTGCGGGTTTTCAATGCCCTACTATTACCTGTCTGCAATATGTTTGGCCACATAATTTCACCGATATGGTTAGATAGCGATATGAACACGCTAATGAATCTTGAGTTTTCTCCCACGTAGTAATTTCGGAATATTCAATTTAGTAGCCACGGACAGTTGTCAAATGCCAACAATTTACTATATTCGGTATCAGAATGTATGTTCTCGATTTGTATTAATTTTTTTAATATATTGATGTATATAGCTCAATATGAGCTAGTGCTTTTGCACAATTCTACCATCAAGTAATCTCATCGTAGGTAGTTACATATTCGCCGTATGGCCCCATTATAATATGGTTGGTTCACATTCACCACATTCAGATAGGTGTCGGTATGTCCTGGCATATCGCTCATAATGGGTTCGGCCCCAGAATGTCACCCATATGTTTAAATAGGTATAGGCATACTCTTACGGAGTAGTGAGATTTAAAACTATCTACCATGAAATAATTTCGGCTCAAATTTAGGCCGATTCATGGTTTTCCTTGCACCCAGTCAAATTAGTTTCAAAATAGTCATCAGCTTACCTGTATAGTTACCTTGAAATTGGAAGTCTGGGAATTCATTATTCAGCGTATATATAGACATCGATTCCAACACGCAAAAAAGGGGTGGAGCTTAGCTAGAAATAGGCGTGGCATACCTAGAAATGGATCTCTCTATTGAAATTGGCATGAGCAAATTGAGCATTACAGGGCTAATACCACCTGTTAATGCGTGGTCCACACAATATGGACCACTTGTATTAAGAGAGTACCCGTATTTATAGGTCACATTTTAACAAGGCCAATCATAGATTGTAGATCCTTGCCATCCCGAACGCACATAGACCGGAATACAATACACGCATCCTCTGACGGAGCGAGGGTAATTAATACCACTTGCTAATGGGCCTTTTCAGGTTGTCTATCCATCATATTACGTCATATGACGTCGTAATTAATTAAGTGACGCATAGGATAACTTCATAATAATGACGTCATGACTAACGTGATTTAGTTTATCTTAAATGCTTAATAATCTGACACGTACGAATTGTATGTTTTTGTTATTTAATAAAAATGCTGTTGAATATTTTGAAAATAATTTGACTGGCCGCTGTTGCTGTCATAGGCAGCAACAGGACCCAGTCAATTTAGTGTCAAAATAGTCCACGGCTTACCAGTATAGTTTTCTTGAAATTTATCGTCTAGTAGTTCAGAAATCCATCGATCCCAGCTCGAGAGTGGTATGGGTGGAGTTTAGCTAGAGATGGGCTAAACTGGAAAGGTTCATTGTATTAATAAACCACCACAGTTTTCATTGCCCTATTGTCTGTAGTATGTTCAGCGCCATAATTTACCCCACATAGAGACTTGAGCTTTAATAAGCTAGTTATATTCCGAATCTAACAAATTCTAGATGAGGTAATTTTAATACGCAAAATTTAGCTTAAATGATGGTGTATTCGTGGTTTTCGGTGCCCTACTTTCCGTAATATGGTCGGTTCCAGAACTTCGCTCACATAGACGTATAGGAGTTTGAATATGCTAATTACATTGGGAATTTAAAAGAATTCGAACGTGAAGTATTTTCGTAGTATGCAATTTCATCGCATACATTTGTTCCAATGTTGGCAGATCTGTGGTTCTCAATACCCTACCGTCTGCAATATGTGTGGCTACATAATTTCACCCATATGGTTAGATAGCGATATGAATACGCTAATGAATCTTGAGATTTCTACCACGTAGTAATTTCGTAATATTCAATTTAGTAGTCATGGACAGTTGTCAAATGCCAACAATTTACTATATTCAGTATTAGAATCTCAGTTTGTAATCAATTTTTTTACATAAAGCTGTGCTTTTGCACGATCCTACCATCAAGTAATTTGGTAATATGTTGTTACTTATTCGCCATATGGCCCCATTGTAATATGATTAGTTCACATTCACCACGTTCAGATAGGTGTCGGTATGTCCTGACATCGCTCATAATGGATTCGGCCCAGAATATCACCCATATGTTTAGATAGGTATAGGCATAAGCTTACGACGTCGTGCGATTTAACAATTTCATAACGTAAATAAGCTCAAACTTAGGATAATTCATAGTTTTCATTGCAATACGCTCACCCCCAGAATTTCACCCACAAATACTTATAGGAAATATGCTAGTTGTATTCCGAATTAAAAAAAATTCTACAGGATCGTAATTTCATAGTACACAATTCAATACCGAAAATTGGCGCAAATTCTGTCAGATCAACGATTTTCTGTACCACACTGTTTGCAATAGGTTCGACCCCAGACGTTCACCCATATGGTTAGATACGTATTTGAATACGCTAATAAAGTATCAAAGGTTTAAAAAAATGTTTACTATACAGTAATTTCGTCATGCAATTTAGTACTGGCACACCATTGTCAAATTCCAATAATGTACTATATTCGGTACCGGAATATCTCTACATGCCTTGTAGCCAGTTTTCGAACATAAGGCCATGTAGAACTCACTATGTTCTCGTGCTGTGCGAAATATTGTAATAATTCTACCACCAAATATTTATTATAGTAATGTGAAAATGTTTCTATATATCCCATATTATTTGCCTCGTGTATTGGTAGAACCTGACTTATCAGGCTAATACCCTAACATTTGCACATATGGTCAACAAGATCGTCATCATTACAACGGTTGAGACCAATTTTGGCCTTTTTGTCTAGCAAAAATATTTGATTTAATAGTTTGTCACTGTTTCCAGTAAAGATATCGTTTAATAGGTGACATAGATAGGATAGCTAAATGAAACAGATCACGATGTTTCCCACTGGGTCTTCAGTCAGAATGTTTTCTGCTATATCATTTTCGTCGGAGAAAACTAGGTTCACGGTTCTGGTTCTATCCTGGCCACTTAACTTTGTTGAAAAGGTTATCTGTCGGTACAGATCGGGGTCCTGTATTGCATCAAAAATATACTTGCTTTGTGCATTTCACTAGCATTGCAGTGTATATTTCACCAATATATTTCCGGGTAATAAGCTCTTCACGTCTGTTTAAGAAGGTATCAAGATTTAGGTTTAAAATATTCTTTACAGTTTTTCTTTAATATGTTTGAATGGGTGTCAGGGTCTGTACTGCGTCTTGCGCTGATTTTCTACTGATTGGGTTGCCAGCCTAATGACCCAAATTTGATCCGTTACACTCTGTTGATGCAGTAGAGCAATTTTCTCATCACTGGCTGCTCTTAATTTTGTCTGTTCCTCTCTCGGTTAAGGAGTTTGGCCTGGAAAAATTGTTGGACTAACCAAAAATATAAGCTGCTTTTCCTAGCCCATAGCTAATACTGCCCATATCTTTGTGCAAGAAATTCTCCTTCTTTTGTGTTTATTGTATGCCTTTATATAACTTCATTTTTTCATGAAACAGTTGAGTTTATTCTCAGAATTATAATAATCTCCGGGCACGCTACTTACCATTGATGCCTTGCAACAATATGTGTACTTGTAATGCATATCTGAGCCAGCAAACACATGCTGCATTTGCCCCGGGGAATTACCGTATACACTGCATTATACATAAATTAATCAACTTAACTTTTAAAAACAATGACAATCATTTATTTATAGTAATGATGATGAGAATGGACCTTTCCGGTTTTAGCTATGCCCCGCCCATCTCTAGCTAAGCTCCACCCACACCTCGCTCGTGTTGGGATCGATCGATCGCTGAACACTATGACTATCAATTTCCAAAAAACTACACAGGTAAACTGTTGAATATTTTGAAACTAATTTGGCAGCAACAGCGCCCAGTCAAATTAGTTTCAAAATATTCAACAGCATGTTTATTAGATAGCAAAGAATTACAAAGACATACAATTCATACAACGTGCCGGACTGTTGAGGTTTTATGACGGTCTATGTGGAGCCCTTTGTGGCGTAATGATTGTGACATCATCATACACGAGCTGAGCTGATGATGACGTCATACGAGGTCATATGATGGATGGATACTCTGGAAAGGTGAATTGTAGTTTATATTAATATGTGTAGGTCTATATTTCATCTATGCAGCTGTATATCAAATATGACCATTATGTGAGGTTATATGTACCATGTAAGTGACAGTCCTCACACTGGACCTACCTTCACCACGTTTAGACGTTAATACTATTTTGACCGATATTTCCTACTTATTAACGTGAATGTACATTTTAACAGAACGTGAAATCTCAATTGCTAAGGAAGTAGAATTGAATATATTTCGTATCTTTAACTTAAATGCAGTTGCCCTTTGCTAAAAAAACATTTCAATCTTAATGTCCCAGTGCATAACGCGGATTTCTTGGAACTCGTACGGAATCCATTTTGAATATGTAAAAAATAATTTGACTAATTGAATGTGTTCGTATTATCCAAAGCAAATTCTTTTCAAACTATTCATAAGAATATACCTTTTCGCAAACAACGAAGTTAATATTAATTTTGACTCATTATTGCAGTCCAACTATTTCTAATAATGCCCAACCTTTTTCTCTTAAACCGCCAGACAGTCCTGCACGAAAATCATTTGAGCACTGCCATGCCGAAACTGCTTCTATAGGGCACACTGTTAAACGCACGACTAATCCATCTTCTAACAAGAGGCCCACGGGGCCTGTATCGCTCACTTGGAACATAGGCATTTCAATTAGAAAGGCCATCGCCTATAAGTAGTATCCTAAGTTTTTGGCCAGAATTACAACACGAACTAGGTCATCCGAGATGTCTGCCAGGAAAATCGACCCATCAGGTTCTCTTTGACAAACCTGGTTCAGCTTTTACGCTAGATACAGTTTTCCGAGTGTCACATCAATCCGCCAAGTGGTTTCCGAGACGCTTCTAAAATAGGCCAAATCTGCATCTCTATAGCCTAATGATGCTTGAAATCGTCAAAGTGTTTCTCGGGAAGAATACATCTTAAATTCCGTATTGCTTTAGTATGGGAGCGTTTGGCGGGAAAAAGATCCATGCTCAACAATGGAGACAGATTCTCAGTGCGCGTGCTCTAGTTTGGCTGCGTGGTGTGTCCAGATATGTTGGCATGGTGGACGAGAAACCGCTTAGCTGACAATTTCGAAAATCGCAAATTTCAAATTTGAATACCAAAAAACTTATATAAAATCAATTTCAGCTTCAAAATCTATCAAATAAAAAAATCCAATATGGCCGCCAAACAAGCTACATATTGATTGGCTCACGGTGGCCATTTTTAATGTATCAACTTCCCTTGGACAAACTTTAATGGTCCTCAGTCCCTAATAATATCTCCCAAATTTCGCCCCAATCCGTTCAGCGTTTCTGGGGAAGCTGTTTTCATGAAAACTAGGTTATCCAAGATGGCCAGCGAAGCATTTGGCGAAACAACTGTCCTTGAACAAACTTGGTCCATCTCTTGCCCTAGATGATGTTGTATGAGTTTTGAATTGCGCCCCCCTACCCCCCTCCCAGCCCCCTCCCCCCAACGGTTTCGGAGAAGATTCTTAGACATTTCTAAAAATTGGGCAAAATCCAAGCTTGTCACCGGCCAAAATAGCCGAGCGACTCTGTCGGAAGAAACCTGTATCTCTATGCCATAAGCATGATATCTACCAATTATAATTGAAATCGACACAGTGGTTCTTGAGAAGCAGTTTAAAGAAAAGGTTGATGGACAGACGACCGGAGGACGATGTAGACATTTTAAATTTCCTATTGCTTTAGTACGGGAGCCTTTGATGGGAAAAAGATCCAAGATGACCAACAAAGAGTTTATCCGACAGTTTCAAAAACGGCAAATTTGAAATCAGATTACCATAAAACCAATTTTAGCTGTAAAATCTGTCAAATAAAAATATCCAATATGGCCGCCAAACACGTTACGGTATATATATTGATTGGCTCACCGCGGACATGTTTTTGACATCACGCTCCCTTGGGCAAAATTAATAGCCTTTAGTCCCTAATGATATCTTTCAAATTTTGGTCTGATATGGTCAGCGGTTCTAACAAAACTAGGTCATCCAAGATGGCCGCTGAAACAATTGGGCGATCAAGTTCCCTTGAACAAACTTGGTTCAGCTTTTACCATAGATGACGTTCCGTGAGTTTTGAATTGATCTCCCGGTGGTTTCGGAGAAGATTCTTAAAGATGTTTCTAAAAATCGTTCAAAATCAAAGATGGCCTCCGGTCAAATTGGCAGATCAGCTTTATTTGAACAAAACTGCATCTCTGTGCTCTAAATATGCTTTCTGCCAAATATAATTGAAATCGGCCTAGTGTTTCTCGAGAAGACATTTTAAAGAAAAAGTTGATGGACAGTCGACCGGCGGACGATGAGAAGACATTTTAAATTTCCCATTGCTTTAGTATAGACGCTTTGACGGGAAACTGATCAAAGATGGCCGCCAAAACGTTTATCCGACAGTTTCAAAAATGGCAAAACTTAAAACAGAAGACCCGAAATAGGCGGGATATGGCTAGAAACTGAGCCCTCTATTAGATTTTCCAGGATATTTGTAGGTTATTGTATATCTAAAACTCATACGTGATCTGAATCATATTATTACTGTTTATTTCATGAACTATTCTATTGCATATTGTATTTCGTATACTTAAAGTTCGCAGTTCAAAGTTGCTCTATTTCATGGGTTTTTTCTATACATGTAAATATAATCTAAACAGGCAGTCCATCAAAGGCATGGCCTATTGAGTGATGGACTCCTTACACACATTACAAAACATTTATACATTAACATATATATGACACACAAGACACGCACAGTGACAGAATGCTGAAAAGCTACCTTGATATGAAAACCTATACAGGGACTTGACTACCTTTCTGGGATTATTAGCCAGTAAATTAACCTATTTGGGGATTTTATTAGCCATACAGATTTTCGGTTAGAAAGGATATGAGTCTCGCCTCAGACTTATAATGTACAATACATACATACATACAAACATACACATACACATACATACACACATACCAGGTTTTCAACAAACTTCTAAATACAGGAAGTCTGGGACTTTTTGGGTAATGCTATTGGGAGTCTAGGCTAGAAACATGAAGGTCTAAAATGGTTCAAATACATATAATTTGGTTAAAATCATTGTTTTTAGAGATATCAGGGCCAATAATAGGAAGTCCAGGACTATTTTGGTTTGTTTTGTGGAGTTCGGACATAAACTTTGATATATATGTCATATATACATGTATTTAATACATATGTCTTCCATTAAGCGGTGGGTGGGTAGGGCTGTCCCTTCTTTGATGGTTACATAGATATATGCCACTATGTGCACAAACATAAAACACACGACATTCAAACACGTATTTATGGCATTAATATTTAAATACACTCATACATATTTACTGACTTAATTAAACATATATTATACATATACTCCCTAATTACATCATTATCTCATTTTATTTAAATTTAGTTTGGAGTGGTTTATTATTATATAGGACTTTTGTATGCTGCTGGGGGTGGGGTGAGGTGGGGTGGGGGGGGGCAGGGAAGAGCTCATCACTGTAATATAAAGTTGAGATAGTTAGAGTTGTTAAGAATCGATAGTTGCGTTGATCGTATGTGGGCTATTTGGGTGTAGTAGTAGTGAAAGTAAACTTCTTACTTCAATTATTAGGTTAGGTTAGTTTATCTATAGTGGTGGTGGTGGTTGTGGTGGTGGTGGTGGTGGAATGTCTTAGGCTTGTATTATTATTAATTAGCAGAGAATCTGTGACCATCAGGTATAAATATATTAATTTAGTATTTGTCGACCATAGATTCCCTGGCAATCTTCTTAAAGGATTTCAGGTTTAATATACTATCGCGTATTTTTGTACTGGTGCTCTTCCATAGTTTTGTGGCTGCTATTGTAATTCGTCGTTTTCCTATTTCTGTTCGTGTAAATTGAGTGTGTAAGTTGTGTTTTGTCCTAGTGTTGTGTTTGTGGATGTCTGTGCTTAGTGTGAAATTGGAGGCTATGGATTGTGGTAATGTATTGTGGTGAAACTCCTTTACAATGGTGTACATCTGTAGTTTGCCTATGTCCTTTAGTTTTAATAGCTTTTCTGACTTGAATATATTCTGGCCCTTTGCTGGTTCAGAAAAGAGTTTTAGTGCCTTTTTCTGTAGACTTTGTAGTTTTGTTAGGTTGCTTTTGTGTGTATTCGTCCAGATAGCGTTACAGTAGGTGAGATGCGGAAGAACAAGGGTGCAGTATAGAGTTTTAATTGTAGCTGGTGTCATGTAAGGTTTTAGTCTTTGTATGACACCTATGCCTCTTGCCACCTTTGCTGTTACCACCTCGATTTGTTTAGCCCAGGTCAAATGTTTATCCAAATATACTCCCAAGAATTTGGCAAGTAGGGCCTCCTCAATTTCTTTTTTGTTTATGTAGATTTTGGAATTTCATCTTTTTTTGGTTTGAGATTTGTAAATAACATATAATTTGTTTTGTCAACATTCAACGATAATTTGTTTATTGAAAACCAGTCAGTAATTTCTTCCATTTCCTTATTTGTTTTTCTGTATAAGGTGTCTATGTTGTCATCGCAGCAAAAAGCATTTGTGTCATCAGCGAACAGTATTAATGGCATGTGCTTGCATATGTTAGGTAGATCATTCATGTAAAGAAGGAACAGCAATGGGCCAAGAATAGATCCCTGAGGAACACCTAAGTTAATTGCCTGTTTTCAGAGCATATCTCATTATATTGTACGCATTGTGTTCTTTTACTTAGGTAGTTCTGGAACCAGGTGAGTGCACTGCCTCTTATACCATAATAGGCAAGTTTTTCTAGTAAGATCTGGTGGTTGATAGTGTCGAAAGCTTTTGAAAGGTCCAAGAAGATGCCTATTATACTTTGGATTTTTTCCAGTGATTCAATAATTTTTTCTGTCATTTCGGCTATTGCATGCATTGTTGAATGTTTCTCACGAAATCCATATTGCGATTTGTATAAAATGGACTTTTTGTCCAGGTAATTTGTACATAAGGCGCTCTAGTAACTTGGAGAAAAGTGGAAGTATGAGACTGGTCTATAGTTTGAGAAGTTAGTAGAATCCTTGGCTTTATAAATTGGTGTAACACGTGCTATTTTTAGTTTTGATGGGAAAATGCCTTGTGCTAGGGATAAGTTGCAAATGTGACTAAGTGGGATACTTCAAAAGAAGTAAATCGGAAAATAAAATAAACTGAACAAAACCCTATATAAAATTCAATTTCGGCATCAAAATCTATCAAATAAAAAAATTTGAAATCAGATTTCACAAAAACCTATATAAAACCAATTTTAGCCTCAAAATCTGTCAAATAAAAAAAATCCAATATGGCCGCCAAACACGTTACGTTTTGATTGGCACGCGGCGGCAATGTTTTGACATATCAACTTACCTTAAACACACTTTAATCGCATTTAATCTCTGAAATATTGACCCGATCCGTTCAGCTGTTCTGGAAAAGGCATTTTTGCAAAAACTAGGTCATCCAAGATGGCTGCCCAAGTATTTGACCAGTCAAGTTCTCTTGAACAAACTTGTTTCAGCTTTTGCCATAGACGAGCTTTCATGAGTTTTGAATCAATCCTGTATGAGCTTTCGTAGATTTTTTTTTCAAATGCAAGATGGCCGCCGACCAAATTGGCCGATCGGCTTCGTTTGAACAAACTCGGATCTCTATGCACTTACGGGTGTTGTTTCATGCCCAGTACAATTGAAATCGGGCCAGTGACTCTTGAGAAGACGTTTAAAGAAAAAATTGATGGATAGCCTGCTGTCAGTAGAGGATTCGTGTAAGTTCGTGTAAGAGAGGCGGGCGATGGATGGATGGACAGACAGACAATGGACGGTCGTCACGGCATAAGCTCACTTGGCCTTTCAGGCCATGTGAGCTAATAAGAGATCTGGTATTCTTTGTCCAACCTCAGCGGCTTCTATTCATACAAATAGCTTTCAATAAGTCCTATATATGCCACTGACTAATCACCATTTCGAAAAGGTCGATAACTCGGTTTGCTATACGTGCATTGTCTTATCATGAGTTCTCGCCCTTCGACTAATGTGACTAATGGATGAATCCAGTTTTAGCCATACCCCTCCCATCTGTGAGCAAGCTCCATCCATCCGCATTGCCCGTGGTTGGGTTTATCGAACCATGAACGCTCTGAATCTCACTTTTAAGAAAACTATACATGTAAAGTGTTGAATATTTTGAAACTAATTTGACTGGGCGCTGTTGCTGTCTATGGCAGCAATAGCACCTAGGCAGATTAGTTTCAAGATATTCAACAGAATGGTTATCAAGTAGTAAAGACATACACTTCGTACACATGATGGACTATTAAGAGCTGTTGACGGAATTAGATACAACATTCAAGACGTATTTTAATTGTGAGGTCAGCATGCCTGTGACGTATTTGATCATGACATCATACACGTACCTGAGAGCTTGGATTCCTCTATTGCCACAGGCGTATCTTAGAATTTGTGATATGCTATTATGAAATATCTCATACCGTTAATGTGGCAGATACTAACTTTGATGAAAGTATCTCAAAGCAGCTTTACTTTATTCTTAGAAGAGCAGTATTGTGGCCCACCTGTTGTTACGGATCAAGTCAACCCACATAGCAAAGTCTAGTTGGTTTCAATGTATGGAAACAAACGTACATGGGCATGACCAAGCTACAGAAAGATTAAGCTAGATGATACCGATCGTTGACCCTGTTTTCAACTTGGCCCACAACTGGACAGTTTGCAAGCCCAATAAAGAATCAGTATGTGGCCAGCTTGACCATTAAATGGTACCATTGCTCCACCCTTAACCATCACCTATGCTCAGCCATGAACCACCTACAAGCCATACATGCCATATTATATATGTGCAGATGTGATGTTTACCAATGTGTCTGGCATCGTGTGATAGGGTTTAGTATTGCAACATTAATATAACTCCGTTATAGAATGCATTAATAAATTAAAAGGCATTTATGCTGTTAACTTTGATCATACCTGGACAGCGTGGATAATCATAGACAACATATAGACATGATAACCATAAGCTAAAAGGTGATACTAACTTAACTAGAGTAATACAGTGCATCATATAATTAATCTTGAAGTGAACCATGAATTGATAATAGTTACAAGCAGAATGCATCCATACACCGAGATTGCTTACTGTACTGTATATAAAAGACTCAAATTAAAGCCCAGACAATAATTGTCTATGAAAGAGGCGCCGTGGGTGAGTGGTTAGGGATTTGAGCTCGTAACTCTAGTCGACTTAGCAGCAAATAGGTACCTGAGATGGCATAGCTCTCTGTGCGCCGTATGTGGTTGCCAGGATTAGACTATCAAATGAACAGGAGATCAGATGTGCAGCGCCAAGAGCATGCAATCGCATGGAGTTCAAAAGTGAAAGGTAGGTCAGGTTGACAAACCTTTCATATCCGACACAACAATAACATACACTGCATCCATACACCAAGATTGGTTACTGTATAGAAATACGTCTTGAAACTACAGCCCGGAAAAGAATAATCTCTGATGTTCATTGAACCATGGAAAGTAGGTCACACTGACCTACCTTTGATACATGACATATATGTAGGCCATAATGCATCCATATACCAAGTTCGGTTACTGTAGACAGAAAATTCTTGAAATTGAAAACGGCCTGGACAAAAATAATGTCTGATGTTCAGTGAACCGTGGAGAATAGGTCACGCCAACCTACTTTTAATAGATGACATACCTATAGGCCATTATGCATCCATATACCAAGCTCGGTTACTGTATACAAAAGCCTACAGCCTGGACAAGAATAATCTTTGATGTTCAGTGAACCATGGAAATTATATCACGCTGACCTACTTTTGATAGATGACATAATTATAGGCCATTATGCATCCATATATCAAGTTCGTTTACACAACATTACAAGGCACCCTCGTCGCGCTACCCAAGCCCAAGAAGCCACCTGATCCACCCCCCCCCCTCCCCCAGCGAAGCTGCGGCCCATTGTACTCTTCAGCAGCGGACGGAAAACTCCTGAATCCCGGCATTTATGCTGTTTAATTTGATCATACCTGGACAGCGTGAATAATCATAGACAATATATAGACATGCTAACCATAAAGCTAAAAGGTGATACTAACTTAACTAGAGTGATACAGTCCATCGAGATCGTTGACTTCACCGGATCATATCAAAGCGGCTTCAAACGTGGACGCAGGATTTTCCGTATACTGTTAAGTAGCACAATGGGCCGCAGATTGGATGGCGTGAGATTGGGGGTGGGGTGGGTGGGGGTGTTGGTGGAGGCAGATGCCTTCTTGGGCTTGGGTAGGACGATAAGGGTACCTTGTAAAGGTGTGTCGTGTATCGAACGTAGGTCAGAGTGACCTACCTTTCGCAGTTTACAGAAAATCAGAGATTATAGTTGTCCAGACTGTAGTTTCAAGAGGTTTTTGTATACAGTAACCGAAACAATGTTGCACCATGCCGCATCCGAGACAAGATTGATGACTTCACCAGATCATGTTAAAGTGGCTTCAAATGTGGATGCAGACATTGTATGGGCTCTACACACGCTTGTGTCAGTAGTCATGTCCAAACACTGGGATTTCCACAAAACGGGCATAGGCGTCACGAGCCTTCGACACAATTAAACGCTCAAAGATCTAGATGTACTACGCGAGGCCAGTTGCAATGAAGATGAGCGTAGAGTTTGAGACACCAATCGGCTCCCCACATGGGTCTAGTCTATCCCCTGTGTTTTCCACCAGTTACCTTGCTGCTGCATTGAAATCCGTGTGGGAAAATTCCACATCATCAAACCCCCAGTGTCCATACTGGGTGTAGGGTGGATCGCCCGGACAGGTACGGACTGTCCTAGCTAGGCTGGGTATGGGACGACCTTTTCGGGTATGTTCCACGCACACCCCACCCCACCCCCTGGGTAGGATAGTACACGTGTATAAATCCCTATGAGAGAGGTTTTCATTAAAATGGCTAAGTCCGTAAAAGCACATAGCGCACATGAGCGCGTCAGAGCTTCCCTGACAACACGTGTCAGTATTGGGAGAGAGTGTATGCTTATAGTGTACCGAATTGGTACTGGTGATTTCTTTGAATCACTCTATTATCTTTGTTCTTGGGACTCAGCAGGACCAGAATCAAACGAGGATTTCAAAACATTTTACCTTTTTAAAATCGGACCAGAAATGGCCGAGCTAGCGTCAAATGGCTCAGTTAAATTATTTTCAAAAAATTGCTTGAACGTCGTAATCGCGTGTATGTATTACGTGAATGGGGATTGCCCTGATCACGTGATCGCGACGTCACCCTTTCTAGCTGTACGCTGATTGGCTACTTCTCGGCCGCTGATTGGCTGGAGCATTCTGCCTCTGACGTAACGAGTAGTATAAAAGGAGCCAGAAAACAAGAATCGAGAGCACTTCGGCGAGGAAGCCGACATGACAGCAAGGTTGCTGGACCAGCGCAGTGTTAGACGTGGGATAACTGCTTAATGACTATGGTACCTACACCGCAGCAGTGCCCTTCGGAATTCAGATCTCCTGTGCCGGTGAGCAACCTTGAACATCCGCAATCACTCAGTTTTTTAAGCTCTCGGACGGCCATCTGAAGGCAATTAAATAAATAAGAAGAGCTCCCTCTCTGGAACACTCACAGAGGAGCTTTCCTTTGGATGGGCCTTGCGGGCCCGATGTAATTTCTACAGCATGTAGAGCCATGGTCATTCTTGGTGGATAACTCGCCGGGTCTTCCGGACCACACTGAAAAGTGGTATCAACCTTCCGCGCAGCATGTCGTGTATATTAATTAACTTTTAAACCACAGTCTGGTGGGACTCTGCCGGGTGCATCGCAAGAGCTATGTGACGTATCCCACATAATGTACCCAGTTATGTACATGCAATGTTTAATTATAACTGTCGCCCTCCATGTTAATGGGCAATTTTCAAACTACTGTCGCCGGACAGACACTTTATAACATACTGTGTAAATTCATGTATTAGTTATTATGACTGGCTAATGGGCATCCTTCTACAGACGTTCTTCTTCACCAGATTGAGATTGACCCGCATCAACAGTCTGCTTGCGGAAATCTTTCCAGCAACTTCAGAATCATGCCACCTCATGCTACCCATCTGTAGCGCATTAACACCCGTGATTTATGGACTCTTACTGTACCTATGTCCAATAGGTACTCAAGTAACTATACTATTGTGTTATTCATTATTTCCGTAATAGGTACTGATGACTAATAGGTACCTTCCCGGTCTTAAGACCGCATTTTTATATTTTCTGTTTCGTACTGTATATATTACCTTGATTTCCATGTGCTTACAACTAACGAGCACCGTAAGGTCCTATGACCTGATATATTGTTAGCATTGTACTAGTTAGTTATGTATATGGCAAGTAGCCATCCGAGTTATTTTGTTTTGTTTATATAAAAACTCTAGGACGCAGTACGCTAGGCTATATTATACAGCAACATTATATCCACATCACTATATTCCGCCAACATCAATTTTACACTGAGGTCACTGATCGTGCTCATATTGCTCGAACCTGATATGTGATCGAATAAACTGGGCTATTTTAGCTTGATGTGTACCCCTCTTTTCCGGCTGTCGTGGATATGTAACTCCACACACCGGCTAGATTGTATAAATTGGCCAGTTACCTTAGGGCCTCTTATTAATATTGAGTGATTGTCTCTTTCTACGCTCCTCCCGCCGCAGGGCTTAATAATTGTCTGGACTCCCAATCAACACGTTGGTAGGATCTGACTCTGGGAAACTATTGGGGTTTCCGAGCAGTGAAAACTAGTGCCGATTTCACACACACTCCCCCAGTATCTTCGGATACCACTTAGTTTAGATACCCCCGCAAAGGTAGGAAGCACTGCGAAAACAAATCCTATTATGTAACACTGGCCTGCAGTGCAATATCTGAGCATTCTGGAAGATAACCCTAATGACAGGTAAAATGTTAGTTCCATGACACATGGGTGATGGACGAGACGCAGATCTCCATCCAACTCTGTATGGTGATTGGGTGCGGTCTTAGAACCCACCATGGCCCTTACGGGAAGGTCACTAGGGATGGATATCTGCCTCTTACTCTCCGCCAATAAATACCATTGGGCTTTCTAAATTGCTTATGTGAACTGTAACCCATCCTAGTGAAGCTATGTGGTTGCAGTGCAATATTTGACCGGATCGTCATATGATTCGGGATCTATCGCTTCATAACATGTCCGCACGCTGTCATTCTGAGGAAGATGCTATGTGGGGCAACCGTCGGGAAGCTGGACATCTTCGCCAGTTAGGCTTATGTGTCAAAAGATAGGTAGGAAATCCCTGCCACTTGCGGCCAAAGCTTGAAAACGTATCTAATAACCAAATGGTAGGTTAGAATTTAGCCGAAGGCCTGCTTAAATAAAGCGGCAACTACCAATGCAGTATCTTTGGACCTACATAAGACGGTGACCCGTGAATTCTTCTGAAATCATCCGTCCCGCCTCCACGTAAACCAGCGTGCTAGTTGCTGTGATTGTGTGCTGGTGTATAAACTCCACTATTAATACAAGCCCACTATCATTGATGCAACATAAACTTTGAACCAGAACTCAGTGCACATTTAACTGAGCTTAGCCTTTCTTATTAGAATACGTGATTGGTTGATGGAACTCCACCCTAGGAAATGCCAAGTGGTACATATAACAAACAAGACGAAGCCATCGACATTCACTTACTCGATCTATGGCCAGCCACCACAGAGTACAGATAGTGCCAAACACCTTGGATTGTCCATCCACAAGAAACTCTCATGGAATGAACACATTAATTTGACTGCGAAGAAAGCTGATCGCACCAGGTCATTCCTCCAGCGTAATATCCGTTCCTGCCCAATGAAAGTCAAAATACAGTGCTACACCACATTGGTGAGACCCATGCTCGAATACGCATCGATAATATGGGATCCGCATTGCCAGACTAACATTGACAAACTGGAAGCAGTTCAGAGGAAATCAGCCCGCTTCATCAAGAATGACTACAGCCGTGGCACTGCAATGCTTCAGGAGCTAGAAATCCCAACTCTTGACGAATACCATGCTAAATCCAAAGTCACCATGATATACAGGATTGCCAGTGACCTGATTGATATTCCAAGCGATAACTTCACCTAGCTAAGTCAGCTACCAGGAAGGCTAACAAAAACTACTTTTTAGTACCACACAGCAGACTGACTAGCTTCCAAAAATCATTCTAGCCAGATACATTCAGATTGTGGACTTCACTGGCTGCTGACGTCGTCGAGAGTCCAGACCTGGACACCTTAAAGCTGAAGGTCCAGTCTCTGAGGCTACGCGAATACAAAATTAGGAACAAAGTTGTTTTTTAACTTCCCTCTTCGCCTAGTACGACTATTCTCAAGCTATGAGTGATGTACTGTAATAGAAGATGTATACTTGAATATATTAGTTGATAAGTTAACGTTCTGTACTTTTATTTGGAGCCTATTTTAACCAGACATGCTTAAATCTTAAGTCACATTCTATCAATATATAAGGCCATCCGGTCAAGAATAAATAACGCACCTAAAATGGCACATTTCCCAGGACCGTATATATTTAGTAGAAATTTATGGACTTGTATTTAACTTATTTTATTTATGTTGCACATTAAGCACATGATTATTTATTCATTTACACTAATTTTTCTTAGCTCATTGGTATACATGCAGATGTCAGAATTATACATCACTACGTTATGTAGATTACAAAATGCAAATGTGGAACATGGACTTAAGAAACATTAAGGTCATATAAATGCACCAATTAGTGGCTCTGTGTGTAGTTTGCTCTTAATATAAATTTAATTCATATAACCTGTAGAGTCCAGGGACTTACTGTTTCCAATAAATTATGTTATATAACTTAAATCGTTAATAGTTGATAACCTAAAATTGTATTGTTCTTAAGTTTTAATGCAGGGCAAGTGCAAGTGAATTATTAGCGTTGTGAGATCGTCAGTTCTGTACAATGTTACTGTCAGGCTTTAATAGTCTGAACATGGCTGCTAAAGTTACACCAACTGAAGTGTAAAGTCATGAGCTTGCCTTATGAAAAAGTCACATCTTTGAGAAGGTCAACAAGGCAAATGCCATTATGGGACTGATCAGACAAACATTTGTTTACCTGGAACAGGACATTTTCAAACTACTGTGCAAGGCACTAGTCCGTACCCACCTGGAATATGCCAACTCTTATGCGCTTTTGCAAATGGGAATGCCATACAGAGTTAGCATATTCCAGGTGGGGCGGACTAGTGCCTTGTACAGTAGTTTGAATTCTTCCTATTCCAGGTAAACAAATGTTCGTCTGATCAGTCCCATAATGGCATTTTTCTTGTTGACCTCAAAGATGCCACTCAAAGTTTAACTTGCAATCCACTGAGACACACTGTGATGCAATAGAAGGTATCCAGCATACAGCAACCAAACTAACCCCATCTCTCCGGGAGTTCCCATACAATGAACATCTACAAGTCCTGAGACTCCCAACTGGTCTACAGAGCCAGGGGAGACGTGATTGACGCCTACAAGATGCTAACCGGACTCTATACCCCTGAAATTCAGTCGCTACTCTGCTTGCAAAAAGGCTATTACTCGTGGACATCAGCTGAAACTATACCAGAAGAAGGGGAGAAATAATGTTAGAAAAAATTTGTTGAATGGCTTATCTGAAAATTTTGTTTCGGCACCAACTTTTAAAATCTTTGAGAACCATTTAGATAGGCTTCGGCATAGTCAGAAAACAATGTATGAGTACACACAAACCATGACCGGAAGTGATGTCACAGTAATTGAGATAAACGAAGAAGAGTTGAGAATAGAGACCTAATTGGCACACAATCTGAATTATTACCTAGAAATGATGAAGGATGCGGACGAGGCCCTGAGAAACAAATCATCATTGTAAACATGGATGTGACTTGATGATCTGTGAAGGCAGAATACTAAGCCTGTCTCTATTCCCACGAATGTGGGACGAGGTGAAGCCGAAAGGAAGCACCTGCAACTGCCAAACATGGTCCTTGTACGAGAGAATAAGGTAATTCTTGAGACTTCTGGATTTTGATGTGGAAGTAAACGTCCTTCGGGGTGTTTGAACGAAGTCCACAAACTTGCATCCAGGCCAGCTATAATGATTGAAATTGTCTCCATCTTGAACTTGGGAGTCAAGATGGATCTGCTCAAGAATTTGAGGTTGATGATGGGCCTCAATTCGCCTGTCTTTTTGATGAGAAACGCGTGGTTGGCCAATTGTAGACTAGTTCTATACCGTGGTTTTCTGTTCTACAGATTTGAATTCCTCCTCTGGAGTGATTGATTGCTCCAGATTGTGAGGAATAAAGGGACTGACAGGAGAGGAGGAGGACTGTTCTCCAATTCTGGGCCATAGGTTGATTTGTTGGTGGACGTCCCTCCCATATAATTGGGAGCACTCTCTTCCGAGGTTTTCTGATAAATATTTACAAGGTGATGTGAGAATGGACAACAATTGGTGTATTTTATGACTATATCGTCTTAATGTTGTTTGTATAGCAGTTAATAGCATGTGGTAATCGGGCAACTTGTCCTCTATCACGAAAGCTGCATCTAACAGGATCTGCAGAAAAACCACGTTCATAGTTTGAATACTGTGCGCTATGACACCTTCGTTATGTTGCACGAGGATCTCTATCATGCTCTGTTTACACACCTCCCTTTCTGATTAGAATTTATTGCAGCTGCAGAGAACATGCTCGTGTTCTTCTGGGCCATTAGTACACATGATACATGTTAGATCCACATCATTCTGGTTGAAGCGTGCTCTATTGGCTTGCAGCAAGTATGATCCAGTGAGCAGTTTAGTTTTGAACGTTTAACATCTCGGACATCTGATGCGACTATGGTCCATACATGGTGTGGCTTATTGATATTGCATGACTGAAGATCCAAGAACCTAACAACCGTTTTCTTGGCTGCTTCTGCTAGCATGAAAACGCGCCAGTAATTGTCAACATGTTTCTTGATCAAGTTTTTTTGCTATGTTTTGGAAATTTTCCAGGGCACAAATCTCAGCTTTAGATTGTCTCAATAATTCCAGCCCATGCAGCATTCTTGGGATGATGTACACTTTCCATATGTTGACACTAACCGTTGGGTTCATCCCATGTAGGCCTGGCCCCTATCAATTGATATAGTGTTCTCCTGGCCATATTTATATAGGCATTGGTTACTAATTTTCCTGTTGAGTCTCTATTAATTCCAAGGTGGATTGCTGATTGGCAGCTTGGTATTTCAATTCCAAAGTTGTAGTTTTTACGTTTCTGGTGATACATGCACTTTTTTCTGCATTAATCTTCTGTCTGTTGTGGTTAACACAGTGCTTTACTAGTTCTACCATCCCCTCCATATTGTGTGTGTTTCCACTCACCTGTGCTATATCATCTGCACATGTTGGGCTGCCAATATTTACATGTCTTTTGGCATATTTTGTCTAATGGCCCAGAAGAACATGAGCATTTTCTCTGCATTTTGGTTCTGTGTTTGTGTTAAAGAGTTCTGTTAGGAAAACCCCCCATGGCTCTGTCTTTAACCGTGAGCATATCCAGTCAACATTGCAAGTACACTACAGCTCTTGGGTGAGTGGACATGCCTCCAATACAAAAATAGAACATGTTACTTAACCCATACCGCTCTGGTAAATACAATTTTATTTTTTCAAATTAAATTAAAAGATGAACTAATATTAATTTTTTGGCAGATTTGGTGGAAGATGGTGTTTATGTAAGGGGGGGGGGGGGTCCACGGTACATAGGCAATGCCTCTTGTGGACTCCCTGTATCCATATTATATCCATAATCCACTGGCCTCTTATCAGATTATACCAAGGCTTGAACAGTTCATATCCTCAGAAAATTATGTCCATGATCCACTGGCCTCCTATCAGATTATGCCAAGGCTTGAACAGTTCATATCCTCAGAAAATTATGTCCATGATCCACGGGCCTCCTATCAGATTATGCCAAGGCTTGAACAGTTCATATCCTCAGAAAATTATGGAGACATGTGGTGAGTGGCCAACCACAACAGGGAAGATTCGCATCTGGAGAAAAGGAGTCAAATGATAGACAGATGGGCAGACTAATGTTGACTGTCATGACTGTGGTTGCATGAACAGACCAATGTTGACTATGGCTGGATGGGCAGAGAGACAGACAAACAGATGTTGACTGGTTGGATGGACAAACAGATGTTGACTGTTGTTGGATGAACAGAATGGCAGACAAATGTTGACTGTGGTTGGATTAAGAGACATACAGACAGATGGATGGATGGACAGAGGGACAGATGGGCAGACAGACAGGCACACAGACTGAAAACTATTTCGACTTGAGTCAATAAACTGTTTATATTACAACCAGTAGAAGAGGGTAAACAAAAGATGCACTGAAAACACAATCGATTTTGTTTTTGAAAATTAATTGCTTAATTTCAAAATCATTTACAATGATGACAATAATTTGAAACAGCAATATAACAATGGCATAAACAAATGGTTTTATATTATTAATAATAATGATAGTAACAATAACCAGAAATGTGGTTGCAAAGCAACCATGATGCTCGCTCATTTGTTTGATATAAAGTTAACTACCAGTATGAAGGTTGTATTTGCAAAAAGCTCGCTATAAATTAAAGGAAATCACAAGGATGTATCCTACATGTATAATTTGTAACAGAGCAGTCAACTTTCTACAAATCTGGTGTCACTTAACCATTTAACCGGCATATCAGTAAAAACGGCTTCTGCAGTCACCTTGAGAAATGTCCCTTTGCAGACCTAGAGAAGACTATTTTTGAAAATTTACCACTGGAATGTCATTCCAGGGGTAAATTTTCAAAAATAGTCTTCTCTTTGTCTACAAATGGACATTTTCTATGAGAAAATTTAATTTTTTCAAAACATATTGGAGGGTTAAATGGAAATAGCTTAAACATTTTAAATCTGAAATTTAATCAAGAAAAGAATATTTTCAGAAATTTTTCACTAAAATGCCTGACCCAGTTATCGAGCCAGTCATTCCATTGATAGATTTTCAAAAATATTCTTGTTCTGTAAATGAACATTTCTCAAGATCACTGCAAAAGCTGTCTTTGGCTGGCTCGGGTGTTAAAGGTTTAACTGGTAAAGGAACGATGAAAAAGATTCAAATCTTGTAAATAAAGGGACGAATTCAATATTATATGGAAAACAAGTGTGATGATGTCTGTGATATAGTCCTCTTTGTCAGAAATGTAAAAAGATTTGGCAGACAGGACAGACAAACAGACAGCACTATACTAGCTGCAAGTTGCACCAAAAAATTTAGATATATTTAGCACACATCCGTTTCCTGGCCAAGAGATTATTTTTGAAAGCATATTACCTTTTGCGGGTATTGAGACAGATATTACATTGGCCTGTAAACAGATAGAGCATTTCCCAAAAGCAGTACAGGAGCCATCTTTGGTGTGCTAAAGTCATAAATTGTCATCAAGAATGAGTCTATAAAAGAAGGCGTATAGGTCAGAATTGTGAGAAAGTCTTGCAGCTGTTTAAACTTAAGCAAAACTAGATTTAGTTATCCTGACACTAATCCACTGATGGCATGGCTTGATTTGCTCTTTGAATAGACGAGCTAATATATGTAATAATAAAATAAGTGTGAAATGCCATAGTTGCGACTAATTTATGTAGCTTTGTCAGCAATGTCAAAGATTTAACAGACTGACCGGCTCGTTTATACTAGTTCCAAGTCACAACACAAAATAGTAACAAGAGGCCCAAGGGCCTGCGACGCTCACCTGGACCATTGGCATTTGAAACATTTGCATTTACATATACATGAACTTTTACATTAAACAGATGGCCACCGAAAAAAATCGAGCAATCAAAATTCTAAATATAAAGTCCAGATTCTAGCACTGTAGGATCATCAAAGTCAAATTTGGTTAAAATCCGCCAAGCTGTTAAGAAGATGTGTTTTGACAATTTCCAGTAAATATTTCATAAAAAAATCATGATTTTCACCCAAAAGATTGACCAATCAAAATTCTGAATAAAGCATCTGAAGCCTACTCAAATAGGATCATTCCAGCACAATTTTGTTGAAATCCTTGAAGCGGTTATGAAAGAGAAGCGTTTTGACAATTTCCGGTAAATCTTTCATAAAATCAAAGATTTTCACCCGAAAAATTGATCAATCAAAATTCTGAACAAAAGTTCTAGAGCCTACCACCATACAATGCATCTTGTCAAATTTGGTTGAAATATGTCCAGCAGTTAAGGAGGAGTAGCATTTTGACCATTTCTGGTAGATTAAAAAAAAAATCTCAGATTTTCACCAAAAAAATTGATCAATCAAAATTCTGAAAAGATGTTTTAGAGCCTACCACCATAGAATGCATCTATACAAATTTGGTTTAAATATGTCAAGCAACTAAGGAGGAGCATTTTGTCCATTTCTAGTAGATTTTTCATAAAATCTAAGATTTCTGCGCAAAAAATTGATGAATCAAAATTCTGAAAAAAACGTCCGGAGGGTAGCAGGTTAGGATCTTCCAGCCAAATTTGGTTGAAATCGGTTAAACTGTTAAGGAGAGACGCGATTTGATGGATGGACAACCAGGCGAGCTAATAATAATAAAAGCTATTAAAACAAACAAACATTCCCATTACTCTGGTATGGATGGTGATGCACCTAGCCCAGGTGTAAGAAAGGAGGAATTACCTGAATCATCAAACTTCTTTAATACTGAAGCCGGCCATAAACCATCTCTACAGTGGTTATGAGAATACTATTTTTGACAATTTACCACTGGAATGACTGGCTCGATAACTGAGCCAGACATTTCATTGGTAAATTTTTAAAAAGAGTCTTCTCTTAGTCTACAAATGGACATTTTCTATGAGAAGTTTTCTCGGGAAAAGGTTAAAGATCCACATGATTTGATAATTAATACTGGAATGAGTGAGTTTTAGACTTTAAACATGATAGTCGTGAAACAAACCACGAGACATTATTAAACACGTTGTAATCAGCGATAAATATTTTGAAAATAATTGATTAAAATTTGATGTTGCCTCATAATGCTAAGTCACTAGTATTAGTAGATTAATTATGTAGCAGATATTAAGAAGATTTATGGATAACATGAAGCGGATATTCTAGCATCTCGCGCTTGAAAGATGAACATGTCACAATACTCGATGAGATTATATGGAACACGCAGTCACTAGCTTCTATCACATGTCATAATTCTTTTACTCATCAACATCAGATGTATAACAAACCATGACCTAACAGAGCGCTGATTGAGCTAAGGCCAAACCTGTATATAGACAACGGCTACCAATTGTTGCGACGAAATATACTGGTAATATGACTTCAAAGGGACCACAGATTAACAAATATCTCATGCTATGCTGCAAGCCTGTTTTCTTGTATCAATTTATGAGAAGCTTAGGTACAAATTAACCCTTTATCCATCATATCAACCAAAAACAGTGGTTTTGAGAAATGTCCATTTGCTGACCAAGAGAAGACTATTTTTGAAAAACTCAATAACCGAGCCAGTCTTTATTGGCAATTTATATAGTTGAATATTTTCAGACCAATTTGACAGGATGCTGAATCGCTAGAAACAGCATCCAGTCAAATTAGTTTCAAAATATTCAACATAATGTTTATTAAATAACAAAGCCATACAATTCGTACAACTCGGCGGACTATTAAGCATTAAGCAGACTTAGATATGGCATTCATGGCGTATTTGATTGTGACGTCAACCTACCTGTGACATAACTGATTATGACATCATATTATTGACTGACAGACTGGATTGCTCTATTCACAGGAGGTGGGGATGGGTTCCGATCGAGATCGTGGAACATACTAGGGAACAAAGCTTTGTGTAGATTAGAGCTATGGTAGATGTCGTAGTCTATTGATAATGATAACCGGATTCACAAAGGCTGATATAATTTAACCCTTTAACACTCATATCAGCCAAAAACGGCTTCTGCAGTGGTCTTGAGAAATGTCCATTTACAGACCAAATGAAGACTTTTTTTTGAAAATTTACCACTGGAATGACTAGCTCGATAACTGAGCCAGTCATTCCAGTGGTAAATTTTCAAAAATAGTCTTCTCTTGGTCTGCAAATGGACAATTTCTATGAGAAAATTAAAATTTTCTTGAATAAATTTGAGGGTTAAAGGGTTAAGCCTAACTTGATTATTTTTTGACGTAATGAAGCGCATCAATGCGCAAAAACTTGTTAAAAACAATACAGTTAGACTTAAAAAGTGATCACCTTTTGAATCCTGGCATCACAACATTTGTGTGGTAAAATTTAAGCCAAATATGATCAATCGTTAAAATTAGAGCCGGGGTGTGCACATGTTGCGCCATTTTTAAAAACTTTCATATGTTATTGAATTCTCAGATTGGACTCTGAATGCTATTCTGATTGCTATGTTGAGCCATGCTCCAATCTGTGTAGAACACAAGATAAGCTCGCCATGGACAGGCTAACAGAATTACAGAATAACTATTAATTAATTATCTTATTAACTATAATCCTATTGGTGTACATGCTAATAGAACATTACTTATTACAAGCTGAGATCGCTTTACAAAATCACTAATTTAAAATAAAAAGCAAGAATATTTTACAAATTTAGATTTAAATTCAGAATTAAATATTATAAACAATAATTAGCAAAAACTATGCTTTAGAATACATTCTAATGTTGGCTATTTTGTCATAAATTAAAATTTAATTATTATATCATAAATAAACAATTTCAAACAATAATAATGAAAATTTTATATAATTCTTTAAATTTTAGCCAAATAAATATACAAAGTTATAATCTTTGTGAATAATGACTAATCATCTCTTTCCTATACGCAGCTAGGATCTAATGTGCTTATTGGTGTTTTGTAGGAATTAGCATAGCAACTGTATGTTTTCTCTACCGTACAGTGGTTTGAGCCTATTCTTAAGAGACATTTAATTTTGGCTTAGAAGACCGTCATCTTGCGCTACCACAAGCTGGTTACCATAGCAAATGCAATGTATTAAGTGGCCACCTGTCTTTAGTGAATACTTTTAAATTGTTCTTATAATGTCTGTTATTGAGAGGTTCACTATAAATCAGACTAAACAGTGACAGTGGAAGTTCCCTGCTGCAGCATAATTACTTTCAAAATGTTGTCTTCATTTCACCATACAAACATTGACTTGTCCCTATATATTTAAGTTTGATCAGTCCCTACAAAGCTTGACCTGTCCCTACAAAGCTTAATCTGTCCCTACAAAGCTTGACCTGTCCCTACAAAGCTTGACTTGTCCCTACAAAGCTTAATCTGTCCCTACAAAGCTTGACTTGTCCCTACAAAGCTAGACTTGTCCCTACAAAGCTTGAATTGTCCCTACAAAGCTTGACTTGTCCCTACAATGCTTAATCTGTCCCTACAAAGCTTGAACTGTCCTTACAATGCTTAATCTGTCCTTACAAAGATTTCTTTTTCTCTACAAAGCTTGACTTGTCCCTACAATGCTTAATCTGTCCCGACAATGCTTAATCTGTCCCGACAATGCTTAATCTGTCCCGACAATGCTTAATCTGTCCCGACAATGTTTAATCTGTCTCTACAAAGATTTCCTTGTCCCTACAAAGCTTGACTTGTACCTACAAAGCTTGAATTGTCCCTGCAATGCTTAATCTGTCCCTACAAAGCTTGAATTGTCCCTGCAATGCTTAATCTGTCCCTACAAAGCTTGAATTGTCCTTACAATGCTTAATCTGTTCCTACAAAGATGTCCATGTCCCTATAACGCTTGACTTGTCCCTACAATGCTTAATCTGTCCCTACAAAGCTTAACTTATCCCAACAAAGCTTGACATGTCCTTACAATGTTTAATTTGTCTCTACAAAGATTTCCTTGTCCCTACAAAGCTTGACTTGTCCCGACAAAGATTAACTTGTCCCTACAAAGCTTGACTTGTCCCGACAAAGATTAACTTGTCCATACAAAGCTTGACATGCCCCTACAATGCTTAATTTGTACCTACAAAGCTTGACTTGTCCCTACAATGCTTAATTTGTTCCTACAAAGCTTGATCAGAATCTGCAAAATGTGATCAGGTCAAATAAATTTTGACCAATCACTACAAATCTTTACCAGCCTCTACATTTGAAACTTGATCAGCCCTTACAAAAAATGACCAGGTCCTACAAAGCCTCACCAGTGTCTACAAAGCTTGAGCAGTGCCTACAAAGCCTAGCCCATACCAATAAAGTGTGACCAGTCGGAGTCCCTTCAAAGTTTGACCAGACCTTGCAAAGCTTGACCCTTCATCCTATAAGAATAAGTCATGAAAATATCAATAATCAGATCATATGATGGCTAAAAGCAGGATGAATACATATACATGCAACTCAGTAATCGGAATAATAGCAGAGGAAATGACATTGATTGAACAATTACAAACAGACTCGAGGGCATGATTCTGATTTTAGTAGTCACAAACAGACCTGAGGGCATGATTCTGATTTTAACAGTCACAAACAGACCTGAGACAGATTTTTCTGGTAAAAATTTTTTAACAACAAAAATAACAACAACAATAAAATCATATCACAACCTTTAATAGTCTGAGGATCAAGAGCGATGAAACTAATCGTGTCTACAGTTCTGGAACGAGCAAAGTAATGGTGATTCCTTGACCATTATAACACTCAAGTCGGCCACAAAATGCCTTCTGCAGTCATCCTGGCAAATGTCCATTTGCAGACCAAGATAGGAATTTTTAAAAATATACCACTGGAATCCACTGGAATGACTGGCTCGATAACTAAGCCAGTCATTCCAGTAATACATTTTCAAAAAAAATTCTTCTCTAGGTCTGAAAATTGACATTTTCTCTGGGAAAAATTAAATTTTCTTGAACAAATTTGAGGGTTTAATGGCTAAGATGTGTGGTCGTAAGAAGACATATCTTTAATCCCCACTATGGCAGCAACAGCTTCCAGTCAAACGGGTTTCAAAATATGCATCAGCCGTCCTAATGTATAGCTGTCTTAAAACTGAGGCACTGGCATCTCAAGAGTAAATGTCGTATAGAAGCACCTCCATTGTCTAATAGCTCCAAAACACATAAGCTTTAGAGCATTGAGCTGCTTGTATTAACCCTTTAATGGTCATACCGGCCAAAACTGGCCTAAACTCTGGACTTGTGGAATGTCGATTTACAGGCCAAGAGAATACAATTTTTGAAAGTTTACCACTGGAATGACTGGCTCGATAACCGAGCCAGTCATTCCATTTATAAACTTTAAAAAATTGTAATCTCTTGGCCTGTAAATCGACTTTCAATAAGAAAATATTAAAAATTTTTAAACAAATTTGACCATTAAAGGGTTAAGAATCCACCAGTCTATAACCTGTATGCAGCTCATGCACCATAAGGGAGGTCACACCACACAGGTTTCATTGTATTTTAACGTGGCAATTATGATAACCCTTTGAATAGTTAGATTTCCATATTGCATCCCATACAATAAATAACAGAGTTTTACTCAGTACTCAAATGCTCGTAAATGTCAAAACAAAAATAATGTTATTATTATTATTATTATTATTATTATTAATAAATATTATTACTATTATTATTATTATTATTATTATTAATTTTATTATTATTATTATTATTATTATTATTAATATAACAAACAAACATAACGGATATTGCTCACGATCATCTATTGATAATTTCATTATTTTAAATATTTTAATTTATACTCATAATTATCTATCTGCCTGCTGAGTTTCTGCACACTACATTTTCGTAGGGGGTGGGGTTTAACTCTGGATATGCTGGATAATTTGAAAACAATTTGACTGAAAGTTGTTGGTGGCTAAGCAATCAATAATCTTCAAATTGTTTTCAAAATACTCTGCAGGTTCAGTTTTTTTTTCTCCATTGAAATTATTGTCTGGTGGCTTGCAACAGTCCAACAGTTAATTTCTGTATAAAACAGTGTTATAGAATTAGTTGTGAATCCTTTAACCCTCAAATTTGTTCAAGAAAATTTAAATTTTCTCATAAAAAATGACCATTAATTTGCAGACCAAGAGACATTTCCCAAGACCACTGCAGAAGCCATTTTTGGCTGATATGAGTGTTAAAGGGTTAATAAAAATTCATTATACCCATGAACTGAATCACTGTATCATAATAATAATAATAATAATAATAATAATAATAATAATATTATTATTATTATTATTATTATTATTATTGAGGCCCAGGGCCTGTGACGCTCACCTGAACCATTAGCATGTGAAACATTTGAACATTTAAACATACATGATTCTTTACATTTATTTAACAAAAATTGACCAATCAAAATTCTGAATGGAAGTTCTAGATCCTAAATCCTATACTCTAGATCTTATACAACAAAAAAAATTGACGAATCAAAATTCTGAATGGAAGGTTTAGAGCATATGGCTATAGGACGGTTTCAGCCAAATTTGGTTTTAATCTGTCGAAATGCAAAGGAGAAGAAGCAATTTGACAATTTCCGGTAAAATTTATAATAAAATCTAAGATTCTGACCATAAAATGTACGAATCAAAATTCTAAATGGCGGATCTAGAGCCTATCACAATAGGATTCTTTCAACACAATTTGTTTGAAATCGGTATATTTCCAGTAAATTTTTCATAAAATCCAAGATTTTCTACCAAATAATTAACATATCGAAATTCTGAATGGAAGTTCTAGAGCCTATGGTTGAAATCTGTCATATGCTACGTCGAAGCAATTTGACAATTTCCGTTAGATTTATAATAAAATCTAAGATTTTGAGCCTAAAAATTAACGAATCAAAGTTCTGGATGGATGTTCTGGAATTCATGAGAGGATGCTTTGACCTACATTTGGTTAAAATCAGCCTACTGGTTAAGGAGTAGCATTTTAAAGTAACAGTTGACAGACGACGGACGGTTGCCACGGCATACGCTCATTTACTACTAATAATTCAAAGTAAATTTACATTCGTTTAAAATACCGGTATAAATAAAAACAAGTGCGCCTGCTACAGCTGCAACATAGGCTGCTTTGTCAGAAACATAAAAGAAATCTGACAGACGGACAGACAGAAAGACTTCCTATAGCAGCTGCGAGTCGCAACCAAAACTATATCTCGAAGTCACAGCACGGTGGTACTGATCATTCATAGAGTTAACATAATAGATTATAACATACAAACAAACAGATCATTCAATTTTCTATAAACTGTCATAATTAACACAAGCTGGAAATTTACAAATAAAATAACTTCTATCACACTCCATGAATGGCACATTACAGAGTGTAGCAGCACTGGAGTATGTTGCCTGGGATAAAAATATGAGACAATGGAATATCTATGAACATACCAAATATTTTGAAAATAATTTGACTGCAAGTTGTTGCTGCCTAAAGCAGCAGCAACAACTTTCAGTCTAATTAGTTAAAAAATATCCAGACAGTTTCATAAATATCGCATAGTAACATGTTTACTGGATTGAGGCGACATTCTGGGAAATACAGCCTCATGCCACATTCCCAGCAAGATAGGACGAAAAACATGAGGTTTTCATTTGTTATGGAAAGTGAGAAAACTAATTAAGGTATCACACAAGAGACATTGCCAAGGTGATGTGGTATATTGATTAAAATATGTCAGATAATGGCTCTTTCGACATTTATTTAATATGAATGCTTAAGTTTTGTGTCTGGGACAAAATACAGGTCACACCTGGAATTAGGAAGTTCTACAGCAGCCAATCATATCACAACACTTTTGTCTGTCCCTCCATTCACCCGACTTCTTTGTTTGTCTGTTTCTCCTACATTCACCCCATTTCTCCATCTGTCTGTCTCTCCCTCCATTCACCCACTTCTCCATCTGTCAGTCTCTCCATCCATTCACCCCACTTCTCCATATGTCTGTCTCTCCCTCCATTCACCCCACTTCTCTGTCTGTTTGTTTCTTACTCTGTCTCTCATTCGGCCATCACTCTATTAAAGAAATACTTTTCTAACGCTGACCAGCCCAATTCTAGCTAAGCTCTGCACATTTTTGTACACGTTTGAAAGAATTTTAACGATTTTAACCGTGAATTCTCGGAATCTCAATTTCAAGGTAACTATATAGGCTGGTAGGCTGTTGAATATCTTGAACTCAATTTAACTGGAAGGGTTGCTCCCTATGGTAGCAACTTATCTCACTCAAATTGCAGGTAGTTTCAAAATATTCAATAGAATATTTATTAAATTATAAATTACCAGACATTTCAGACTGCATGTTACTGTTAAACCTTTGTCACCGTGATGTCACCGTCATGTTGGAACTATGTCACCTTCATGTTTGACCTATGTGACCATGATGTTATACCTATGTCACCATCATGTTGGACCTATGTCACAATATGATCATGTTGGACCCATGTCACCATCATGTTGGACCTATGTCACAATATGATCATGTTGGACCTATGTCACCATCATGTTGGACCTATGTCACAATATGATCATGTTGGACCTATGTCATCTTCATGTTGGACCTGTGTCACCTTCATGTTGTAAATATCTCACCATCATGTTGTACCTATGTCACCATCATGTTGGATCTATGTCACCATCATGTTGTACCTATGTCACCATCATGTTGTATCTATGTCACCATCATGTTGTACCTATGTCACCTTCATGTTGTATCTATGTCACCATCATGTTGTACCTATGTCGCCTTCATGTTGTAAATATGTCACCATCATGTTGGATCTATGTCACCTTCATGTTGTAAATATGTCACCATCATGTTGGACCTATGTCACCTTCATGTTGTAAATATGTCACCATCATGTTGGACCTATGTCACCATCATGTTGGACCTATGTCACCATCATGTTGTATCTATCTTACCATCATGTTGTATCTATGTCACTATCATGTTGTATCTATGTCACCATCATGTTGTACCTATGTCACCATCATGTTGGACCTATGTCACTATCATGTTGTATCTATGTCACCATCATGTTGTATCTATGTCACCTTCATGTTGGACCTATGTCACCATCATGTTGTATCTATGTCACCATCATGTTGGATCTATGTCACCATCATGTTGGACCTATGCCACCTTCATGTTGTACCTATGTCACCATCATGTTGGACCTATGTCACCATCACGTTGGACCCATGTCACCATCATGTTGGACCTATGTCACCATCATGTTGGACCTATGTCACCATCATGTTGGACCTATGTCACCATCATGTTGTATCTATCTTACCATCATGTTGTATCTATGTCACCTTCATGTTGGACCTATGTCACAAACATGTTGAACCTATGTCACCATCATGTTGGACCTATGTCACTATCATGTTGTATCTATGTCACCATCATGTTGTATCTATGTCACCTTCATGTTGGACCTATGTCACCATCATGTTGTATCTATGTCACCTTCATGTTGGACCTATGTCACAAACATGTTGAACCTATGTCACCATCATGTTGTATCTATGTCACCATCATGTTGGATCTATGTCACCATCATGTTGGACCTATGCCACCTTCATGTTGTACCTATGTCACCATCATGTTGGACCTATGTCACCATCACATTGGACCCATGTCACCATCATGTTGGACCTATGTCACCATCATGTTGGACCTATGTCACCATCATGTTGGACCTATGACACCATCATGTTGTATCTATCTTACCATCATGTTGTATCTATGTCACCTTCATGTTGGACCTATGTCACCAACATGTTGAACCTATGTCACCATCATGTTGGACCTATGTCACCATCATGTTGTACCTATGCCACCTTCATGTTGTACCTATGTCACCAACATGTTGGACCTATGTCACAATATAATCATGTTGGACCTATGTCACCATCATGTTGGACCTGTTACCATCATGTTGTACCTATGTCACCATCATGTTGGACCTATGTCACCATCATGTTGGGCCGTCATCTTCATTTCAAACCTTTGTCACCATCATATCTTATGAGAGGCATCAAAACAGCAACAATTTTCAATTAAATTAAAATCATAATCATGAACATGATATGAGTCATAGCATGCATAAATCTGCTTCAATTGGTTGTTTACAGGAAGTCTGCTTTACATGTTTTAGAGTACAAGGCTGATAATAATGTTATTTTGTTAGAGTATTGTACAGATATTAAGAATCCTTAAAAATGTTAGAAGATTAACTTAGGCTTGCACAATTATTCGATTCTTCAAGTTATCAAGATTATTGTTTTAAATATGATCGTGGATGATCACAAAACCAAATAATCTAATAATCGAAGATTTTCACTCTCCAAGATAGTTGTTTTTCATATGTAGTCGGCTTACATTTGCCTGTGATACTAATCTATGTGAATGTGAAAAATGCTTGTAAATACTGCATTATATGTATATTACTTATTTTTGGCTTATCTTGATGAAGAAAACACAAACTAAACATTTTCGCTAATCATAAAATATCTCACAATGCAGATTTGTTGTAATTATTTTAGTTATTAGCATCTATGTTTTGCCAAAATGTGGACAAACTTGTAAAACCACTGCAGCACACTTTAGAAACAACTGCACCACACGTAGATTAATTTTTATTTTTCTTGGGTTGTTTTGCTCTGGCCAGATTATATTGATATTGTGTTCAGAAATTGCCCTCTAATGTTTAAAACAACATATTAATTGTGATTTCTGAACACCTATTACTATCTGGCAATTAGACTGGAGGCATATTTATTGTTTTGATCAGTGACACCAATTTTCATTTTTTTAACAGTTGTGTTAGCAATTCCCATTTGAATTAAAGTTTAGTACCTTTTTCAAATAATGCGAATACTAGTGGTTTTGATAGCTTTATGTCTCACCAGCCCACCATCACCAGTACAGCTATGATTAATCGAATAATCAGGATTATTTATCTAAAATGATGGCGATTTAAGAAATTGCATAAATGCGCAAGCCTAGATTGATTTGAATAAAAATTGAGAATTACTATAAATATTCATAAAGAATGATAGTTATTAGATAGAATATGAAGGGGAATAAGGAGAGCAGAAAAGTGAGGTGGTGTGGGACAAAGCCTAGAATGGTTTACAATTTTCTCAAAGTACTTTCAGTATTCAGGTTGCGGGTAACAGTTGCATATTAGTGCTACCACAAAGTGTTATAACAATATTGCAATAGTCATGTCTAAAGTTTCTCATCCCACCCCCCCAAACGAAAAAAAAGCGCAGACTCCTCGGTGTCACGCACAGTAACTCACATTCTACTAAAGGGGTCTTCACCAAAATTGTCGGAATCTCTCTAGAATGCTTGTTCTAAGTGTGGTCCATGGCTAGGGGGGGATGACGAGACTCAGAATCATTCCAGAATGCTTGTTCTAAGTGTGTTCCATGGCGGGATGATGAGACTCAGAATCTCTCCAGAATGCTTGTTCTAAGTGTGTTCCATGGCGAGATGATGAGACTTGGAATCTCTCCAGAATGCTTGTTCTAAGTGCGGTCCATGGCGGGATGACGAGACTCAGAACCTCTTCAGAATGCTGGTTCTAAGTGTGGTCCATGGCGGGATGGTGAGACACAGAACCTCTTCAGAATGCTGGTTTTAAGTGTGGTCCATGGCTAGGTCAAAATTATAAACAAGTGCAAATTGATGGCAAGTGTAAAATCAAATGTGTACTACAATCATTAACACCATCCCTCACCTATTATTCTGTAGAGGTAATCTCGAAAACATGACGAAGTTTCAAATAACTTCCAATGCCATGTAGACTGTTGTGTACTATATACGATCATCTGTTCTTAAATAAATGTGTACCAAGACCCTTCTAACGTTTATGTAACACGACTTCACTGATGAAAGAGGATCCAATTAGCGGTTACGACAGACAAGGGAGATTACTCATATTATGAAAAACATGGCTGCGAAAATATTTGAGTCATATGACCCTTTCATTGAGATATGTGGCTAAGAAAATTTTTATTTTCTCATAGAAATACATCCACTTGTAGACAAAGTGTGGACTATATTTGAAAATTTGTCATTGTAATAACTAGTTTGGTTATCGAAATGATAAATTGTCATAAAATTGTCTTCTCTTGGTCTGTAAGTGGATATTTTTCAAGAGCATTGCAGAAGCTGTTATAGGCCATTTTCACCTTTAAAAATCCCTGAAAAACGTAAATTGCTTACGATATAAAACTTATTCTGTTGAATATTTTGAAATTAATTTGACTAGAAGACATTGCTGCCTAAGGTAACAGCGGCTTCCAGTCAAATTAATTCCAAAAAATTCAACCGCTCTCCTGTACGGTTGCTTTGCGAATGAGATACAGGGAATTCATCGGTGAAAGGGTTAAAAGCTTAACAGAACTGAGAACATCAGTGAAAACTGAGAACATCAGTGAAAACTGAGAACATCAGTGAAAACAATCAAAGAAACACACATTTCTGTCCTCGTATGGTATCAGAGTTACAACGATGTACTACTGCGCTATTGTCCAAACATGAACAAAATCTTCCTGTAATGTTGTGTGGACCATGAATGGCACAAAGCACACCATTAGCCAAGGATGTACCCTTGGTGACTATAGGTGGAAGTGCTGAGATTGGATCTATTTGACTGGGCGGAAATTTAGAGCACATTGGTTCCATAGATATTTTTTATTCAACTTGTAATTCCTGGAAAAACATAGCGCATGAAACAAGCCTGAGCCAAAATGTGTGGCATGTTTCGTGAAGGTCACGTGATGAAAAATAATAAAACTCGGGACTTAAGGAGCTGAATTCTATTATTATTATTCACCATTAACTATGTCTGAAAACAGCACTGAAAGGTGGATTTTATATTCAAGATTGTAAAATTTAGGTGATATCGTGTTTCTGCCCCTTCCATACTGATAGGTTTTTTTTTATTCGACTGGTACGTATGCGTAGATCACATTTTGACCACTGCGCGAGTAAATTTACCATACGGAAAAGTCCCAGTCGAATACAGCCAATACAGGCCTGAGTAGTAGCTGACCTACTTCTGAGACATGAAACACCCGCAGGCTACGATGTACCCATATACAGTATATCTCTGAAATAACTTAACACGCTTCCCAAACAAAATAAAATGTACTTTTGAGTATTTTGAAGATAATTGAATTGAAAATTTCTGTTGAATATTTTGAACATAATTAGATTGGAAGACATTGTTACCTTAGCAACAGCGCCCAATCAAATTAGTTTCAAAATATTCAACGGAATATTTATTAAATTGTAAATACATACAATTCTTACAACAATGCATAGTCCGTCTTCAAATATCATTCATGATGACATAATGACATCATTCATTATGATGTCATTCTACATGTCACGTAGTTGATTATGACATCATACGACGGATGGATAAAGTGGAAAGACCTTTCCACTTTATCCATCCGTTGTATGATGTCATAATCAACTACGTGACATGTAGAATGACATCATAATGAATGACGTCATTATGTCATCATGAATGATGCAGATAAGTACGTCATGAACGCATGTTTGAAGACGGACTATGCATTATTGTAAGAATTGTATGTATTTACAATTTAATAAATATTCCATTGAATATTTTGAAACTAATTTGATTGGGCGCTGTTGCTGCCCACCCAGTCAAATTAGTTACAAAATATTCAACAGTTTACCTGTATAGTTTACAGGAAATTAATAGTTATGGCATTCACGGAACGATCGATTCCAAAATGGCGCAGTGTGGGTGGAGCTTAGCTAGAAGTGGGCAGGGTATAGCTAAAACTGGAATGCTCCATTATGTTCCACATATTCATCAGAATAATTCTTATAGCTAACACACACATTTCTGGTTTGTCTTTGGAGATGTGTTAACTTATTTCTGAGATACACTATACCAAACATTCTGACTTTGTGATGTGTTAACTTATTTCTGAGATACACTATACCAAACATTCTGACTTTGTGATGTGTTAACTTATTTCTGAGATACACTATACCAAACATTCTGACTTTGTGATGTGTTAACTTATTTCTGAGATACACTATACCAAACATTCTGACTTTGAGATGTGTTAACTTATTTCTGAGATACACTATACCAAACATTCTGACTTTGTGATGTGTTAACTAATTTCTGAGATACACTATACCAAACATTCTGACTTTGTGAAAAATCCTTGGAACCATGATCTGAATTAAAAAAAAAATCGGGGGGTCAGATGCACACGTGTACACATGCACGAATGCCACATGCTTTGCGGGCGTATAACTAATCCTAAATTGTAGGAGTGGTCTCCCTTGCCATGAATGCGTCCACTATCTAGCAAGAAGAATAATTCTTTGCACGTACTTGCTATATTTACATAAATTCATAATTTTTAAAATATAAAACTGCAGAAAAAACAGTGATTATTAAGGTTGCTTAATGTCTACTAAGTGCTCGTAATAAGGATTTTGTGAATTGACAAAAACATTGCAGTAGTGTATATAGTGTTACATATATATTAACATAGAGCTCAATAAATAATCATTATCATAATTTAATAAATTTCTTTAAATATAAAAGTTTTTGTACATGATGATACTTGATGATGATTAAGCTGATTAATGATGATGATGATTAATGATGATGATTAATGATGGTGATGATGATTATTTATCAATGTGAATACTGGCTGGCGTAGTCTAACGGGTGTACATTGTCATGGATACAAGGTGATGAAGTCAAGTAGGAGAATTAAAGGTGGACTGTATTTAAGTTGTTTGATTTGATCAGTAAGATATATCTTGAGGTCGTAGAGATGAAACCCATGCCTATATATTTATATTATATGTAAAAAACATGAATTGTACATATGTTTAAAACACAATAATAAGGATTTAATTGAAAACTGCCTTTGACCTGATGAAGAGACTTATTACATGATGACACTAGATCAATTAAATTTAAATTTACTGAGCATTTTAAAACACTGACTGAATATCATTGCTGCCTTAAACGGCAACAACTTTCAGTCAAACAATTACAAATACTCAGCATATGTGAAATTTAACACATTCACTGATGAATTCCTATATCAAGGCAAAAATACAGGAAAAAAGTTGAATATTTTGAAATTAATTTGACTGGCAGCCATTGCTGCCTTAGGCAGCAATGGCTTCGAGTCATATCAATTTCAACATATCAAAGGAATATTCTATGCATTGTAAAGAAATTGTCTTTTCTTGGATTTGTCGGTGAAAGGTTTAACAGTGGAAACAGGATTTATTTGTAGTAACCCTTTAATGGTCAAGATTGGTCAAGAAAAATGACCATTTCGCTTAGAGCATGTCCATTTGTAGGCCGAGAGAAGACTGTTCCAGCTAGCGCATGTCTTTTTGCTCACCGAGAGAAGACTATTCTTTAACATTGACCACGGGAAGGACTTGATGATTGCTTGTGAGCCAGTCATTCCAATAGTTTGTTTTCAGAGTCTTTTCTAGGACTTGCAAATGGTTGCAGCTGTCAGTGGAGGCCGGTTTTAAGAAAAAACCCATTAATGTAACCTTTAATTCTTAAAAACTAGAAATTACAAATTCTTTCTGATATAAGAAATATTCTGTTGAGTATTAAACTAATTTGAGTGGGAGCTGTTTTTCGGTTTTAGTTCAGATGTCAAATACACGGTTTTGATCAACCGTGTGTTCCTTCCAGGCATGTCATGTAGAGGGTTGGTTATTCATGAAATCTACATACATTAGAAATAATTTATTTTTGAAGTTTTAACACTGGAATGACTGGCTCGATAACAGAGCCAGTTATTTCAGTGGTAAATTTGAAAAAATAGCTTCATTTCGACTTATAAATGGACAGTCACTAAGACTAAGCAAAGATAGAGAACATCTATATAACTTATAGTGCATAAAGAGACATATTGTTTTCAAATATTTCATCAGATTTCTGATTCAGCTCCATGGAAATCAGGCTCTCGATAATTCAATATGAAATGGACAAAATAGCCAGTGATAAGTCTTAAAGACGTGAGATTGGTTCCAGGTCAAGTCATTAGACAGATAATAGACACAGTAGTAGGAAAATCACTGAGCTGAAGACTGGTTCCCTGTCTCTAGTACTTAGCAAAACTAGAGACTGGTGACAGGTACGATCTGAATGGTATAATTTTAAAAATGTTGTTTAATATCTTACAACGTATAATGTTTGTGTGTAAATGGAAAATCACACTTATAAATATAAATCCAGAGTTGTCTCCGATTGGAAACATCACACAGCGAATCACACGTTTACATTATTATCATTGTACGATATATACATACATTACAGGGATTCATTATACATTCTAACGTTTTATGTAATGTTTTATCACATAGCAGAATACCGTCAGAGAGTCATGTGACATCAGCACATGGCTAGACTAAATTATAATGTCACCATAGTAACCATTTCATTAAAACACGTTTCTGCCATCACATTATGAAGATCACACAATACACTAATAACAATCAGGATGGTGCATTTATTTCATCAAATAATACTCATGCCAACACATAATTAAATGCATCATACAGGACCTCCTCAGTGAGATATCAAAGTATTAAATGTCACCACCTGCCAGTCACATGATCACATGACATCATACTCTAACAGTCACATTACCAGATAACATTAGTCTGTGAGTCACATGATCAGATGGCACGACACCACACCAGTCACGTGATATCAGAACCCACCAGTCACATGATCAGATGACATCACACTCTACCAGTCACATGACCAGATAACATTACAGTCTGTGAGTCACGTGATATCACAACCCACCAGTCACACGATATCACAACCCACCAGTCACATGATCAGATGACATCACACCAAACCTGTCACATGATCATATGACATCACACCACTCCAGTCAAATGATCACTTGACATCAAAACTCCACCAGTCACATGATCAGATGACATCACACCAAACCCGTCACATGATCAAATGACATCACACCACACCACACCAGTCAGATGATAACTTGACATCAAACCTCTACCAGTCACATGATCAGATGATGTTACACTCTAACAGTCACATGATCAAATGACATCACATCACAGCAGTCACATGGTCAGATAATATCACATCACACCAGTCACATGATCAAATGGCATCACATCCTGTTGATCACATGATCAAATGACATCACATCACACCAGTCACACTGATCAGATGACATCACATCCTGTTGATCATATGATTAAATGACATCACATCACACCAGTCACATGATCAGATAACATCACATCCTGTTGATCACATGCTCAGATGCCATGACATCATGTCAGTCACATGACCAGATGATATCACAATCTAGTTCAGAAAACAGGAGACAGATCTCTGTATTTTTCAACAAGACTTCCAATGGCCTGTGATGTTCACTTGAACCACTATTATTTGAACAATTTGCCTGTAAATAGACAAGATGGATAATCTCCAGCCAAATTAATTTGAAATCGGCCAAGCATTTGATTAGGAGTTGCATTTTGACCATTTCCAGTACATTTTTCAATCTAAGATTTTCAAAATATGGACCAAACAAAAATTATGTATATACGTTCTGAAGCCTCTGAAGGGGCCTTCCAGCCAAATTAAATTGAAATCTGCCAAGCAGTAAATGAGCAGTCATATTTTGACAATCTCTGGTAAAATTTTAATAAAATCCAAGAATTTCTTTCAACCAAAACATTGATCAATCAAAATTCTGTATACAAGTTCTGAAGCTTGCCCCCATAGACTCCTGAAATCTGCCAAGCGGTTAATGAGGTGTAGCGTTTTGCCCATTTCCGGTAGATTTTTCATAAAATCAGAGATTTTCACCCTAAAAATTGACAAATCAAAATTCTGTTTAGAAATTCAGAAGCCTCTCATGATAGGGCCCTTCCACTCAAATTAGGTTGAAATTCGCCAAGCAGTTAATGAGGAGTAGTGTTTTGATAATTTCTGGTAAATTTGTCATAAAATCTAAGATTTTCACCATAAAAAAGGAGTTCTTAAGGCTACACCCATATGGTCCTTCCAGCCATATTATGTTGAAATCCATCCAGCAGTTAATTAAGAGTAGCGTTTTAAAGCAAAAACTGATGGATGGATGGCCGGAAAGACAATGGTGGACAGACGATCCCCGTGGCATAAGCACACTTGACCATTCTGGCCAGGTGAGCTAATAATATATCCACTAAGTTCCTGTTATAGTGATATCGCTGATCATGTGACTTGCCCTAGCATTGTCATGTGATACCCCTGATCATGTGACTTGTCCTAGCATTGTCATGTGATACCTCTAATCATGTGACTTGTCCTAGCATTGTCATCTGATACCCCTGGTCATGTGACTTGTCCTAGCATTTTCATATGATAACCCTGATCACGTGACTTTTCCTAGCATTGTCATGTGATACCCCTGACTAGCGTTCAACTATCAGATAACATGATCTAGGCATATTTATGCCACATGCCATTATATCGTGCCTGGTCATTGTCTGTTATGAAGAACGCAGAATCTTACCCGATCATCATCCATTATGGAGAAACCAGCAAGTTATTTCCAACATTACTTCAGTGATAAGTAAATTCCTATATATTGTGTGATGTAATCATTAGCGAATGATGTTTGGAAAAACTTGATATGACTTTGAAAGCTAAAATGAAAATTTCATGTTCAGCAAATTTGCTGATTTTTCTGCCAATTTACACGACTGTTTTTTTATGCATTATTCATGCTTGAGCCAAAGATAAGCTTATTTGGAGGTGGGCATTTCCAAACAGGTAATACGGTACATGGAATAATTCTGAGGATGTGACAGAGTGCAACGTGGCTAACATTGTACCTTGTATCACGATATAACACCTCACGATCTGAGTCATTAGGCAACACACACACACACTCTTAACCATCGGCAAAACATTAGTCACAAACAGAAGCACTGTTAATAGGCATCGCAATGACAACCAGTATTATAATATGGCAGAAGATAATCCAGGCTTTTCTTCAGATTCCAGGTAAACATCATCAGCTCCTCCACTCATTCAAACTAGCCACAGAGAAAAAGTGGATCTCGGTTCTATCCATCATGTCAACAGCAACGTCAGCATTATTACTGTGGCGTTCAGACTATATACCAGCATGCTTTGCACAGACATTGTCATGTCCCAGCATGCCTTACAGACATTGTCAGCATCATAACCATTCTCAACATGAATAAAATAGCATAGGCTATAACGATGAGACACTGACCATATTAGGGCGTGTTATGTGATCTGCCTGCTGTTGTTGTCTTAACACGCTGCTCGTACCAGCCTCACACGCTGCTTCAATGTCTGAGTTGGAATTCGGTGTTGGCAAAGTGACTATTGCCGTGGTTACATTTTGCGAATTGTTTGATTTGCTGTTTGAGTTTAATGCGTTGAGAGATGATCTTGATGAGCGATTGACAGTTGGCAGCCTGATCTGGACATCATTAAGTTCATCTTGATCAGACTCGTGGCCAGGAGAGCGGTTCTGAAAAAAACATCAAAATTAAACCAAGGAATCAGCGATTACAGAGCCTCACCCTTCCATTCTTGTCACATTGTACATTTCTGGATCATGACCTACTCTTTTGGAGTCCTAGTGAACAATCACACCTGTTCTTCTGTTAAAACCGAAGCCAAATCAGACAGATAGTCTCTATGATATCCATAAACTCAGAATTTGATCTGATCCTTTGTTGTGTTAAATTCTGAGCCGAATCAGATGAGGTTTTGAGAAACAACCAGATTGTGTGTGCGCACACATGCACGCACGCATGCATGCACGCACGCACGCACACACACACACGCATGCTATATGCACGCCTCCTTATGGGGTTACCCATAGAATCCTTCCAGCAAAGTTTGGTTAAAATCTGTCAAGCGGTTTACAGAGATACTTTTAAAGCAAAATTTCACTGATGCCGGACAAGCAGTCGACATGGCATTATTTAAAGCTCAGTTGGTCATTCCACCAGGGGTGCTAAAAAGTAGATCTTTTCCTTTGGGCTAAAGGATCTAACCCTCCCATATACTAGTTAGTAGAAACGTTTTCAAATAGCAATAATCAGAAGTAAACATTCTATTTTAAGTAATATAGGTATATAAGCCATGGCAATGACCACAGCAAAAGAGTTCTTTTGTTGCTGATGATGAAATATATTATAAACCAAAAACCGGCCTCTTTTATGGTCTTGTGGAATGTCCATTTACAGGTCAAGAGAATAAAAATTTTGAAAATTTACCACCGGTTATCGAGCCAGTCATCCCAATGATAAATTTTCAAAAATTGTATTCCCTTGGCCTGTAAATGGACATTCAATAGGCAGATATTTAAATTTTCTTGACCAAATTTGACCATTAAAGGGTTGAAATTGGCATTACAAAACTATGTGGAAATAAAGGATCTATTTTAACTAGCAATGACCTTGAACTTTGATCCTACAGATCAGAGTATTCTTATGTTTATATATATCCCCTACACATGGAAAGCGCGTGACAATGATGGATGGGCAGTAGACAGATGTGTGCAGTCACATGGATGTGAAAACATATATCATCCACCGCCTTAGATAGCTTAATTGTCTGCTTGCTATATTCCTACAGCCTGCATTTTACCGGGGGTTTAACTTTGGATATATTCAGCAGGTCCATAGTTATTGGCCATTGAAATTATTGTCTGGTGGCTTGCAACAGTCATATTTAATAAGCAGATAGTGTTGAGAATAGAAAAGAGACAAAAATCCTCTCTGCCTAGTTACTATGGTAACCATGGTATTATCCAACAAAGGACATAATAAGCGAGGAATCATAATAGCGGAACAAATGAGCGTGTTCGTGTCAACGGCATCTGGTCATTTGTTGCTAACAACACTGTATTACGCCCTACTAAGGTTTATCACTGTCATAGCCTGCTCCATGATTAATACACATTTTGTATAAAAATAGAATGTGCTGTGTCCGTGTGTCTGTCGACTCTCAATCAATCACATCCGCTGTGACACGGAGGCCGATACTCTACTCAGAAAACAATCCATCATTCAAGGAGCAAGGCAAAAAAATAGCATTAAAGCAACGTTATATTGTCGACAAAAGGAGAGCAAGTGGCATAAGCAAGGACCGTGTGGATCAATCATCATTTACTGAATTGGTATATCTAATAATTGATGCTAACTACCAGGAATCGATCTTGAGAAATTAGTCATGTCAAAGCTTCCGAGCAGAAATTGCTGCTTTACCGAGAAGTGCCAGAGGCGAACACGCGTAGACACTCGTGGATTAACACTATCAAGTCTTATGGTGGTGTGAAATATGATTTTGTCAGTATATTTTTTAACATATTGGAGTTGTTTGTAAAAAGTTGAATTTTACCTCTATTTCAAGAAAATTCAAAGAACTGGGTTGTTGTGGGGCCCTAGAGCATCAGACAGGGCAATAATGATGACCTATGACATCACAATGACCTTGACTTTTTTACTATACCATCACTATGACCTTGCTCTTTGGCTCATGACATCAAAATGACCTTGATTTTTTCCTATGACATCAAAATAACCTTGATTTTTTACCCATGACATCACACTGAACTTGATCCTTGCGCAATGACATCACAATGACGTTGAGCTGTTGATGAGTTCCCTGTCTTGAGCAGTTGAGTAAAACCAATAAACCATGAATTCAAGACAAACAAGAGTTTTAGTAAAACTCATACGCGTTTGAAGAATGGTAAACATCTATGGTTAGTGCTTGTGAATTTTAAATTTTTCAAGGAATGATTTTAAGAAACTAGATGGACTGTGTCCCATGTGGTGAACCCTTTAGTTATTCCGCATACCACACAATGATGGGATAGATAAAATCTGTAAGGTTTTAGGAAGATTGGATAAGTCTCTAAGTCCATTAACTTACGGGTTGTACCTGCCGCAGTCTTCTTAATCCATGTTCTCTGCCATAGGAAATATTTTTTATTGGTACATGTGGTTATTTAGCATTTTTACCAGCATAACCCGGAAAAGGTTTATTCTTTACGATATAAAACTTATTCTATTGAATGTTTTGAAATTAATTTAACTGGAAGCCATTGCTGCCTAAGGCTTCCTGTCAAATTAAAATCAAAATATCACTACATTGTGGCAGTGATAAGTTATGACTGTCAAAGAGGATTACAGCCGTGATAAGTTATGACTGTCAAAGAGACCTGAGGCAGTGATAAGTTATGACTGTCAAAGAGGATTGCAGCAGTGATAAGTTATACTGTCAAAGTGGATTGCAGCAGTGATAAGTTATGACTGTCAAAGAGGAGTGCAGCAGTGATAAGTTATGACTGTCAAAGAGGGCTGAGGCAGTGATACGTTAATTATGACTATCAAAGCGGGCTGAGGCAGTGATTAGGCTGAGGCAGTGATAAATTAATTATGACTATCAAAGAGGACTGAGGCGTGATAAGTTATGACTATCAAAGAGGATTGCAGCAGTGATAAGCTATGATAGTTAAAATGACTATACATTAAGCATACTGACCAGTATTCTTCGTTGTTGTAGAAATCTAGTGGAACAACAGCCAGATTGTGGCCGTTCAATAGAGGCAGTCGATGGGGTGGGTGATGGCGGAGGTGTTTCTGATGGACGATTTGGCGCCCCATTAAATGTCAAGTCCATCTCCACAAACTCACGATCCTGAAAAAAGTGAAGCATAATGTAGTATGAATATGCAAGGTACATAACCGTGAAAGCTTTTCTAGCCTGCAAGCACTGTCATAAACTTTACATGTGTACAAGCTAACAAGACAGCAAGCACACGCTGCCCAGAAATGTCCAAATAAGCATCTTCAGGGTAAGAATGAGACGCATTGGATTACATACCCGCCAGCACTTAGGATAGGTTCATCAATCAGCACTCTCTGTAACTGTGTCACCTTCACACAAAGTGTACACCATATCATACAGGTCCTGACACACTAAACTACCACAACCAATGTTGTGTGGGAGGGGGGGGGGAAACTCTACAATGAGGACAATGACCTACGTGACCCCGGAGACAATCAATGGATGACCAGAGGAATACGAAAGAACAGAATTCTAATATACTATAAATTATGAATTCCCTGTCTCAAAAGAATGGCCTCCTAGTGGTGAAGCCGGCCAAGAACGGCCTCGTAGTGGCGAAGCCGGCCTAGAACGGCCTCGTAGTGGTGAAGCCGTCCAAGAACGGCCTCATAGTGGTGAAGCCGGCCAAGCACGGCCTCCTAGTGGTGAAGCCGGCCAGGAACGGCCTCGTAGTGGTGAAGCCGGCCAAGAATGGCCTCGTAGTGGTGAAGCCAACCAAGAACGGCCTCGTAGTGGTGCAGCCGGCCAAGAACGGCCTCGTAGTGGTGAAGCCGGTCAAGAACGGCCTCGTAGTGGTGAAGCCTGCCAAGGACGGCCTCCTAGTGGTGAAGCCGGCCAGGAACGGCCTCCAAGTGGTGAAGTCGGCCAAGCACAGCCTCGTAGTGGTAAGCCGGCCAAGAACGGCCTCGTAGTGGTGAAGCCGGTCAAGAACAGCCTCGTAGTGGTGAAGCCGGTCAAGAACAGCCTCGTAGTGGTGAAGCCAGCCAAGAACGGCCTCGTAGTGGTGAAGCCGGCCAAGAACAGCCTCGTAGTGGTGAAGCCGGCCAAGCACGGCTTATTAGTGGTGAAGCCGGCCAAGAACGGCCTCGTAGTGGTGAAGCCGGCCAAGCATGGCCTCGTAGTGGTGAAGCCGGCCAAGCACGGCCTAATAGTGGTGAAGCCGGCCATGCACAGCCTAGTAGTGGTGAAACCGGCCAAGAACGGCCTTGTAGTGGTGAAACCGGCCAAGAACGGCCTCGTAGTGGTGATGCTGGCCAAGAACGGCCTCGTAGTGGTGAAGCCGGCCAAGCATGGCCTCGTAGTGGTGTATCCGGTCAAGCATGGCCTCATAGTGGTGAAGCCGGCCAAGCACGGCCTGGTAGTGGTGAAGCCGGCCAAGCACGGCCTCGTAGTGGTGAAGCCGGCCAAGCACGGCCTCGTAGTGGTGAAGCCGGCCAAGCATGGCCTCATAGTGGCAAAGCTGGCCAAGCACGGCCTCGTAGTGGTGAAGCCGGCCAAGCACGGTCTCGTAGTGGTGAAGCCGGCCAAGCACGGCCTCGTAGTGGTGAAGCCGGCCAAGCATGGCCTCGTAGTGGTGAAGCCGGCCAAGCACGGCCTCATAGTGGTGAAGCCGGCCAAGCACGGCCTAGTAGTGGTGAAGCCGGCCAAGCACGGCCGCCACACTCATCTTGAGGAATGTCCATTTAAAGAACAAGAGATGAACATTTTTGAAAATTTATCAGAGCTAGTTACTTCAGCCTGCAAATGGACATTCAATAAGCATTTTTTTAATTTTCCTGAGCAAATTTGACGAGTAAACGGTTGCTGACATAATCTAATCTATATATCAAGAATGGGAAGCATTTCTGCATTACAGTACATTTTATTTTGTTTGTGAAGTTATTTCTAAGCTAGAAATAACTCTACAAACAAAATAAAATGTACTGTTAATTATTTTGAACATAATTGCCGTGATTGTATTGGAGGAGGAAGACTTTGCAGTCTTGGCAGCAAGCAATGTGTCTTCCAATCCAATTATGTTCAAAATATTCAACAGAACGTTTGTTACTAACTAACATGTTTCTCTTTTTGATTTGCGAAAATGTTAACTTATTTATGAGTTGTACCGTAGTGTAAATTAAGCTTAATCCTTTAAGCATTTACTTTTTTCAAGAAAATTAAAATTTTCTCAAAGAAAATATTCATTCGCAGACCAAGAGAAGACAATTTTTTAAAATTTACCACTGGAATGACTGGCTCGTTAAACGAGCCAGTCAATCCAGTGGTAAATTTTGGAAAATAGTCTTCTCTTGGTCTGCAAATGGACATTTCCCAAGACCACTACAGAAGCTGTTTTTGGCTGATATGAGTGTTATAGAGTTAAGATAATGTGGCACAAAATGCTGGCTTTTATATCCTCCTATTGTTTCAAAATAATCTTTCACCTATGTCATGTATGTTTGCAAGAAACAAGGAGAGGCAACCCAATCATTCTTACTATAGGTCACACAAAGTATAACAATATGTCCTAAAATATGACTTTCTAGTCTCCAAAAGAGAAGTCAAAGGCTCTAAAATATGATGAAATGCATGCAGACAAAAGTAACACCTCGCAGTCTTTTTGTTTCAAAATTTTCAACATTTCCTGCATAGTTGTCTTTAAATTGAGACATTTGAATGGAGGAATCCAGTTTCTTCGTCAATCATATGACGTCATAATCAACTACATCACCTGTAGGCTGATGTCATAATCTTAAATCAATTTATGTCATAGATGACACGATTTAGTTTGTCTTAAACGCTTAATAATCTGTCGAGTTGTCCGAATTGTATATTTTTATATAATTTCCATAGGCACCAACATCACCCAATCAAATTAGTTTCAAAATATTCAACAGTTTACAAGTATAGTTTTCTGGAAAAAAGATACAAAGAGTGCAAGGATCGATTGATCCCAACACAGGCAAAGCGTGGGTGGAGCTTAGCTAGAGATGGGTGGGCCATTGTTGGCAAAGCATGGTGTAGCTTAGCTAAAGATGGGCGTGGCATTGTTAGGAAAGCATGGGTGGAGCTTAGGTAGAGATGGGCGGGGCATTGTTAGCAAAGCATGGGTGGAGCTCAGGGCATTGTTGGCAAAGCATGGGTGGAGCTTACCTAGAGATTGGTGGGGCATTGTTGGCAAAGCATGGGTGGAGCTTAGCTAGAGATTGGTGGGGCATTGTTGGCAAAGCATGGGTGGAGCTTAGCTAGAGATTGGTGGGGCATTGTTGGCAAAGCATTGGTGGAGCTTAGCTAGAGATTGGAGGAGCATTGTTGGAAAAGCATTGGTGGAGCTTAGCTAGAGATGGGCAGGGTATAGCTTAAACCGGATTCCTCCATTTTCACAGTTAAATCTGATGCAGGAAATTTTGTCACTCTTGCCAATAAAATGGTCTGTATATTTCTTTCTTTCCATTCCAGTCACGCTACTGACATTTATTAAGCATTTTATTATCAATCTTAGTACGCATATATCAATATTGCAGGGTGTATATGACACTAGAATTGGCCGTAATACTGACCCTCATCAGTCATAGGGGCCCTACATACAGGGTCCAGTTAAAAACAATTAGTGAGCATGTACACACACATGCCCAGTAGCAGGGACCCTGAATCAAGGGTCGCTAGCTAATCAAGAGTCCCTAACTAAGAACAATCAGTGAGCATGTGCACACACATGCTCAGTAGCAGGAACCCTTAATCAAGGGTCCCCAGCTAATCAAGGGTTCCCAAGTAAGAACAATCAGTGAGCATGTGCACACACATGCTCAGTAGCACGGACCCTGAATCAAGGGTCCCCAACTAATCAAGGGTTCCCAAGTAAGAACAATCAGTGAGCATGTGCATGCACATGCTCAGTGGTAGGGACCCTTGCCGGGGTTCCATGGCCTATAAATAGGAGGCACTGCACCAGTGTCAGGCATCTGACTTTCGCCCTCCAACCGAAGACAAGCGTCAAGTATACTTCAGTGACGTGGCTTATCACATTTTACTAGTTTAAATTAATCAGCAAAATATGGTAGGAGCCAATACAGACAATCTCCACCCAGAGATATTCCTGCGCTCCATTTCAAAGCTAATTCTTCTCACAGAAGTATCATGAGAAGGGGGAGATAGGTACCTCACCCCCCCCCCCCCCCCTTACCAACATAGATGTAAGGGAAACAAAAGACTTCAAACTGAGTAGTCAGGAGCACTACAAGGATGTCCAAAAAGACCCCCATAGCTCAGCACTTTACTTTCCTAAGACTTATGCAGGGGAAACAGTGATTCTTCAAACTGAGGATTCAAGAGCAATACAGCAATACCTAACCTTAGGACGGAGCATGCTTCTTACTGCATTACCCAGGATCTAAGAGGGGACCCATGTGCAAACATAAGCACTCCAATCAGGAGATGAGAAGGAAGCATACAGGATATATAATCTCCACACCATGGAGTTACTAGGCACCAGCCATATGGTCAAAGAGCCATTAGCCAGTAGGCTGTCCCCCTATCCCTCTGTTCCCCCCATCTGACGCTATAAATTTTACAACAAAGCTCTTTTTTCAGCACACATCCACCACGTCACTGAACGACATACCTGCAAATTTGAATGACGTCACACCTGGAATGTCAGGGCTAACTCCGGCATTAGCCTACCTATGCATGTCTGCCCAGACATTTGAAAAATATATCACCTAAAAGCCTTATTGTGTCTATCTGTAAACCCCTACATGCAAACATGTATATAAATCCTTTGATGAGCTTCCTACATGGAGCGAAACGCCATAAGGTCAGATCTAAGAATGGGTTTGGAAACTCCCTTCCCACTGTCCTACTATTTATCATAAGAGCCACTCATCCCTACCACTAATTCCCTGTTTATACCAAAAGGGAACACACTGTGTATATGCACAAACATGTGCGAAACAATGGCACACCCAAGCCATTTACCCTTCAAATGCTGACCCTCGTCAGTCATAGGGGCCCTACATACAGGGTCCAGCTAAGAACAATCAGTGAGCATGTGCATGCACACATGGCCAGTAGCAGGGACCCTGAATCAAGGGTCGCTAGCTAATCAAGGGTCCCTAGCTAATCAAGGATCCCCAGCTAAGAACTATCAGTAAGCATGTGCGTATGCTCAGTTGCAAGGACCCCTGAATCAAGGGTCCCCAGCTAATCAATGGTCCCTAACTAAGAACACTCAGTGAGCATGTGCACGCACATACTCAGTAGCAAGGACCCTGAATCAAGGGTTCCCAGGTATTCAAGGGTTCCAAAGTAAGAACAATTAGTGAGCATGTGCATGCACATGCTCAGTGGTAGGGACCCTTGCTGGGGTTCCATGGCCTATAAATAGGAGGCACTGTACCAGTGTCAGGCATCTGACTTTAGTCCGCCAACCGAAGACAAGCGTCAGGTATACTTCAGCGACGTGGCTTATCACGTTTTACTAGTTTTGTATATGACACTCACTAGGATTAACATATACATAGTCAATTAGGCACTTTTAGTGGTTTAAATGCAAAGATTTCACAAATTTAAAAAAGAAATTACAAAATACCGTATTTGAGTCTCTTCCAGAAGAAACTTAGTGGAAGAAATGGTTTCTTACGGCCAGAAAAGCCCTTGTACAAAGGTGGAAACACCTCATCATTCAGATGAGACTGGAAGCGCTGTCTCTAATTGTTTATTCTTTAGTAACAGATGTGCTAGCTAAACAATGTTTTATAACTGTGTCACATGACCTTGATTCCACAAATTTGAATCAGACATCTACAAAAAAAATGTCATTGTGACAGATGAAATGGAAATAACGCTTAGCAACACGAGAAAAACAAACAATAGGATATTTTATAGCCCAATCTGGTGATACTGAATAATTAATTTACATGTAATTAATTTGGATGCAAAAAATGGATGTGGCTGCCTGAGTGTGACCCTTTCAATGATAAATCACTGAAAAAGTAGTATATTCTTTACGATATAAAACTTATTCGATTGAATATTTTGAAATTAATGTGACTGGAAGCCATGCAGCAATGACTTCTAGTCAAATTATTTTCAAAATATTCAATAGTTTTCCTGTATGGCTGCTTTGAAAATGAGATATGGGGAATTCGTCAGTGACGGGGTTAAATTATAATAACACAGCGATCAGGTCTGGAATATCATTTCTATTATAGTTTCTTGCTGTTATGCTCAATGATGCACATTCACACTTTCACCGATAAATCCCCCGTATCTTAATCTCACGGCAAACAAACAAGCTGTTAAATATTTTGAAATTAATTTGACTGGACGCCATTGCTGCCTAAGATAGCAATGGCTCCCAGTCAAATTAATATCAAAACGTTCATAAGGAATAGCTTTTTTGCATGATTTGTCAGTGAAATGGTTAATGATCTAAATGATGAATACATATATATCTACTCAACTGTCTGAACGCTGCAAACCACTAGAAAATAATTTCAACGAGCAATAACTCTGGACTTGCTGAATATTTTGAAAGGAATTTGACTGAAACCTGTTGGTGGCTTAGCTACCAACAATTTTCAGTTAAATTATTTTAAAAAATATTTAGCAGGTCCTGCGATATAACCCCTGCAATTTGAAATCTTCAAAACACAGCAGCTAGACGGTTACTATATATGAGCTTGTGCCTGCATGCCTGCGCTTATTTTTTGTCGATCTCGATCAGAGCTTGATAATATGGAACACCATTTTTTTTAGGCATTTGAATCTGTACGTGTTATCTGCTGGTTATTTTGAAAACCATTTGACTGAAAGCTGTCGGTGCCTCGGGTAGCATATGTTGCAGTTTAACATTAGTGAGACCTGGACAGGATGGGGCCACAAGCAGTTACACTGATCACCATGACTCTCCTAGAATTATATGGATATATTATTTCAGAAGTATAATATAGAGAACTTTCCGTGATTATAACATATAATGACATATTCACACAAAGTCCCTAGTTAGCATACAAACTATATGTACCACGTAAATAATATGAGTTTTCTCCCCTTAATTATTTCAACGATTACGGGATTCATAGAGACACCCTTACAGGAAAGTTGTCTGGAAGCGTTATTGTTGACCTGATCAGGCAACAATGGTCTTCAAGCGAATTAAGTTTCAAATGTTACAGTGTCGAGAATTAAAAAAAATTCTGATCTGTATCCTAAACACTTTAACACTCAAATTTGTTCAAGAACATTTTAATTTTTCCATAGAAAATGTCCATTTGCAGACCAAGAGAAGACTTGTGAAAATTTACCATTGGCTAATCATTCCACAGTGGTAAATTTATAAAAAAAAAGAAGTCTTCCCTTGGACTGCAGATGGACATTATTCAAGACTACTACAGAAGCGGCTTTTGGCCGACATGAGTGTTAAAGGGTTAACAGGGTGTCATCTAGGATAAACAATGATTAACCCTTCAAAGACAGAATTGTCAGTATTTTAATTACAAGGCATCTAATGAGATAAGTTGTTGAATATTTTGAACCTAAATTGACTTGAATCTGTTGCTGCCAAATACCAGTTAAATTAAATTAAAAATATTCATGTTGAACATAATATTCATTCCATCAAAAAGAACTTGTCATGCTTGTGGTCACTGATCTGGATGCTTCAGAGTTAAACAAGGCATGTCTGATCTACATGCATATCAGTGATCAGGACGCGCTCATCATGATAGTAATGTAGGAGTGTCTGATCTACATGCATATCAGTGATCAGGATGTGCTCAACATGATAGTAATGTAGGAGTCTCTGATCTACATGCACATCAGTGATCAGGATGTGCTCATCATGATAGTAAGGTAGGAGTGTCTGATCTACATGCATATCAGTGATCAGGAATGCATTCATCACGATAGTAACATAGGAGTGTCTGATCTACATGCATATCAGTAATCAGGATGCGCTCATCACAATAGTAATGTAGGAGTGTCTGATCTACATGCATATCAGTGATCAGGGTGCATTCATCACGATAGTAACGTAAGAGTGTCTGATCTACATGCATATCAGTGATCAGGATGTGCTCATCATGATAGTAATGTAGGAGTGTCTGATCTACATGCATATCAGTGATCAGGACATGCTCATCATGATAGTAACATAGGAGTGTATGATCTGCATGCATATCAGTGATCAGGATGCGTTCATCATGATAGTAATGTAGGAGTGTCTGATCTACATGCATATCAGTGATCAGGATGCGCTCATCATGATAGTAATGTAGGAGTGTCTGATCTACATGCATATCAGTGATCAGGATGCGCTCATCATGATAGTAATGTAGGAGTCTCTGATCTACATGCATATCAGTGATCAGGATGTGCTCATCATAATAGTAAGGTAGGAGTGTCTGATCTACACGCATATCAGTGATCAGGAATGCATTCATCACGATAGTAACATAGGAGTGTCTGATCTACATGCATATCAGTGATCAGGATGCGCTCATCACAATAGTAATGTAGGAGTGTCTGATCTACATGCATATCAGTGATCAGGGTGCGCTCATCATGATAGTAATGTAGGAGTGTCTGCTCTACACGCATATCAGTGATCAGGACACACTCATCACGATAGTAACATAGGAGTGTCTGATCTGCATGCATATCAGTGATCAAGACGCGTTCATCATGACAGTAATGCAGGAGTGTCTGATCTACATGCATATCAGTGATCAGGACACGCTCATCTCGATAGTAATGCAGGAGTCGCTGATCTACATGCATATCAGTGATCAGGACACATTCATCACGATAAAAATATATAGGAGTGTCTGATCTACATGCATATCAGTGATCAGGACATGTTAATCACAATAGTGGCATAGGAGTCTCTGATTTACATGTATCACTATGGAGTGATTAGGACGCGTTCATCATGATAGTAACGTAACACGATAGAAAATGGAAAATGATTTTTTTAAATTACAACAATCAGTGTCCCCCGATGGATGGTCTCAAAGGAGGTAATCAATAAAATATGTCATGCTGATCACATTCTGGAAATAAGACAGATATTAACATTAGTCAATATTTGTTTATGGACCCTAACCTTATCAGGGGAATATCTCTTTATCAAATATGGATGGATCTAAGTGTAAATGCGCGCAAGGTGCAGATACTGATGCTAATCTGACAAGACATTTTAAAATTACTATGCCTGAAACTAATTGAAAGAAGCAGTTCTGTAAATTTTTAGGGGATATTTCATTGGATCAGACAGACAGATAAAGATGGGTGAAGAGATTGATGGATGGAGAGATTGATGGATGGATGGAGAGATTGATGGATGGAGAGTGATGAATTGAGAGCTGGATGGATGGAGAGATTTATGGGTGGAGAGATTGATGGATGGAGATTGATGGGTGGATGGAGAGATTGATGGATGGAGAGATTGATAGATGGAGAGATTGATGAAGAGGTTGATGGATGGACAGATTGATGGATGGACAGATTGATGGATGGATAGATTGATGGATGGAGAGCTTAATAGATGGAGAGATTGATGGATGGATGGATGGATGGATGGATGGATGGATGGATGGATGGATGGATGGACGGACTGATGGATGGATGGATGGATGGACGGACTGATGGATGGACGGATTGATGGATGGACAGATTGATGGATGGACAGATTGATAGATGAAGATTGATAGATGGATGGAGAGATTGATGGATGGACAGATGGATGGATGGATAGATTGATGGATGGGCCGACAGATGGATGGATGGGTGGATGGATGGATGGACAGACGGATGGATGGATGGACACATTGACGAATGGAAAAATTGATAGATGGATGAATTGATGGATGGACAGATGGATGGATAAAGAGATGGATGGATGGAGAGATTGATGGATGGATGGACAGATGGATGGATGGATGGATGAATGGAGTGATTGATGGATGGACAGATGGATGGATAGACAGATTGATGAGTGGAGAGATTGATGGATGGATGGACAGATGGATGGATGGATGGACAGATGGATGGATGGATGGATGGAGTAATTGATGGGTGGACAGATGGATGGATGGAGTAATTGATGGGTGGACAGATTGATGAATGGAGAGATTGATGGATGGATAGATGGATGGATGGACAAATTGATGGATGGACAAATTGATGGATGGACGGAGAGACACAGATGTTGATGGATGGACAGATTGATGGATGGATGGAGATTGATGGATGGAGAGGTTGATGGATGGAGAGATTGATGGATGGAGAGATTGATGGATGGATGGCGAGATTGATGGATTGAGAGAGTTGTGAATGGAGAGCTTGATGGATGGAAAGATTGATGGATGGAGATTGATGAATGGCCATATGGATGGATGGACAGATTGATGGATGAATAGATTGATAGATGGAGAGATTGATGGATGGAGAGATTGATGGATGGACAGATTGATGGATGAATAAATTGATAGATGGAGAGATTGATGGATGGAGAGATTGATGGATTGACAGATTGATGGATGGATAAATTGATGGATGGATAGATTGATGGATGGAGAGCTTGATAGATGGAGAGATTGATGGATGGATGGATTGATGGATGCACAGATTGATGGATGGAGAGATTGATGAATAAACGGATTGATGGATGGAGAGCTTGATAGATGGCGAGATTGATGGATGGACAGATTGATGAATAAACGGATTGATGGATGGAGAGCTTGATAGATGGAGAGATTGATGGATGGACAGATTGATGAATAAACGGATTGATGGATGGAGAGCTTGATAGATGGAGAGATTGATGGATGGACAGATTGATGAATAAACGGATTGATGGATGGAGAGCTTGATAGATGGAGAGATTGATGGATGGACAGATTGATGAATAAACGGATTGATTGATGGAGAGCTTGATAGATGGAGAGATTGATGGATGGATGGATGGAAAGATTGATGGATGGACAGATTGATGAATGGACAGATTGATGGATTGACAAATTGATGGATAGATGGATGGATGGACAGATGGATGGGTGGAGAGATTGATGGATGAAGAGATGGATGGATGGACAGATTGATGGATGGAGAAATTGATGGATGGATGGATAGATGTATGGATGGCTGGAGAGATTGATGGATGGACAGATGGATGGATGGGCAGATTGATGGATGGAGAGATTGATGGATGGACAGATTGATGGATGGAGAGATGGAGATGTTGATGGATGGACAGATTGATAGATGGACATATTGATGGATAGAGAGATTGATGGATGGACAGATTGATGGATGGACAGATTGATTGATGGATGGATTGATTGATGAACAGATGGATGGATGGACAGATGGGCGGATGGACAGATTGATGGATGGACAGATGGATTGACAGATTGGTGGATGGACAGATTGATGGATGGACAGATTGATGGACAGATGGATGGATGGATTGATGGTTGGAAAGCTTGATAGATGGAGCGTTTGACGAATGGACAGGTTGGTGGAGAGATTGATAGATGGACAGATGGAGAGACTGATGGATGGAGAGGTCGATGAATGGAGATACTGATGGATGGCGACTGACGGATGAATGGAGAGAGTGATTGATGGATTGAGACAGAGGGATTGATGGATGGAGAGATTGATGGATGGAGACATTGATGTATGGAGATTGATGGATGGAGAGATTGATGGATGGATGGAGAGATTCATGGATGGAGAGTGATGAATGGAGAGTTTGATGGATGGACAGATTGATGGCTGGAGAGATTGATGGATGGAGATTGATGGATGGGTAGATTAATGGATGGATAGATTGATGGATGGAGAACTTGATGGATTGACTTTGACGGATGGAGAGATTGATGAATGGAGAGCTTGATGGATGGAGAGAATGATGAGTGGATTGATGAATGGACAGATTGATGGATGGAAAGATTGATGGATGGTGAGATTGATTGATGGATGGACAGATTGATGTATGGGTAGAGAGATTGGTGGATGGACAGATAGATGGATGAATTGACAGATTGGTGGATGGACAAATTGATGGATGGGCAAAATGATGGATGGACAGATTGATGGATGGATAGATTTATAGATGGAGAGATTGATGGATGGAAATTTATGGATGGAGAGATTGATGGATGGACAGATTGATGGATGGATGAATTGATGGATGGAGAGATTGATGGATGGAGAGATTGATGGATGGATGAATTGATGGATGGAGAGATTGATGGATGGAGATTGATGGATGGACAGATTGATGGATGGACAGATAGATGGATGGAGAGATTGATGGATGGAGAGATTGATGGCAGAAGAGATTGATGGATGAGAGATTGATGGATGGAGTGATTGATGGATGAACAGATTGATGGATGGTGAGGCTGATGGATGGCAGATTGATGGATGAAGAGATTGATGGATGGAGAGTTTTATGGGTGGAGAGATTGATGGATGGAGAGACCTATGAATAGATGGACATATGGATGGATGAGGAGATTGATGGATGGAGAGATTGATGGATGGATTGAGCGACTGATGGATGGATGGGTGGATGTAGAGACTGATGGATGGAGATATCGATGAATGGAGCTACTGATGGATGGAGAGACTGATGGATGAATGGAGAGAGTGATGGATGGAGCGATTGATGGACTGAGACTGAGGGATTGACGGATGGAGAGATTGATGGATGGAGAGATTGATGGATGGAGAGAGTAGTGGATGGAGAGATTGATGGATGGAGAGATTGATGGGTGGATGGAGAGTGATGAATGGAGAGCTTGCTGGATGGAAAGATTGATGGATGGAGATTGATGGATGGAGAGATTGATGGATGGACAGATTGATGGATGGATTGATGGATGGCCATTCATGGATGGAGAGATTGATGGATGGAGAGCTTGATGAATGGAGAGCTTGATTGATGGAGAGATTTATGGATGGACATTGATGGATGGAGTGCTTGATGGATGGAGAGAGTGATGAATGGACAGATTGATGGATGGATTGATGAATGGACAGATTGATGAATGGAGAGATTGATGGGTGGAGAGATTGATTGATGGATGGACAGATTGATGTATGGGTAGAGAGATTGGTGGATGGACAGATAGATGGATGAATTGACAGATTGATGGATGGACAAATTGATGGATGGGCAAAATGATGGAGGGACAGATTGATGGATGGATAGATTGATGGATGGAGAGATTGATGGATGGAAATTTATGGATGGACAAATTGATGGATGGATGGATGGATAGATTGATAGATGGAGAGATTGATGGATGGAAATTTATGGATGGACAGATTGATGGATGGATGGATGGATAGATTGATAGATGGAGAGATTGATGGATGGAGAGATTGATGGATGGAAATTTATGGATGGACAGATTGATGGATGGATGGATGGATAGATTGATAGATGGAGAGATTGATGGATGGAAATTTATGGATGGAGAGATTGAAGGATGAACAGATTGATGGATGGACAGATTGATGGATGGAGAGATTGATGGATAGAGAGATTGACGAATGGAGATTGATGGATGGAGAGATTGATGGATGGAAATTTATGGATGGACAGATTGATGGATGGATGGATGGATAGATTGATAGATGGAGAGATTGATGGATGGAAATTTATGGATGGAGAGATTGAAGGATGAACAGATTGATGGATGGACAGATTGATGGATGGAGAGATTGATGGATAGAGAGATTGACGAATGGAGATTGATGGATGGACAGATTGATGGATGGACAGATTGATGGCGGAAGAGATTGATGGATGAGAGACTAATGAATGGAAAGCTTGATGGATGAGGAGATTGATGGATGGATGGATTGAGCGACTGATGGATGGATGGATAGATGGATGGATGGATGGATGGAGACTGATGGATGGAGAGATTGATGAATGGAGATACTGATGGATGGCGAGACTGATGGATGAATGGAGAGAGTGATGGATGGAGCGATTGATGGATTGAAACTGAGGGATATATGGATGGAGAGATTGATGGATGGAGACATTGATATATGGAGAGATTGATGGATGGAGAGAGTGATGGATGGAGAGATTGATGGATGGATGGAGACATTCATGGATGGAGAGTGATGAATGGAGAGCTTGATGCATGGAGAGATTGATGGATGGAGAGATTGATGGATGGAGATTGATGGATGGTAGATTAATGGATGGAGAGATTGATGGATGGAGAGATTTATGGATGGACAGATTGATGGATGGAGATTGATGAATGGAGAGCTTGATGAATGGAGAGCTTGATGAATGGAGAGCTTGATGGATGGAGATATTGATGGATGGAGAGATTGATGAATGGAGAAATTGATGGATGGAGAGCTTGATGCATGGAGAGATTGATGGATGGAGAGATTGATGGATGGAGATTGATGGATGGAGAGATTGATGGATGGAGATTGATGGATGGTAGATTAATAGATGGAGAGATTTATGGATGGAGAAATTGATGGATGGAGAGATTGATGGATGGAGAGATTGATGGATGGAGATGATGAATGGAGAAACTGATGGATGGAGTTTGATGGAACAAATTGTTGCTCATTAAGCTTGTTACAGGTCAGCACATGTTTCTGTAGTTTCCTTGAGAAATATCCATTTGCATGATAATGGAGGACTAGTTTGAAAATTTACAAATGACCTCGCTGGTTGGCTCATTCCAGTGGTAAATTTTAGGAAATAGTCTTCACTTGGCGCGTATATGGATCTTGCCAATCATCATTACAGGGTTAATTGATAGCTGGTATTGGATAAAGGACTGTACATCAGTTATTTCAGATCATGTCTGGCCAGTAGAAAGCCACCATAAAGTCCACCACTGTACAATACACATTCTTGTCTCCAATATACTATCCATATCGTGTCAAGCTAATTTTATCCCACAGGCGGGGTGTCGTTCAGTTCGAGTGTGGCATTTTCGATAGCGGTAGTTACGGAAATGAGAATCTAGATGAGATATTCTGCATTGGCACATTGCACTGGCTGTCCTTACTCATGTGAAGAAACTGCGGCGATGATGATGTCCATCTAATCATCAAATCACGATATATCTTAGCTGGCTCACTACTCCGAGCCACCAGATAATAGTTTCAATGAGTAATAACACTGGACTTGCTGAATATTTTGAAAACAATTTGAGTGAAAGTTGATGGTGGGTTAGCTATTTTAAAAATATTCAGCATATCCGGAGGTAAACCTCATGGAAAATGTGAACAGCATGAATTCAGCAAGCAGAGCGTGACAGGCTTGTTAAATACTACTGTCTCTTTAACCCTCGAATTTATTCAAGAAAATTAAAATTTTCTCATATAGACAATGGCCATTTGCAGACCAAGAGGTTATTTTTGAAAATTTATCACTGAAATGACTGGCTCGGTTATCGGCTGATATGAGTGTTAACGTGCATGGCAGTCAAAAACGACTTCCCTAATGGTTTTGCGAAATCATTTGCAGAACAAGATTACTTTTGAAAATTTACCACTGGAATAAACGGTTCGGTTCAGTGATAAGTTTTCAAAGATATTAACCTTCTATCAGTTTGCAAATGGACATTTATTACAAGAAAATTTACATTTTCTGCCAGGACAAACTTGAGTTATAAAACGGTTAACCACTGAAATAGATCTCTAATATGTCACAGGAGTAAATGAATGGAAGGATATTTGGTCAGAAATATTAAATGTAATCATTCCATATATGCAATGGCTTTCCAGATTTATCCATCCATCATATGATGTTATAATCAACTACATGATGGTAGAATAACATCTTAATCTATGATGTCATGAATGAAGTAGATTAGTACGTCATGAACACATAATTGAAGACAGACTATGCGTTGTTGTACGAATTGTATGTCTTTAATATTTAATAAATATTCTGCAACAGCACACAGTCAAATTAGTTACAAAATATTCAACAGCTTACCTGTATAGTTTTCATTAAACTGATAGTCAGGGCATTCAGTGATCGATCAATCCCAACACAGCGAAGTGTGGGTGGAGCTTAGCTAGAGGTGGGCTGGGCATAGCTAAAACTGGAAAGGCCCATTGTGTACTAAGAGTGCATGGCTGGTTAGGCTAATATATTACAGGAAATTAAAGAAAATCAACAATTGGTTTTTTTTACAAGTGAGTTGATACGTATCATGGAGCATACCCTTCATATGTAATTTATATCAGATCTCTCTCTATAATTACAGAATTAATTAAAAGGATCGTCCGCATAAGACAGGTGTCTTGTTTGTCATGTCTAATACCTGGAGTGCGCAGTATCCAAATTATCAATTATGGTCTTGGCACATGAATTCCTGTCCCCCCCCCCTCCCTCTCTCTAGGTAGGGCATTCAATAAATAAATATTTTAATTTTAATTTTCTTGATCAAATGTGATAATTAATCATTTAACGCTCAAGTTGGTCAAAAACAGCTTTTACAGCGATCTTGAGAAATGCCTATTTACATACCAAAAGAAATATATATTTTAAATTCTACTATTGGAATGACTAGCTCGATAAATGAGTCAGCTCTTCCAGTGGTAAATGATCAAAAATAATTTTCTCTTTGTCTGGAAATAGACATTTTCTATGAGAAAATTGAAGTTTTCTTGAACAAATTTGAGGGCTAAAGGGACAAATGACCACCAGTGTAGGACCATTAGTTAATGCTGACTTGGGTGCCTGCTGGAGACATTTATGCTTCTCTCTTTATAAATAGAATGAAGCTTGAATACATACAAAAGTAGCTGTGTGCGGTGCTGTGTACGGTGGGTGTGCGGGTGACAAGTCACCATGAAGACCAGTCAGAGATCTCAGAGGGTAAATTAAGCACACATTATTGAGACTCTTCAGTTTCTTTTGAAACCCGAGTCTCTAATGGAATTCTGATGCTCCAGCCTCGAGAGACAGAGAGAAAATGGAATTGTGATGCTGCTGCTACTGCGTCACTGTTATCATGAGGCGATGAACATATACAGGTCACAATGCTATACTTGTAGTTCTAAGTCAGGAAAGGATTGGCATGGCAACAGCTAAAGAAACAGCCTAAGGAACCAGTGCTTATATAGGGTCAGTTAGTGATATAGTCGTTATCACAAGATCCTGTTCACGGAGGAATAATTATGTAAACCTGATGTCATGTCCATCTCAGATTTACTGTCACAGAGGAAGATCAGATTTAGCGTTAATTTAATTACTTTTTGATTCCGTTCAACATTTAAGCTAAAACTGTTCTGAAACTGAAGACTGCACTAATCACTTTTAATAAGCCCTAATACCTTTAATGCTCATGTGGGCTAAAATGGCCCCTGCAGTGGTCTTGAGGAATGTCCATTTATCGACCAAGAAGACATTAGGTATTTCAATGCCAAATTAAAAAAAAAAGTTTTCTCTTAGACTCTAAGCGGACATTCATTAAACCAGAACATAAATTTTCTCGACTGCGTTTTAACTTTTGACCCTACAATTGGCATACGCCTTCTGGACTCAATAGGCAAACATCCAATTAAGTTTGGAGACGATAGCCTGGATGGTAGAATGAGTTATTAAAAATGTACCAAAAGTGTCCATTTTGAAAACTGCTGCTGAAAGCAGTTGCTTCACCTTTTGACCCTCAAATTGACATATGTCTTTGGGATCCCATGGGAAAGCTTCCACCTATGGTAGGAGAAGATTCCTCTAGTAGATCCAGAGTTACTGAAAAAATGTCTTAAGATCAAGAACAAAGACTCCTCGCTCACATTAACCTGTGCAGCTAGTGACATGGGTAACAATGTTGCTTTTAATTATGGTTCAATATATTACAAATTTCAGTGACATTTTTTTCAAAGACACATATTCTATAGCAACAGTAAATATCACAGCTGCAACATGTGCAGGTTTGTAAAAAAAATTTAAAAATCTAGCCAACCAACGGACAGATAGACTGACTGACATACAGACTAATACTAGAGCCTGTGACACAGGTGGCTTTGTTAGCAAAGTGAAGCAATTTAAATGACAGAAAGTCCCACCGACAGACTTATAATTTAGTTGTGAGTAGAGTTTCCAATGGTATTAAATCTTGTGGGTATCAGGAACACGATACCATTACATCTGGGGGCAAGCTGAAATCTGGGGTTCATGAAATTATATGTCGGTCCTGTGCAGTTTTTCTTATCCATGTTAAGAGGGTACCATGGACTCACAACTATGAGTCATGGGGATCCAGAGGTTGTGGGTACGCCTGTGCAAAAACCGATAAAAATAATTGAAATTTAGTAATCATGCAAGATTTTAGGGGTTTCATGGTGCCTACTACCACTACTTTTGGTGCCCCTAGCTGTATTTTTGGGTACATAACCTCAAAGCGCAATTATAAGAATCACTGGTTGTGAGTGCCAACTAAAATCTGGCTATATTAAATGTCACTTACTGTGGCTTTATTAAATGTCACTTACTGTGGCTTTATTAAATGTCACTTACTGTGGCTTTACTAAATGCCACTTACTGTGGCTTTACTAAATGTCACTTACTGTGGCTTTACTAAATGTCACTTACTGTGGCTTTATTAAATGTCACTTACTGTGGCTTTACTAAATGCCACTTACTGTGGCTTTATTAAATGTCACTTACTGTGGCTTTACTAAATGTCACTTACTATGGCTTTACTAAATGTCACTTACTGTGGCTTTATTAAATGTCACTTACTGTGGCTTTACTAAATGTCACTTATTGTGGCTTTACTAAATGTCACTTACTGTGGCTTTACTAAATGTCACTTATTGTGGCTTTACCAAATGTCACTTACTGTGGCTTTATTAAATGCCACTTACTGTGGCTTTACTAAATGTCACTTACTGTGGCTTTACTAAATGTCACTTACTGTGGTTTTACTAAATGTCACTTACTGTGGCTTTACTAAATGTCACTTACTGTGGCTTTATTAAATGTCACTTACTGTGGCTTTACTAAATGTCACTTACTGTGGCTTTTTCGAGACAACTGAGTAAATGATGATGCTGTATTTCAAATATATCCTGTTCACGCTTACTCCCCATCACCAGGCCACTTTCCCGTGCCAGGAATGCCTCCTCTGCTTTCTTCTTGCACGAGATAAAAGCAGCCCCACTTGCATTTTTAGCCATTCGTATCCGTGTAAATCGGGCTTTCTGTAATGAGATATTTACCACATAATGTACATTAAATAAGACAATCATAAAATATATCTGAAAGCAAATATATTATTATTATTCCACAAATCTCCACTGCTGCCTAGAAACAGGCTGTAACCTTGGTATTTGACACCAGACAAAATTCAGACCATTAACCAATGTGATGCTTCATTAAATGATTAGAGGATGGTCTATTGTTTTATGATACCCATGTGCTTACGGTTTAAATCATTCAATGCTCATTTGATCTTACATCAAATGGCATAGAAAACTCTTAAACACGCGGTCCATGCCTATCAGGAATGGTTATTGTCCCGGTACTCAATTCCTGAGTTATCTCTCTTGGTTTTCACGGCAAAAGATTAATCTAGGTGGTGAATATCATCTGTCATCAGTGACGTCTTGATTGGTTGAACTTCAACTAATGAAATGCTAATGCAATTGAGACCAGGAGTAAAGAAGATTTTACCATACCAGATGGCATACAGGACATATTCCTTAGAGCTGGTGTGAAGCAGATGTCATCCAGGTACCTGTCCATAATGGTGCATTCCCACTCATTCATCATGATCGAGTTCAACAACTTCTCAGTGTTTGGGTTGTACATTTTTTCAATTTTTCTTACCCAGTTTCATGTTTCCTCTATGCTGATTTGTTTGTAAGCTTCAATGAAGCAGCTAGCCGCCTTCTGTCCTGAAAGCTACATAGTTGATCATGGCTGTGTTGAAGGACAATTTTATGAGTAATCAGATATGAACATCTTTGGATAAAACATTTATACGAAGTCTTTCCTACACTGAATCCATGCGACAATTTGCTGGTCATTCATCGCTGTATTAATGCAGAGTAATACAGGCCAAGTGTGAAAGTACAGAGAGATGATTATGAGTCTATAAAATTATATATTGAACTAATACTTAATTATGGATATAAGTTATGGAATAAATACATTATTTTACTATATTTGTTGCCACTAGTATCACTCACCTGCAACATAGAAACCAAAACCATAAAATGTATGTAAATCTGAAAATGCAAACCTTTCTGAAAATCCTAAGATAAATTTCCAAATGTGGAAATTTTAACATGAAACAAAAGAATCTGTCTGAAATGAAAATTAAAAAATATCCAAAATAGTAATCAGCAAGCCACAAAACCTATATGTTGCCATTTTTGTTGAAAACTAGATCATCCAAGATGGTCATTAGACAAATTTATCAATCAGGTTCTCTTTCAGAGCAAACTTGGGTCAGGTCATGCACTAGATTAATTTTCTTGGACATGATAATTAGCGAGGCATTTTCAGAGATCTTTAAATGTTTCTAGAAATAGACAAACTACAATCTGGTTACTGACCAAATTGACCAACTGGTTATTTTGTGCGTAACTCAATTTCTACCTCACTAAGCATGATATATCATGGTGGACCATGGCTACCAGAGAATTTCAATGTTATTTCTATTGACAATGATATATTATGGTCAGTTCATGGTCAAATATGTCAGCAATATTTTTAACAATTTTCAAAGTCCTTCATTGACCATGATATATCATGGTCGATTATGGTTACCAGAGAATTGCAATGTTATTCCTATTGACAGTGATATCATGGTCAGAGATGTCACCCAATATCTGAAACAACATCACTGAAGAACAATCCTTGAACCTAAGGTCTTAAAATGTTCCTAAACTGTTCTTGAAGATTTCAGGAACAACTGAAGAACAGTTCTTAAACTTTAAACTTCTTAAAATTCCCTTTTTAAAACTGTTCTTGAAGATTTTCAGGAACAATTGTTTGCATACTATAGAAACATACCTGTAATAATACACCGAACTCTTGTGTAAATTTCAAACAATTCCAATGTAGGTTACCCATTCCAAAATGTTCATAAGTCTTATATACCTAGAAAGCTTGATCAATATTTTACATCTTCATGACAATTACCGTAGCTCATGACAATGCTTACAATGTTGTTGAATTAATCACTTCTCTGCCTTTTGGCTAAGACCAAAGTACATGTAGTTGTAGGCTGTACAGTCTGGCATATGTCCACTTTGTTACAAAAGTGGATTGCTGACCAATGGTCAACCATACAGCTTAAATGGCAGCATAGTCAGACCATGCTCAACTATGATGAAACACCAACCTTCAGACCACTGTGAGTCAGGCCATGGTCAAATGTCAATCTTCAAACCATGGTTGACCATGTTCTCTTTGACCATGGTCAAACCATTGTCTGATCATGTTCTGTTGCTGACAGTCAAACATCGTTTGATCATGGTCATGAGAAATTTGTTGATCATGGTTAATCTGCATGGTCAATGTTGTTTTTTCATCGTCATTTCATGGCCAAACCATGGTCATTAACCATGGTTTGACCATTCTCAAACCATGGTTTGACAATGGTTAAGAAAACAGTGTAACCCATAATCATATTTCCAATATTTTGGCACAATCTCTTAAGAAGTTGTTTTTTGCGATGATTAGGTAATCCATGATGGCCACAGATGAAGTGACAAATCAGGTTCTCTTGAATAAGCTTAAATTGGTTTAAGTCGTGCCCTTAAGATAAAGTCTCTTGGGTTTCAAACCCATTGGCAAAGCAGCTGCTTCTGAAAATTCATGTTTAAATGTGTTTCTAAAAATAGCGCAAAATCCCTGATGTTTGCTGCCAAAATCGACCGACCAGTGTCTTTTGAACAATCTTCGATCTCTATACCCTCAGGACGCTTCTCGACACATTTAATTGAAATCAGCCTACTACATGTTTTTTGTTGTTTTTGAGAAAACGTTGCTGAAAGGAAAAATTGATGACACACAGACAATGTCCTCATGCCATAAGCTCACTAATGTGTCTTTCTGGTCTGAGGTGAGTTATCAGTGAAAACATATTTAATCCTTTAATGGTCATGCCGGCCAAAACCGGCCTCTGCCGTGGTTCTGAGGAATGTCCATTTGAAGGACAAGATAAGACAATCTTTGAAAATTTATCACTGGAATGACTGGCTCGATAATCGAGCCAGTCATTTCAGTGATAATTTTTCAAAAATTATCTTATCTGGCCCTTCAAATGGACATACACAGAGGGAAGACTTTAATTTTTGTGAAAATTCTTGACCATTAAAGGGTTAAAGCAGGTCATGCTTTACAAGAGTGATGGAGGAAGGGGAACTTATCTCCGCCACTGATAATGTGAAAATAAGAGACAGTATTGTGAGTCATTACAGTTTTATTGGGACAGAAACCAGATTATTTATAAAGGCCGAGATATGAAAATGGGTCACCGTGGTTATTAAACACTCTTGTCTCACGGTCACCCTAAAATGGTCAAGCTTCACTGGTTTTGAGGAATTTACGTTTGCAGGCCAAGAGCAGACTATTTTTTGAAAATTTACCACTGAAATACCTGACACAATAACCGATCCAATCATTCCAGTAGTAAATTTACAAAAGTCTTCTCTTAGACTGTTAAACCGTAACCCTCAAATTCATTCAAGAAAATTTCCATTTTCTCATAGAAAAGGTTAATTTGCAGACCAAAAGAAGACAACAGAAGCGGTTTTTGGTCGACATGAGTGTTAAAAGATTAAAAGCAAAAAATTTGCTGGTCAAACTGACCAAAACAGCCTCTGCAGTTGTTTTGATAAATGTCCGTTTGCAGGACAACAGAAAGGTATTTTGTCAAATTCCAGTGGTTCATTTACAGTCTTCTCTTTGTCTGTAAATGGCCAATTACTGACATGACAGAACGAAAATTTGCATATTCTTGACAAATGTTGCCCATTAAAGGGGTTTGATCACTTTGCGATGCTGTTGACACAAGACAGGTTACAGTTACCTCATGGCTGATATTGCCAGGGACGTATGACATTTTTGAAAATCCATCATTGGAACATATCTGGTTTGATAACCTAACCTGGACATTCCAGTGGTTAAAATTCTCAAAATAGTCTTATCTTGGCATGCAAATGAACATTCAATAAGCAAATATTTCCATTTTCTTGGTCTTAGAAATGCTCGTTTGCTGGCCAAGACTATTTTTCAAAATTTGCCACTGTAATGCCTGGCTTGATAACAAAGTCAGGCAGACCAATAGCAAATGTTCAAAATTAGTCATTGTTTGGCATCCAGCTGATAATAGCATTCTTCACCAGTCTTGACCATCTTAACGGCTAAATGCTGACAAGAAAATCTAAGTATTTGCTTATTGAATGTCCATTTGCACACCAAGAGATTATAGACATTCCTCAAGACCACTGCAGAGGCCAGTTTTACCAGGTATTAGTGTTGAAGGATATTCATGGCATTCTGAATGTCACCATTTAATCCTCATATCAGCCAAACACGGCTTCTTAAATGGTCTTGAGAAATGTCAGTTTGCTGACCAAGAGAAGACTATTTAAAAAAAATTACCACTGGAATGACTAGCTCGATAACAAAGCCAGTCATTCCAGTAATACAATTTCAAAAACAGTCTTCTCTTGCTCTGCAACTAGACATTTCTTTGAGAAAATTGAAATTTTCTTGAACAAATTTGAGTGTAAAGGTTAATGAGAACGAATCTAGCGTCAGGTACACCTACCTTTTGTGCTTTTCGTTTATCAGCACGTTGATTTTGATGGTATATTCGACTGAAGTTTGACACTATAACGGGCACAGGAAGCGCGATCACTAAGACACCACTGAGTGAACATACACCACCAACAACTTTTCCAGTGATGGTTCTTGGCACCATGTCACCATAGCTGTAACACAATAACAGAGAAAATATCATTCAGTGCTATATAATGTTACCATAGCTTCAAGACAACATAAAACATATCATTCAGTGCTGTATAATAGTGTATATAGTGTACATGCACCTACGTACAATGCAAGTTAACCCTTCAATGATTAAATTTGGGCCAACAAATTTTAATATCTGCCTATTGAATGTACAGTTAAATGCTGAGAATTTAATTTTTGAAAATTTATCACTGGAATGTCTGGCTCGGTTAACGAGCCAGTCATTCCAATGGTAAATTTTCAGAAATTGTATTCTATTGGCCTGTAAATGGACATTCCACAAGCGGATAACAGAGGCCAGTTTTAGCTGACATGACCATTAAAGGGTTAAGCATAAAATACTGATGAAATAACTACTTGATAAGCATCTTGGTGTACCACGCATGAGCACGCACACATGCACGAGCACGCATACACACACGCAGGCACGCATACACACATGCAGGCACGCATGCATGCACACACACACTCAAATGACCACAACGCATGCACACAGATGCACACGCACATGCATGATTATAGAATAGTCAATGCGCATGCACACGCACGCACGCACACACACACACACACCCCTCACAGGAGATAACCCTGCCAGTTTAATAATAGCACATCTAGCCTTAAGCACATACAATAAGCATCATTTCTTTGATTTTGGTCCAATAAAGAGAGCATCGTCAACATCACTAGAAGAGTTCTGAGACCGGGAGTATGAGATATTTATCATTTTCTTGACTGACTGACTTTATGAAGCACGGGCGCTTAAACACAGTGTAAGCATAATGATTCACCAGTCCAACTTATAATCGCTGAATGTGGAGCCACAGTGGAGCCCTGCCATAATCCCTGAATGTGTATCCACAGTGGATCCATGTCATAATCCCTGAATGTGGATCCCTGTAATAATCCCTGAATGTGGAGCCCTGTCATAATCCTTGAATGTGGAGCCACATTGGAGCCCTGTCATAATCCCTGAATGTGGAGCCACAGTGGAGCCCTATCATAATCCCTGAATGTGGAGCCACAGTGGAGCCCTATCATAATCCCTGAATGTGGACCCCTGTCATAATCCCTGAATGTGGAATGAATGGTTATAATATAACTACCTGTGATTCAGTATTAATAACAAAACAGCAATAAGAGCTTTTCTCCTGTTTTTGTCACATTGTAGATTTTCAGATTTTCCAGTTTTAATTCACATTTTCAGGATTTCTTTTGGATCATGGCCAAAGTTGTCGAATCCTAGTGGATGATCACAGCATCTCCTGAGCTAAATTGGACTAGGGTTTCAGAGATATTATCACAGATCCAGATATTTGATCGTATCCAGATTCTTTTATCCATATCAGAGGCAACATCTGGAAATCCGCTTCCGTGGCAAGTTCCTTTGTTGTGTTCGAATTTGAGCCAAATCAGATCAGAAGTTTTTTAGATACAGCTGTGGACGCACAGACACATGCATGCATAACACAGAAATACACACAGAGAGACTGATATTCACTACCATCTTCCCATTACGTGGCAAGGAAAATAACAACTGATATTTAACCCTTTAATGGTCAGGTAGACAAAAACCGGCCGCTGCAGTGGTCTTGAGTATGATGAGGAATGCCCATTTGCAAGCCAAGAGAAGACTATTTTTGAAAATTTACCACTGGAATGCCTGGGTCAATTACCGAGCCAGTCATTCCAGTGGTAAATTTTCGAAAATAGTCCTCTCTTGACCTGCAAATGGACATTCAATAAGCAAACTGTTTGATTTTGTTGAGCAAATTTGAATGGTTAATAGACAATGTGACTATAGCAATGTTTTTCACTCAGTCAGTTGACAAATAAACAGATATTTCTATTTTTAGCTCAGTTAACCCATTAATGGTCAATATCGTACAAGAAAATTAACATCTTTGCTTAGTGAATGTCCATTTGCAGGACAAGAAAGGAATATTTTTGAAAACTTATCATGGGAATAACTGGCTCGGTCAACCAAGCAAATTATTCCAGTGGTAAATTTTCAAAAATAGTCCTCTGATGGCCTGGAAATGGACATAATCTTCAAAAGCACTGCAGAGGCAGGTTTTGACTGAATTTAGTGTTAAAGAGTTAACTACGAGAATTCTTTTGCCTCTTACTTTGCAGTGTTGCATCAAGTACTGTGGAATATTGTCAATGATCAGGAGGGGTGGAATGGAACGAACATGTCTTCTTGACCACAAAGTGGTGTGAAACATTGTCAGATGAGAGGGTTGTGTGGAGGTGTCTTAACTGTACCACAGTGTAAAACATCACATGAGAGGGTGGTGTGGAGGTGTCTTGCATGTACAACAGTGTAAAACATCAGATGAGAGGGTCACAGGTGCGGAGGGTTCTACCGCAGTGTAAAACATAAGATGAGAGGGTGGTGTGGAGGTGTCTTAACTGTACTACAGTGTAAAACATCAGATGAGAGGGTGGTGTCGAGGTGTCTACCACAGTGTAAAATATCAGACGAGAGGGTGGTGTGGAGGTGTCTTAACTGTACCGCAGTGTAAAACATCAGATGAGAGGGTGGTGTGGAGGTGTCTTAACTGTACTACAGTGTAAAACATCAGATGAGAGGGTGGTGCGGAGGTGACTTGTATGTACCACAGTGTAAAACATCAGATGAGAGAGTGGCGTGGAGGTGTCTACCGCAGTGTAAAACATCAGATGAGAGGGTGGTGTGGAGGTGTCTTAACTGTACCACAGTGTAAAACATCAGATGAGAGGGTAGTGTGGAGGTGTCTTAACTGTACAGCAGTGTGAAACACCGTCAGATGAGCGGGTGGTGTGGAGGTGTCTTAACTGTACACAGTGTGAAATGTTGTCAGATGAGAGGGTGGTGTGGAGGTGTCTTGACTGTACACAGTGTGAAACGCTGTCAGATGAGAGGGTGGTGTGGAGGTGTCTTGACTGTACAGCAGTGCGAAACAGTGTCAGATGCGAGGGTGGTGTGGAGGTCTCTTGACTGTACAGCAGTGTGAAACATCAGACGAGAGGGTGGTGTGGAGGTGTCTTGACTGTACAGCGGTGTGAAACATTGTCATATGAGAGGGTGGTGTGGAGGTGTCTTGACTGTACAGCAGTGTGAAACGTTGTCAGATGAGAGGGTGGTGTGGGTGTGAAAGGTTGTCAGACGAGAGGGTGGTGTAGAGGTATCTTGACTGTACTGCAGTGTGAAACATTGTCAGATGAGAAGGTGGTGTGGGAGTGGGTTGACATCATCAATGAGAGGGTGATTGACATTGGCACCATCACCAGGAGAGACACTGACTGATGCATTGAGGCAGGATATTATACAGAGATCAATACACTTATCATTAAGGCAATTAATAATGATGATGATGCATTTTACAATAGCAGTGTAATGATGATGATAATGAGCGCCGTCTTAAGATGCATTTTACAATTTAGCAGTATGAGCCAATGACGATGAGCATTGTCTTAAGGTAGTGCAGAGAGGATTATCACTTCATGTGATTAACTCGTTGTTTTAATGCTCTTAAATGTCTCGCTGCTCCAAGCCGTCACACAATAATTTCAAGCTGCAATGACTCTGATCATGCTGAATATTTTCAAAAGATTTGACTGAAAGTTGTTGATGGCTACCTTCAGTCAAATTGTTTTCAAAATATATGGAAAATAAAGATTTAAACCTCATGAAAAATGTAGTTTGCAGAAATTCAGCAGGCTGCTCAAAGAGCAAGCCATCCTTAAAATGATCTCAAGACAGATTCATCAGTCATTATCAGACAGCTCTTTAAGTAAGTATCAGTGCTTGAAGAGCTTCTTTGCCATCATTCATCACCAGCACAGTGGCAGGCCAATGTGATTAATAGACAATTAGAGGATCTCAGAGAATTTCTCATTTTATATCAGAATTATAATCTGAGGTGAAAAATGATATTACAAAGAAACATGTTTCTAGCAGTCAAATATATTAATGGTGTTCCTCTTTGAATCACGTGTACCTTTCACAATCAGTTTTTAGCTGAGGAAAGCTGCTTAATAAATCCCTTAGTCAGTGACAGTCTGAGTTATAAAAGCTTATTCCAGGCTGTATCTAAAAAAATACTGATTGGAGTTGGCTCAAATTTTAACTCAATGAAGGAACTTGCCGCGCAAGAGGATCTCCAGACTTTTGTTGTGATCCGGATAAACGATCAATCTGAATACAGATTGAATTAAATTCTGGATATGTGTCTATCTCTGAAACTACGTTTTCGATTTGGTTCAGATTTTAACACAGGAAAGGGTGTGACCATACAGTAGGATTCCACAACTTTGTGTGTGATCCAAAAAATCTGGAACCTGCAGCTACTGAGAATCTAGCGACCTTGTTTATAATCGATAAACACGGATGAACAAGTGGCTTAATCCCAGGTGTTCATAAGCTTATTATATTATAAAAGCATGTAAGTTAAATGTGCAATGATCGCCACGTGGTGGCATCAGCAGCAGATTAAAACAGTTGATGTTCTGTCACACTTTGAGTTTAGTTTTGGCTGATTTTGTTGCTATATGATTCTGTTGCTCACTGCTTTAGACAATACTTCTACTGGCTTTCCTATTAACCATTTAATACTCAAGTCGGCCAAATATCTGCTTCTTTTGTGGTCCTGAGAAATGGGCTTTTGCAAACCAAGAGACCACTGCCTTAGAAAAATTACCTCTGGAGTAAGTGGCTCAATAAACGATCACAACACGCATAAAACATGGGCGAAGCTTAGCTAGAGATTGGCAGGGCATCGCTAAAAGTGGAGTCATTCATTGATGGCTGAATCCTAAGGAAATCAAAGGTAATTAACATGATCTACAAAAATAGAAGAATATCTTTGTCCACAATGAACAATTTACGGAATTAAAATCTTGCTTAGGGGTTCAAGCCAGTGGGAATGGAGATTTCTGCAATTAGTTAACCCAGAAATACAATGAGTTACCTAGGGATCTTGCTATAGAACAATAGTTTAATATATAAGGGGCATCCAGCGGCAATTATTAAGAGTGACAGAATAGATCAATGACAATGGTTTGATAGACAGCTGCGCCGTAACATCAGTGAGAGCCATGAACATGTGATGTCTATCTGTCAATCATAATGATACTAGACGAGCTGAGCTCATATTCTCAGAGAACAATCATGCCGCTGATATTAGCCTACAAAACATCCGAGTTCAGCGTGAGTTCATTTTCATTCTATCTGTGTAAACAATCTGGCAACATCATGTTTGAATAACAATGCTTTCACTCAATGGAAACAGAAGATTTAGTGATAAATTGTCTGATCTCTGCAACACTCCTCAAATACATTTAACACCTCATTCAGATTGCTTAAGGATAGGCAGTCTCTTAAGACGATGGGGGGGGGGGGAGGGCGCTTCTATGACCGAGAACCTCTTAGGACACAGTGTTTCTTAGGACAGAGATCTCACTGGACAGGATATCTCTTAGGACAGAGTCTCCTAGAACAGGCAGTCTGTTAGGACAGAGGGTTTCTTAGGACATGGGTCTCTTGAGATAAGGGGTCTCATTGGATAGGGGTCTCTTACAGTGTTTCCCAGGGCACCCAAATTTTGGATTTCCCAGCGACATCTCATCCTGATATCTAGGGGTCCCAAAGATGAATTATGGGAGTTCCAAACTAAAAATTCATGGGCTCCAATTGAAGTTTTCCTCATCCATGCTAAAATAAGAAGGTACCATGACCTCACAGCTATGAATTATGGGGGTTCTGTGCTAGATTTTGAGTATTTATGTGCAAAAAACTATAAGGCTAATTAATATTTAATACTCATACAAGATGCTCAGGAGGCGCATGGGACCCACTGCCACTACTTTTTTGGGTCCCAAGTTGTATTTTGGGGGGTATATACCCTCAAAAGGACCTTGAAGAGAATCCCTTGTCTCTTAGGTATGATGCTCTCTCATCACTCATCAGATCTTAGGAGGGGTTTGTTTAACACTTACCACTGGTTCATTTTTCAACAGATTTGGTGTAAGATGGTGCTGTCATAGACAGCAACATCATACAACAAAATTGTTGAAGAATGTACACCAGTTTCTTTGCTACTGACACAGTAAATGATAGTATATTGACATCAGAATTGTAAGGGTTAACTAGACAGGGAATCTCTTAGGACTGGTCCTCTCTCAAGACCCATGGTAAGTAAAGACAGGGGTCTCTTATGGGCAGGCAATCTACAATAAGTTAAATATTTACAACCAACTATAATGTGCAGTCGTTGGGTCGCCATTGCAAATCCCTACGTTTTCACCAATTTTGACATGACATTCTGCATCACCCCCTTTCACACTCATTCACCACCCTGTAGGTGGGGTCAAATGGAAATGTTGTCTCGCAATCGCAGTCATATTGGTAACTCATATAAACAAGTTGGTTAACTTACACAAAAATGTTTTCGGAGGAGATAGCCAAATGGGCAGGTGTGCAGGCGAATGGATGTGATTGCAATATCGATGCTATTTTTTCAAAACATGTGGGGATAATTATGTAACTTAGAATCCAGTAGTAGAAAAGTGTGGATAAAAAGTTTTTGATGGATTGATCAAGAACCAATTGTTGGTTAATTGGATGAATAAGAGAGTGCATTGGCTTGTGTGAAACAACTACATCACAACCATGCAATTGCTCAAGAGAACAGGGGAGACAATCAAGAGCACAGGGGAGACAATGCAATTGATTTGTTAATGATCAGCTTTATGTGTGAATGCTTGTTGAAATATAACAAAGTTAGTCATACAAAGTGAATCCTGCTACCATTATCAAAAACTATTAACATTGTTACCACAACCTTTAACTATCTGATTGCTGCAAGCCACCAAGCAATAATTTCAATGGGCAATAACTGCTGAACATTAAAAAAAATAACTGGATTGAAAGTTGTTGGTGGCTTAGCCATCAACAACTGTCAGTCATATTGTTTTCAAAATAGTTAGCATATCAAGAGATAAATCCTGTAGCAAATGTTGTCTGCAGAACATCAACAGTCAGACAGTTCCCATAACATATTGGTGTACATCCTGTACATGGAATAAATATAGAATATGTAACTCATTACATATTAAGTTCTCAGAATACAATGTTTTAATATGCAATAGTAATAAGATATACAACTGTTTATAATATCTCTATCTGATGTCTGGTACAATATCTGCATGAATAAACATAGAATACTGAACAGCAGCTCTATAATGTCAGTCAGAGAATACTGATCTACTGTGCAAATAGCTCCAAGGTCTGTGCGTAATGTCAGGAGCTAATGTGTAATCAGATGCTAGGTCTGTTAAAGCTGTGATCAAGCGCTATTGTACAATCAGACCCAGTGTAAGTGTACCATTCTGCACAAGATCAACTATATGTAATCGGTCATATATGAGGCATGGATTTCATTTTGCTTAGAGATCTGCTTACGGTGAGAAATTTGGTAACTACAAGTAAGAAAATTTTGCTGAAACATTAGACCTCTTTCATTGGACTGTTGCACCTGCCATAAAAATAATAACATTATTTAGGCGATGTCATTCTGATCAACCAGCATTAATATCTTTAGTTAATCAAAATTTTGCTAGCATTCATTCATGATTTAAACAAACCATTTTTAGTTTTTATGATGAAATATCTGATAAATTACCTATGTAGACATTATCTGGATCACGAAGGGGGGGGGGAGGGGGAAAGGGCATAGTTCGATATAAATGTCATCTCACAATCTGCTCTCACATGGGTAACTCACATATCAAATTAATGGTGGGGATTCCAAGATATGATTTTGGAAGCGATAATAGGATGTATAGATGGATGGACATAAATGTAATGACAGGCAGAGGTGACTGTTGTTACTATATTATATTAATGGACATTCAATAAGAACAGTTTTTTTATTTTCTTCACCAAATTTGACTATTAAAGAATTAATAGATGGATAAATCTCTAACAATACTCTGACCATTTCTAGCTTAAAGTTAGCACACTTTGTACGCGTGTTTGATTTCATTTTAACACTTCTGTGCTGTAATGTTTTTGGAGCTTATTTATTTAAACCTTTAATGGTCAAATTTGGTAAGAAATGTTTAAAATATTTTCTTAGTGAATTTCCATTAATAGGCCAAGAGAATACAGTTTTTGAAAATTTATCACTGGAATGACTGGCTGGGTTATTGAGCCAGTCATTCTAGTGGTAAATGAAAAAGAATTGTATTCTCTGGTTTTGGCTGGTATAACTATTAAACAGTTAAGCCAGTTAAGAATCTGTAGGCAGACTTCATGTTGCTTCATCTGGTGCTGAAGTAAATGATGCATAATATTGCGGCATAAATGCAGTTATGTAGTTACTTACTACAGGGCTAATACACTACCCAGTTAATGGTCAAGCAGACCAAAATGGCGTCTTTAGTATCATTACTGAATGGTCATTTGTAATTGCCAAGAGAAGGCTTTTTGAAAATGTATTACTAGAATACCTAGGCTGATAACAGAGCCAGTCATTCCATTGTTAAATTAAGAAAAATAATCTGGACTTGGCTAGCAATAATTGGCATTAAATAAACAAATATTGTGATATCCCTGACTAATTTCGAGACATAGAGGGTTACTAATAGTTATAGACATATCATCACAAAGGGCGTAAGTAAGCTTTTCCACCACACCCGGCGCTGCTCAGACTCTAACAGAATTAAAGCACTTTGCTTCATGAACAAGCACGCTAAAATACGCCAACAGTCAGTCCATCACATTAACCAGTACACATCATAATACAGTCTATAAAGCTAATGCTAAAAAAATACATAATTCTCCAAGCAAATTTACTTTCCATTTCCTTCATGCTAAACCTCTCGCAGCGGGTATCGGATCATGTTTGAAAAGCATTTCAACCACGTCTCATTCACTGGCACACTCTTTCTATTAGAAGTTATCAATGCCAGCGCTGTCTATTTAGCGCCAGCTCCCACACAAGGATACCTCATGGTGTTAGTACACCACACACAACCAGGCGTGTGCACGCACATACGCACGCATGCACACAAACGCACAATCGCAATATCCTCTTTCCATTGAGGTGAGGGTAAAAAAACAATATTGAGCACAAAATCGATCATGCTGAGCACACACTCACAGTGAACTCAGAAAAAATGATAAATTGTTAATCAGTTATAATTCTAGTGAAAAACTTGACTGACTACCTTTAAAACTATTTGAATTTACGATAAAATTACCTGAAGTAGCTCAACATCTCTTAAGTTATAAAGTTATACATTAATCGCCCTATCCAACAACAGCAACAGCGTCCAGTCAAATTAGTTTCAAAATACTCAACATCATATTTCTTAAATAGCAAAAACATACAACCCATACAACATGTCGGACTATTAAGCGTCAAAGATGGGCTTAATCCAATCATTCATGACGTCATGATTATGATGTCAGCATACACGTCGTGTAGTCAATATTAATGATGTCATATGATTGAGTGAGGAATTAATGGATTCATGAATTCATTGATCCGGGATACGATCTAGAACATGAGCGTATTAACAAAATTACATGAATATGAGACTGTATTTATAAACCTTTGTTGCGTACAACAGGAATATAATATTGTGTAAGCACCTACGTAAGCAGAACATCTGATCTATGAAGAAACACAAATATGATACATTGTCTGAGGAAATACACACTTCCCAGGAGATCGAGGGCTGTGAATAGCGTAAGCATGCAGTAATAATGTTGTGTTTTCTGAATAATTATAGCTGAATAATCGGCACATAATTATCCACAGAATAATGCCTTGTTGCTCAAGCTAAGACTACCCAGAATTGCAATGCACAACAGCACATGTTTTAAGCTAGCTTTTAATCTTTAATGGTCAAGCGGCCCAACACCCTTTGCAGCTGTCTTGATGAATGTTCATTTGTAGGCCATAAATGTGATTACTTTTAAAGTTTACCACTGGCATAACTGGCTCAACAACAGAGCCAGTCAATCAGGTGGTATTATGTTAAAAATACCCTTCGCTTGGCCTGCAAGTGACCAATGACAAAGCAAAATTCTTTCTTTTTTACCAATCTTGATCAGTAGAGCTCTTATAATAAGGCATCCACACAGCTAAGTGCATATAATAACGACTTTCACAGCAACCTTCATTTACAGGTGAACATTCTGAAGTTTATTGACAGCTCAATAACTTCATCAAATTATTTTCAAGATCAACCCCAAGATTTGTCTAGCAAATTAAAATTTTTGCACCCTGCCAACTCCCTGACAAGGACACCCAGATTCCTTCATGACAATGATACATTGAACCATTTATGCCAATGACACACAGATCCCAGCATGACAAGGATACACAGTGCCCCTCCTGGTATTAGATTTCACAGAGCTCCTTATGGCAAGGTCATGCAAAGAGCTCCTTATGACAAAACTATACACAGCCCCTCATGACAAGGGCTCAGAGGCCCCTTATGACAAGGTCACACAGAGCCACTCATGACAGGTACACATAAATCTCCTCATGACAATGGCACACATAGCGCCTGATGTTATTAGGGGTTACAGAGCCCCTCATGTCACGATCACATAAAAGCACCTTATGACAAGGACACACACACAGAGCCCCTCATGGCAAGGGTTTACAGAGCCCCTCATCGCAGACAGACAGAGTCACACACAGAGCCCTTCATGGCAAGGACAGACAGAGACCCACATGACAATGACATACAGAGCCACTGATGTTATTAGGGCCCTCATGCCAAGGTCACATAAAAGCTGCTTATGACAAGGACACACAGAGCCCTCATGGCAAGGGTTTACAGAGCCCCTCATTGCAAATACAGTCAAACACAGAGCCCCTCATGGCAAGGAAAGACACTGAGCCCATCATGGGAAGACACTGAATCAACCCGTTCATATAATGTATTTTGTAATTAGCTTATGTAACTATCCAGCAGTAGATAAGGGAATATGGAACCAGCATGTCACATATATCTATCACGAGAGAGAAAGTGAGTAACAGTGCTTTGGCAATGGAACCCTGATGTTGTGAATGGAACAATACAATGCATAATTAAATCTAGCCAGTTTTTGTTCACGATTATTTATGTAGCCTAATGTTGAGGATAATTTGCAGAATGATACACATAGCGGATAAACTGGAAATGGCGAGTTATCTGAACAACAATCAACTCTCGAGTTTGATTATTGAACTGACTGACTGACCAATGTGTGTCAACAGACACATATTTCAATGGGCAATAATGGTGGAGCTGCTGAATATTTTGAAAACAATCTGACTGAAGGTGGTTGGTGGCTTAGCCACCATCAATCTTCAGTGAAATTGTTTTCAAAATATTCAGCAGGTTCAGAGCCAATCCCCATGGAAAACGTAGTTTGCAGAAATTAAACAGGGATACAGTTGATTTATGTTTGACATACTGACTTGGAGAACACTTAATTCAGCAGACATATCATGACAAAAATACAGAATCCAAATAGAAATATCTATGCAATTAATTCAGCTGAAAAAGAAATTCCACATCATATAATTGCTTCAAATCTGTGTTGTCTCTGTCCCATGGGATACTTAGGCTATTCATCTTGTGCACATAGTTTATTGAAGAATCTCTGTTCAGTGTCTCCCAGGAGTAACTGTACTAACATAATGGTAATGCTTGCTTAGTTATTCGCGAAATCTGCTTAATAATTAACGCAGCCATCTAAAATTAGAATGTGTAATTCGTCATAAATCTAAAGCGGCCTATCAGTGCTGTATTATTTATCAATAACCATTGATCTTAATACTCATCGCACAAAAGCTGGGATAAGACATTCATTTAAACAGTGTTATTTTAACCCTTTAATGGTATAAAGCTGGCCAAAACTGGCCTCTACAGTGGCTTTGAGAAATGTCCATTTGCAAACAAGGAGAAGACTATTTTTAAAAATTGACCACTTGAATGACTGGCTGGATCATGTAACCTGTCATTGTAGTGGTAAATTTTCAAAGATAGTCTTCCTGGCCTGCAAATGGACATCCAATGACTAAATATTTAAATTTAAAAAAATTTGACCATTAAAGGGTTAGAGCCTTTAACCCTTTAACTCTCGAATCTGTTCAAGAAAATTTCAATTTTCTCATAAAAAATGTCCATTTGCAGACCAAGAGGACTATTTTCGAAAATTTACCACGGGAATGATTGGCTCGGTTTTCGAGCCAGTCATTCCAGTGATAAATTTTCAAAAATAATCTTCTATTGGTCTGCAAATGAACACTTCTCAAGACCGCTGCAGAAGCTGTTTTTGGCTGACATGAGTGTTAAAGGGTTAACCATCATGGAAATCAGAATATACTTATTGAATGTGTATTTGCAGACCAAGAGAAGATCATTCTTGAAATTTATCACTTGAATTACGGGCTTCAGTTTAAACAAACACTCTCTTCACTTGACCTGCATATTGGACTGTGCTTAAAGTTCTCATATATCCATCTTAGACATATTTTTCAAATAAATCTGGGAGTTTATTATTTGTTACTTTATGGGCACTTTAACTAACTAGAAGACTAGTGTGGACGCCATTTTAGATTTCGATTGTTATTCAGCATTTTATATTTATGTATTCTCTGCGCTGCCTGGAATTTCTCATATAAAAGTACCAGGTTCCCTGCTGGTGTGATCATTCATTCACCTGAGCTATCATTCTGAACACTAAACATGTGCAGCACACACAATATGTTAGCACAGGCCGTGTATTTATTAACCCTTTAACACTCATATCAGTCAAAAATGGCTTCTGCAGTTATCTTGAGAAATGCCCGTTTGTAGACCGAGATTATTTTTGAAAAATTACCATTGGAATGACTGGTGTTAAAGTGTTAATTGGAATTCAAAACCACACGATAGTAGGTATGAAATTAAATATGAGTGATTCTCAATAATCAGTACATGTAGTCTTGTAAAATGAAAAAACCCCAAAACGTGGTTGCTATATTACATTGGTAAACTTCATCTTGTAATGCAGCAGCTCGCCTGTGGATTTATGGATTTATGAGAACTTTAAGATGATTACAAAAGCCAGGTTTTGGCTGGATAGACCATTATAGATCATTAATAACCCTTTAACACTCATATCGGACAAAAACGGCTTCAGAACTGGTCTGGAAAAGTTCCATTTGCAGACCAAGAGAAGCCTATTTTTGAAAATTTACCACTAGAATGACTAGCTCGATAACCGAGCCAGTCATTCAGTAGTAAATTTTCAAAAATAGGCTTCTTTTGGTCAGCAAATTGGCATTTTCTATGAAAGAATTTAAATTTTCTTGAACAAAATTCGAGGGATAAAGGGCTAAGACAGCACTCAAATTGTGCCATAAACAAGGTGGATAAAATCTCTGTATCTGCAGGTGATGCTTGTAAAGTCTGTCAGATTTAGGTCATGCTGACATACATTTGTTACACTACATGCGGTATATTAAGCCTGCACTGCTTGCATTACAACAAGTGTGATTACTGTATATGAAAAACTCTTAAAATGACAGCCTGGAATAAGCTTTTGTGACTTAAACTAAGTAAGTAACTAACTAACCCACCCACCCACTCACTCACCTACTCATCCACTCACTCATCCACTCACTCACTCACTCACTCACTCACTCACTCACTCACCCACTCACCCACTCACCCACCCACCCACCAACCCACCCACACAACCACCTCACCCACTCACTCACTCACTCATCCACCGACTCACTCCCATCACCACACCTGGGACACAGTGCGGGCTTATTTCTGCCATTCCTAAAATAGGAGAATATCTACATAAAACAAGTCTGACTCGATCTGCTGGCGGAGCTGACTTCCATGAGACTGTCCACCGGGACAATTTCTAAGCCATTACTGACAATAACTTCTTTATTGTAATTTGCAAATTCTTCTGGCAAAGACATGAGTATGAATTTTATTATCTAGTCTATTAACCATTCTACTGTGGAAATCCTAAATTATCCATTTCATCAGCAAGCATATATAAGAATGGGTTGCATATTTTGAAAATAATTTTGACTCCTGGAAGCTGTAGCTGCATAATACAGCAACAGCTCCTAGTCAAAGTAATTTAACAATATTCCGAAAAATAGTGTTTATAATACAGAGAATGAGTGATATTTGATTGATAGTGTTACAAGCATTTGAGAACGAGAGCAATGCTCACTGAATCCTTCATCACCACCCCACACCCAATCTTCAATATCCTGAAGCAGGGATATAGAGATAGTCAGGCTCAGAGAAGGCTGGAAATATCGCCCACAGCTCCGTGCTGATGACGACCACACGATGAGATGTTTAAACACCTCACAGATATAGTATCGATCATTGCGCATTCTGCCGCTGAAATATTGTGCATGCAATCTGGGGACATGGGTTCAATTGTCGCAAAAATTACTTTTTCATTCCATCTGCACAAGATAAAGCAAATATGAAAGCAAATATGAAAGTGGGGAAAACAGCGAAAAGCTGCGAAAAATGTCGCAATCAATTAAATGTCTGTGACCTATGTTGAGCTCCGTGCCGCTTACAAAGACAGACATAATATTCACCGACACTTCTGACGACACTTCTGCCGCTTAGCGGACTTCATGGTTTCATCTAGCAACTGATATTTATCTCGTTAGACAATCAATAACCAAATGATCGGTTTGAAATTTGAACAGAAAACAATTATTGATTCAGATCCAAAGTGTCATGTTCTTTATAAATACTGACTTAACTGTAATACATTTTTGAAACTCTAAAAATGAAAAGAAATGATAATGGCTTCAAAGCTATGTGCATTAGGAATTGGTTACACCTTTAATGGTTAACCCAGCCAAAATTTGCCTCAGCAGTGGTCTTGAGGGATGTCCAGTAGCATGTCAAAAGAAGACTATTTTATAACATTTAAAATGACATTAATGACTACTACGATGATGTGACAACGATAGAACCAGTCATTCTCGTGATAACGGTTATAAAATAACGTTCTCTTGGCCAGCGGATGGACACTCGCAGAGCAAATATTGTGATATTCTTCACCAATCTTGATTATAAAAAAACAGGTACAGTAGCTTATTACTATGCCATCTTGCTAGTCCGTCCAGTGAGGATGTTGGTAGTCCGTCCAATGAGGATGTAGCGCGGGTACAGTAGCTTGTATGCCATCTCGCTTGTCCATCCAGTGAGGATGCAGCACAGTACAGTAGCTTGTATGCCATCTCGCTTGTCCATCCAGTGAGGATGCAGCATGGTACAGTAGCTTGTATGCCATCTCGCTTGTCCATCCAGTGAGGATGCAGCATGGTACAGTAGCTTGTATGCCATCTTGCTTGTCCATCCAGTGAGGATGCAGCATGGTACAGTAGCTTGTATGCCATCTCGCTTGTCCATCCAGCCACGATGCAGCACGGTACAGTAGCTTGTATGCCATCTCGCTTGTCCATCCAGTGAGGATGTAGCACAGGTACAGTAGCTTGTATGCCATCTTGCTAGTCTGTCCAGGGTTCTCCTAACTAATTACATTCACCTGTCTATTGATGGCTATAAAGCATTCCTTCTAATCTACAATTGTCATCACCGATATTAATGAAATTATTGGTGACTTTTTCACAAAATCGAAAATGAAATCATATGACCTGTCAATTTCTAGCTATGCCCTGTCAATTTCTAGCTATGCCCTGTCAATTTCTAGCTACAATATGTCAATTTTTGGGTATGCCCCTCAATTTCCAGCTATGCCCTGTCAATTTCCAGCTATGCCCTGTCCATTTCTATCTATGCCCCATCCATTTCTAACTATGCCCCATCAATTTCTAGTTATGCCCGTCCAGTTCTAGCGATGCCCCATCCATTTCTATGATGTCCCGTCCATTTCTAGTTCTGCCTTCCATTTCTAGCTATACCCCCTCCAATTCTAGCTATGTCACATCCATTTCTAGCTATACCCTATCCATTTCTAGCTATGTCACATCCATTTCTAGCTATACCCCATCCATTTCTAGCTATGTCACATCCATTTCTAGCTATACCCCATCCATTTCTAGCTATAGCCCCTCCATTTCTAGCTATACACCTCAATTTCTTAGCTATAACCACTCCATTTCTAGTCATGTCACATCCATTTCTAGCTATGTCCCATCCATTTCTAGTTATGCCCCATCCATTTCTAGCTATGTCCCATCCATTTCTAGCTATGCCCCATCCATTTCTAGCTATGTCCCATCCATTTCTATCTATAACCCCTCCATTTCCAGCTATACCCCTCCATTTCTAGCTATGTCCCATCCATTTCTAGCTATGCCCCATCCATTTCTAGCTATGTCCCATCCATTTCTAGCTATGTCCCATCCATTTCTATCTATAACCCCTCCATTTCCAGCTATACCCCTCCATTTCTAGCTATGTCACATCCATTTCTAGCTATAACCACTCCATTTCTAGCTATGTCACATCCATTTCTAGCTATGTCCCATCCATTTCTAGCTATGCCCCATCCATTTCTAGCTATGTCCCATCCATTTCTAGCTATGCCCCATCCATTTCTAGCTATGTCCCATCCATTTCTAGCTATGTCCCATCCATTTCTCGCTATGTCCCATCCATTTCTAGTTATGCCCATCCATTTCTAGCTATGTCCCATCCATTTCTATCTCTGCCTTCCATTTCTAGCTATACCCCATCCATTTCTAGCTATACACCTCAATTTCTTAGCTATAACCACTCCATTTCTAGTCATGTCACATCCATTTCTAGCTATGTCCCATCCATTTCTAGTTATGCCCCATCCATTTCTCGCTATGTCCCATCCATTTCTAGCTATGCCCCATCCATTTCTAGCTATGTCCCATCCATTTCTAGCTATGTCCCATCCATTTCTATCTATAACCCCTCCATTTCCAGCTATACCCCTCCATTTCTAGCTATGTCACATCCATTTCTAGCTATGTCACATCCATTTCTAGCTATGTCACATCCATTTCTAGCTATAACCACTCCATTTCTAGCTATGTCACATCCATTTCTAGCTATTTCCCATCCATTTCTAGCTATGCCCCATCCATTTCTAGCTATGTCCCATCCATTTCTAGCTATGTCCCATCCATTTCTCGCTATGTCCCATCCATTTCTAGTTATGCCCATCCATTTCTAGCTATGTCCCATCCATTTCTATCTCTGCCTTCCATTTCTAGCTATACCCCATCCATTTCTAGCTATACACCTCAATTTCTTAGCTATAACCACTCCATTTCTAGTTATGTCACATCCATTTCTAGCTATGTCCCATCCATTTCTAGCTATGCCCCATCCATTTCTAGCTATGTCCCATCCATTTCTAGCTATGTCCCATCCATTTCTCGCTATGTCCAATCCTTTTCTAGCTATGTCCCATCCTTTTCTAGTTATATCCCATCCTTTTCTAGATAACCTCAGCTTTTCTGCTTTTAAGCGTGTGGAATCAATTCTAAACTTTGAATTCCCAGCATGCAGCAGGTTGTTCATCAATTTATAAATTCATCAGAGATACAATTCATACACCATTATAGTACAGTTAATGACATAATGACAGAGCTACGTCATTTTGATTGCGATGTCAGCTAACAAGTCACATATTTTATTATGATGTCAGATACTTGAGTGACAGCCATGATTCTTTAACGTTTTAATGGTCAATCTGACATTCCATTAGTTACGGACAGGCCAGACTACTTAAATGGCTTAAGGACCAGGAGAAATGTATGCGTATATGACAAGAGCACACAACCTTTGAAAAATTATCACAGGATTGTCAGACTTCCAAATATACAAAGATGTACTCTCCTCAGAAATTGGCCTTCAAATAAACATTCACTAAAAGCAAACATTTCAATCATCTTGACCAATCTTGTGGAGCAAAGGGTTACTAGTCAAGCTGACCCCATATGGCCTCTGCAGTGGCTTATTGACTGAAAAACATCCAGTAATGTACCATGACCACATATGCCACCTCAACAGTGGTTGAGACATTATTCGATAATAACATCATATTGTAGGTGAGACACCGTACAGCACAACTGGCTTGACTGATCAACTGACTTTCTGCCAAGTGATGGCACCTCTTTAAGACAGGTAGTCACTTAAGACAGGTGGGTAAATTGAGGTCAAACCACATACCTTTCTTAAAGAGCTACCATTTTTTCACTCCAAAAGACATATTGGATTATCTTATTACAAGTTGCTTGTATTAAGAAAACACATGTTTATAATGAGTGACTATTTCTGTTCCATTAAGGTGGTCACTAAGTAATACAGGTCAAGTTTTCTGTAGATTGCTAAATCCTGGTATGTGCTGCCTGATATTGTTATATTAGCATCAAGGTGATACGAGGTCGTAGCGAATATGATAAAATGATCGGAGAGAAGCGTAAATTGATTCAATGTTCCGCATTAAGATGGATGAATTCATACAGTATCACTGAGAGATAATTTAAAATGTATTGTTGAATATTTTGACAATAATTTGATTGGAAGAAATTGATGCCTTACAGGCAGCAATTTCTTCCAATCCAATTATGTTCAAAATATTCAACAGAATATTTCTTACATCGTGCTCATAATTGTACTAAGCAACATGTTTCTGTTTTTGTCTTGGAAGCATGTTAGGTTATTCATGAGTTGTACTGTATTAAGTATAAATGTGAAGTAGCCAACATAACATCTAATCCACCTGACTTAGTGATGCCAGTGATAGCTGGAACATGATTATTCTTAGCAAACATGTATCAAGCTAAAATCTACATCTGATCCGTACCTAGTGAATAACGTGGATACATATACAACAGAGTAGATCTCACGTATAAGTTATTTATATTACTCAATTCACGAACAATACCACCCATATAATCCACCAATTTATCCTACTGTGAATGAAAAAATGAAAGTATATATAAATGAATGAATGAATGAACAAATGAATGAACTGACATACAGGTGAACAAATGAACAAATGAATGAACAATTGATGAGCAAATGAATGAATGAATGAATGAATGATCAAACTGACCAAACAATGAATGACAGAGCGAACGTCGATGGATGGATGGATGGATGGATGGATGGATGAATGAACGAATGTACATGCTAACAAAAAATGGATAGATTAAAGAATGAATGAATGAATGGATGAATGAATGAATGAATGAATGAATGAATGAATGAATGAATGCATGCATGCATGCATGCATGAATGGATGGATGGATGGATGGATGAATGAATGAACCTGCAATTTTCAGAAATGGAGCCCTGGGTCACTTAAACTAGACAACATCTCCTGCATATAGAAACAGCCTCTTTAACCATCAAATTTAAGAGAAACTGTTGATTTGCAGACCAAGAGATTATTTTTAATTTATCACTGGAAAATGCCTGGCTCGTTTATATAGTCATAAATTTTTTTAAATAGTCTTCTCTTGGTTTACAAAGGGACATTTTACAAGACCACTGTACACAAGCTGAATTTGGTCTGCTTGATTGTCTGGAAAGATTGATTTAATCCTTTGTAAACTCTGATCTTCGATCATTTGTAATAGTTTAATAATTTTTTATTTTAATGAAATGCAATGGCTTATTAAGACATCATGACAGAGCAAGATGGCACACTTAACATGAGCAGCCGATACACATGATTTCACTGCATATATTATATCAGTAACAGTTCTAACCATCTGACTGCTGAGTTGTTGCAGACAACATATTCCAGGGGCTATATCTCTGGACATGCTGAATATTTTTTTGATAACAATTTGACTGAAAGTTGTTGGTAGCCACCAAAATTTTTCAGTCAGATTATTTTCAATAGATTCAGCAAGTCCAGTTTTTGCTCAATGAAAGCATTGACTGTTTGTTGGCTTGCAGCAGCGAGATAGTTAGTGGTCAAGCCAGCCAAAAATAGCCTCTGCAGTGGCCTTGAGGAATGTCCATTTGCAGATCAAGAGAGGACTATTTTTAAAAGTGTATGACCGGAATTTCTGGCTCATTATCACTGAGCCAGTCATTCAAGTGAGAACTTTTTCAAAATAGTCTTTTATTGGCCTCCAAATGGACATTCACCAAGCAAAATATCAGGTTTTTTTTTAACAATGTTGGCCTTTAAAAGAATGGATGGAAGAAACTCTGTTGAGTGATTCTTATTTATGTCTACATGTAAAACATAACTAGCGACGATTATAATGGCAGTATTTATGCTTGAATCTCATCCAGCACTTTAGCTGCTCATAACAAACACACTTAGAAATTGGGCGCAAGTTAGCTTGAAATGGGCGGGGCAAAGTTAAAATTGCATCTGTCACATATCTTGTTTGAATCAAGTCAACACATTAAACTTTGGATTCCCAGATTCTAAATTTCAATGTAATGAAACACTGTCAGGTAAGTTGCTGAATATTTTAAAACTAATTTGACTGGGGGCTGTTGCTATCGATGGCAGCAACAGGTCCCAGTCAGATTAGTTTCAAATTATTCAACATACCGTTTATTAAATTGTGAATCCATCAAAGACAGAGTTACATCATTTTGATAGCAACATCAGCTAACATGTGACGTATTTGATTATGATGTCAGAACCTTGAGTGACAGATCAGATTCTGCCGTTAGTCCAGCGTGATTTCTCCATTAGTCCTGAGTAACAAAGCCTGTATTCTAAGAGGCAGCAGGATTCTATTGTGCAACAGCAGCTATCCTTATTACTCAAGCTCGGAATATTCAATCTATAACGTAACAAATAACAGCTTAGAGGCGGTTTGGCATCTGCACTTACTATTGCTTGGTAATTATAAACAGAGTTAATTATGTTTGTCGATCGGTGACAGACAGCACAACCTTGGCACGATGCACTGTATTGGCAAGTGTTACCATTGGCTGACTCAAAAATGCCAAAACAAATTCAATATCCTCTCTTGCCGATTTCGATCAGCGTCGTGCAGATCAATCTCGCTTGCATGACCTTGTCTAGGAGAGTGATAATATGCTAGAGCCGGGACAGTCAATGGGCACATCGTTTTATAGGGAAACAAGAGAATTCTACAGGAGTGAAGTGGATCGAAAGCTCTGTGATTGGTCGCATGGCTAGAATCTAATAAGACAGCATCAAGTGGACAAAGAGCTATTTATACTGCTTAGAAAGATCCAATATGAAGTATTGTATTTAGAAGAGCCATCGTTAAATGGGTTATATGCCAAATGAAGGATCACAACTCTGTGTATGTACATGGGTGACCTGTACCTGGCCCATTTACAAAATGTGAGAGAGGAAGAGAGTCAGAAAGAGAGTGAGAGAGAGAGAGAGAGAGAGAGAGAGAGAGAGAGAGAGAGAGAGAGAGAGAGAGAGAGAGAGAGAGAGAGAGAGAGAGAGCGAGATGGAGGGAGGGAGAGGGGGAGAGAGAGGGGAGCGAGAGAGACAGTGAGCGTGGGAGGGAGAGAGAGAAAGGGAGTGGGGGAGTGAAAGAGAGGGGGAGGGAGGGAGCGGCGAGATAGGGAGTAAGAGGGAGATTGAGAAAGAGAGTGAGAGAGGTGGAGAGCATTAGAGAGGGCGGGAGGGAGAGGGGAGGAAGAGTGAGTGAGAGAGGGAGGGATGGTGAGTGAGAGGGAGGGATGGAGAGAGTGAGAGAAGGGAGGGATTGAGAGTGTGTGCGAGGGAGGGAGGGAGGGAGGGTGAGAGCGAGGGAGGGAGGGGGATGGAGGGAGAGAGAGGGAGGGAGGGAGAGTGAGAGAGAGGGAGGGGAGGGAGTGAGAGAGGGAGGGATGGGGAGTGAGGGAGGGGGAGAGAATGAGAGAAAGGGAGGGAGTGAGAGTGTGAGCGATGGAGGGAGGGAGGGAGAGTGAGAGAGGGATGGAGGGGGGAGAGAGAGAGAGAGAGGGAGGGAGGGATGGGGAGTGAGAGGGAGGGAGGGAGGGAAAGAGTGAGAGAAAGGGAGGGAGTGAGAGTGTGAGCGAGGGAGGGAGAGAGAGTGAGAGAGAGGGAGGGAGGGGGAGAGAGTGAGAGAAAGTGAGGGAGTGAGAGTGTGAGCGAGGGAGGGAGAGTGAGAGAGGGCGGGAGGGAGGGAGGGAGAGAGAGAAGGAGGGAGTGAGAGTGTGAGCGAGGGAGGGAAAGTGAGAGAGAGGGAGGGAGGGGGAGAGAGAGAGAGAGGGAGGGATGGAGGGAGGAAGAGAGCGAGACAATATTAAACCTATTAACAAGAGGCCCTTAGGGCCAGTGATGCTTACTTGTACCATTAGTATTTGAACCATTTGATTTTAAATAGAGAGGGAGGGAGGGAGTGAGAGAGAGCAAGGGAGGGTGAGGGAGGGAGAGAGAGAGGGAGGGATGGGTAGTGAGAGGGAGGGAAGGAAAGAGTGAGATAAAGGGAGGGAGTGAGAGTGTGAGCGAGGGAGGGAGCGAGGGAGAGAGAGAGAGAGAGAGGGAGGGAGGGAGGGGAGAGAGTGAGAGAAAGTGAGGGAGTGAGCTGTGAGCGAGGGAGGGAGAGTGAGAGAGAGGGAGGGAGGGGGAGAGAGAGAGGGAGGGAGGGCGAGGGAGGGAGGGAGGGAGAGAGAGGGAGGGAGGGATGGGGAGTGAGAGGGAGGGAAGGAAAGAGTGAGAGAAAGGGAGGGAGTGAGTGTGAGCGAGGGAGTGAGGGAGTGAGAGAGAGGGAGGGAGGGGGAGAGAGTGAGAGAAAGTGAGGGAGTGAGAGTGTGAGCGAGGGAGGGAGAGTGAGAGAGAGGGAGGGAGGGGAGAGAGAGAGAGAGAGGGAGGGGGAGAGAGAGAGAGGGAGGGAGAGAGAGAGGGAGGGAGAGAGGGAGGGAGGGATGGAGGGAGGGAGGGAGAGGGAGAGAGAGGGAGGGATGGAGGGAGGAAGAGAGGGAGACAATATTAAACCTATTAACAAGAGGCCCTTAGGGCCAGTGACGCTTACTTGTACCATTAGTATTTGAATCATTTGATTTTAAATAGACATGATGGATAATTTCAGAGAATCCGCCAGCAACATTTACTCAATCAAAATTCTTGTTTGGTATGTTGAAGCCTGCCGCGATGCGATGGTTCCATCCAAGTTTTGTTGAAATCGGGCCATAGATTATAAGGGAGGAGTGTTTTAAATAGTTCCGACAAATTTTCAGAAAATTCATGATGGAAGCCAAAGAAATTATTGGTACCAATCAAAATTCTGAATAGAAGCTACACACATAAGATCCTTCAAGCCAAATTTGGTTAAAATCCCCCAAAGCGGTTTTAAGGAAGATACATTTGAAAGGATTTGTGGATAATTTTCAGAAAATCCAAGATTTTCACCACAAAAATTGACCAATCAAAATTCCGAATACATGTAGTGGATTCTACCGTACCAGCACAGGGTACTTCTAACCAAATTTGGTTGAAATCTGCTAGGCCGATAAGGAGATATGCTTTGACAATTTTTGGTAATTTTTTCATAAAATCTAATGTTTTTCTAAGGTCAAAAAATTGACCAATCACTATTCTGAATAGAAGTTCAGGAGTGGGCCATGGTAGGGTTCCTTAGACTAGCCAAATTCGGTTGAAATCAAGCAAGCAGCTGAGGAGATGCATTTTTACAATTTCCAGTAAATTTTTCACAAAAAGATTTTCAAACAAAAAATTGACCAATCAAAATACTCAATAGAAATTTCGGAGCAAATACCACCATAGGATCCTTCCACTCAAATTTGGTTGAAGTCGGTAAAAGCATAAAGAAGATGCGATTTGTCAAACTGAGGATGGATGGAGGGATGACAGACTGATGGGCGCCACGGCAGTCGCTTAGCTAAAAATGATTCTACACGTGAAATATTTAGTGTCTCAATGGAGGAATCCAGTTTATCTATCAATCATGTGACGTCATAATCAACTATGGGAAACATAGGATGATGTCATAATCACTCACATCATTCATGACGTAGCTAAGTTTGTCACGAACACTTAACCATCTAACTGCTATGGTTTTTTGCAGACAGCATACTCCAGTGGTTTGCTAAATATGTTGAAAACAATTTGAGTGAAAGTTGTGTCTAAGCCACCAACAACATTCAGTCAAATTGTTTTCAAAATATTCAGCATGTCAAGTGTCTTTGCTCATTAGAATTATTAGCGAGACAGTTAATTGATGACGTACTAAGCATTGTTGTATGAATTGTATGGAGGTATTTAAAAAACATGCTGTTGAATATTTTGAATCAAATTTGACTGGGCACTGTTGCTGCCATAGACAGCAACAGCACCCAGTCAAATTAGTTTCAAAACATTCAACAGCTTACCTGAGTGTATAGTTTTCTGGAATTGATAGTCAGAGGGTTCAGAGATCGATTGATCACAGCACGGGCAAAGTGTTGGTGGAGCTTAGCTAAGGATGGACAGGAGCCTAGCTAAGTTTTGGCATGGCATAGTTAAAGATGGGCAGGAGCCTAGCTAAGTTTTGGCATGGCATAGTTAAAGATGGACAGGAGCCTAGCTAAGTTTTGGCATGGCATAGTTAAAGATGGGCAGGGCATAGCTAAAGATGGGAAGGGCATTGCTAAAGATGGGCAGGGCATAGCTAAAACTGGATTCCACCATTTCAAGACAACTGTAGCGCAGTAAAACTGCTGAATATTTTGAACGAATTTGAGTAGAACCACAAAGAATGCATTGTTTCCGGTATTCTGCTGAGGGTGGGTTGGTCACCCGGTCGATGTGAGACACTAAATATTTACTGACAGTTGAAGGGTCAACCCATCGATGTGAGACACTAAATCTTTACTGAGAGGTGAAGGGTCAACCCGTCCATGTGAGATACTAAATCTTTACTGAAAGTTGAAGGGTCAACCCGTCGATGTGAGACACTAAATCTTTACTGAGTGTTGAAGGGCTGACCCATCGATGTGAGACACTAAATCTTTACTGAGTGATGAAGGGTCAACCCGTCAATGTGACACACTAAATCTTTGTTCAAGAAAATTTAAATTTACTCATAGAAAATACCCATTTGCAGACCAAGCGAAAATTATTTTTGAAATTTACCACAGGAATGACTGGCTCGATTATCAAGCCATTCAATTCAGTGGTAAATTTTCAAAAATAGTCTTCTTATGATTTGCAAATGGACATTTATCAAGACGTGACTGCCGAAGCCATTTTTGGCTGATATGACTGTTAAAGGGTTAAACGACTATGATAGACGATCAAACATGCATGACCATGCATATGTGTAATTTGATTCGACAAAATCTGATGATGTTTGATCATGTATCATATCATAGCTTTCGACAAGATGAATCTAGTGAGTGATACAGTAAAAAAGTCGGACAATACTCAACTTTTCTTTGATGAAACAGCCAATCATATAATAGTATTTGAATCTCGTGATCTTGGTCATATCGGACTGGTTGGTAAACCTCATCCAACAATGTCCCATGCTGTATAATCATGTATAATGTACATGTATGACAACATGTTGGATCTTTTATCACTGGCTTAAAGTCAATACCTTTTAAGATAACTGTAGGAATAGTGCCTTATTATGGCAGCATAGCTTTGCACTGTCCTGCGTATGGAAGGTCACTGAGTATGTCAGGTCACTGAGTACGTTAGTTCACTGAGTATGGAAGATCACTGAGTATGGAAGGTCACTGAGTATGTCAGGTCACTGAGTACGTTAGGTCACTGAGTATGGAAGATCACTGAGTATGGAAGGTCACTGAGTATGAAAGGTCACTGAGTATGGAAAGCCACTGAGTATGGAAAGTTACTGAGCATGGAAAGTCACTGAGTATGGCAGGTCACTGAGTATGGCAGGTCACTGAGTATGGAAGGTTACTGAGTATGGAAAGTCACTGAGTATGGAAAGTCACAAAGTATGACATGTCACTGACCATAGCAGGTCACTGAGTATGGAAAGTCACTGAGTATGGAAAGTCACTGAGTATGGAAAGTCACTGAGTATGGAAAGTCACCGAGTATGGCAGGTCACTGAGTATGGAAGGTCACTGAGTATGGAGGGGTCACTGAGTATAGGTCACTGAGTATGTCAGGTCACTGAGTATGGCAGGTCACGGAGTATGGCAGGTCACTGAATATGGAAGCTCACTGAGTATGGAAGGTCACTGAGTATGGCTGGGTATTGTTCATTTCATAAAATAACCTGGCTTAAACTTTTAACACACATGCGAGCCAAAAACAGCTTCTTCAGTGGTCTTGAGAAATGTCCAAATTTCAGACCATTAGAGAAAAAAATTGAAAATTTACTACTGAAATGACTGGCTCGCTAGCCGACACAGTCATTCCAACGGTAAATTAAAAGAATATGGTCTTCTTGGTGTATGCAAAAATGAGAAAATTTAAATTTTGTTTTAGCAATTGGTGAGTTAAAGGGTTTTAAAACACTTAGGCAGTTCTTTTAGTGAAGGAATAATCAATAAAAAATGGGACAGCTATTAATCAATTATGAGACAACTATAACTCAATAATGGGACCATTAATCAATGATGGGACATCTATAAATGCCACGACTACTAATCAATGATGGGACCACTAATCAATGATGGGATCACTAATCAATGACAGGATCACTGATCAATGACAGGACCACTAATCAATGACAGGATCACTAATCAATGACAGGATCACTAATCAATGACAGGACAACTAATCAATGACAGGACCACTAATCAATGACAGGCCCACTAATCAATGACAGGACCACTGATCAATGACAGGATCACTAATCAATGACAGGATCACTAATCAATGATAAGATCACTAATCAATGACAGGACCAATAATCAATGACAGGATCAGAAATCAATGACAGGATCACTAATCAATGACAGGATAACTAATCAATGACAGGATCACTAATCAATGACAGGACCACTAATCAATGACAGGACAGGATGGCTAATCAATGACAGGATCACTAATAATGACAGGCCCACTAATCAATGACAGGGTCACTAATCAATGACAGGACCACTAATCAATGACAGGACCAGTAATCAATGACAGGATCACTAATCAATAACAGGATCACTAATCAATGACAGGATCACTAATCAATGACAGGACCACTAATCAATGACAGGCCCACTAATCAATGATAGGATCACTAATCAATGACAGGACTACTAATCAATGACAGGATCACTAATCAATAACAGGATCAGTAATCAATGACAGGATCATCATTCAATGACAAGATCACTAATCAATGACAGGACCACTAATCAATGACAGGACTACTAATCAATGACAGGATCACTAATCAATGACAGGATCACTAATCAATGACAGGATCACTAATCAATAACAGGACCACTAATCAATGACAGGACTACTAATCAATGACAGGATCACTAATCAATAACAGGATCACTAATCAATGACAGGATCACTAATCAAAGACAGGCCCAGTATCAATGATTCCTGGACCTGTCTAATCAATGACAGGATCTCTAATCAATGACGCCCAGACCTGACTAATCAATGACAGGCCCACTAATCAATGACAGGATCACTAATCAATGACAGGACTACTAATCAATGACAGGATCACTAATCAATAACAGGATCACTAATCAATGACAGGATCATCATTCAATGACAGGATCACTAATCAATGACAGGACCACTAATCAATGACAGGACTACTAATCAATGACAGGATCACTAATCAATGACAGGATCACTAATCAATGACAGGACCACTAATCAATGACAGGACCACTAATCAATGACAGGACTACTAATCAATGACAGGATCACTAATCAATAACAGGATCACTAATCAATGACAGGATCACTAATCAAAGACAGGCCCAGTAGCAATGATTCCTGGACCTGTCTAATCAATGACAGGATCTCTAATCAATGACGCCCAGACCTGACTAATCAATGTTAGGACCACTAATCAATGATGCCTGAACCTGACTAATCAATAACAGGATCAGTAATCAATGACGCCCTGACCTGACTAATCAATGCCAGGATCAGTAATCGATGACGCCCGGACCTGACTAATCAATGTCAGGACCACTAATCAATGATGCCCGGACCTGACTAATCATTGTCAGGACCACTAATCAATGATGCCCGGACCTGACTAATCAATGACAGAACCACTAATCAATGACACCCAGACCTGACTAATCAATGACAGGACCAGTAATCAATGATGCCCGGACTTGACTAATCAATGAGAGGACCACTAATCAATGATGCCCGGACCTGACTAATCAATGGTAGGACCACTGATCAATGATGCCCGGACTTGACTAATCAATGACATGACCACTAATCAATGATAGGACCACTGATCAATGACACCCAGACTTGACTAATCAATGACGCCCAGACTTGACTAATCAATGATGGAATGGTGAATGATTGATGGGACTAATGAATCAATGACATAATCACGAATGGATGATGCAAGTTCAGTAGAAGTTAAAAGTTCACCTCTATCAATTATTAATTGTTATAGAGCTGAAAATAAACTTGGCTAACACATAAACCTCTTAAACCGTATTATAATCCTATCAAGTCAGTTTAGATGTAATTTGCAACAGAATGATCGTTATCTGCACAGGGACATTAAATGATGTCTTTTTTCCAAACATACTGCTTAATGTTGATGTATGCTGCATTTCCAGGACAAGATACTTGCTTAATCAGGAACATGTTAGCATGACTTCAGGCTCCATCAATCATGGCTGAATATTCTTTGTACTGCATCTTTATACACGCATTAAATACAAGTGATCTCTTACAGCATCAGCGATTACACTCACATAGTGGACAGTTACACCATGTGCAGGGATGATCCTCCATAATACATTTCATCTAATGTGTGTGTCACTGAATATGGCATATATTCAACAATTGGGTCAGAGCTAAAATCATGGTGTGTATTTAAAAAATTATTTTGACAAAGTCGATGATCAGTGGCTTTCAGTAAAATTGATTTTCAAATAACCAAGAGAATCATAGCTATATTAAAGAGAAAATAATTCAAAGGCGGATAGATAAGGATCTGGTCAGAGAATATATGTTATGTTTATTTGTATCAGGTGCAAATTATACAATCCAATCATTTAGCTGCAAGACACAAAATGGAAATAACAAGAGGCCCAAGGACCTGTGGCGCTCACCTGGACCATTAGCATTTGAAACATTTTCATTTGAATAGACATGATGGATAATTTCCAAAAAATCCAAGATGGCCACCAAAAGAATTGCAGCTGAGTTTGTCTTTAATTTTCTTGAAATCTGTCAAGAAGCTTAAGGGAGGAGTATCATTTTGACAATTTCCGGTTTTCACCCCAAAAAATTGACCTATCAAAATTCTGAAATATTTGTCTGGAGGGTACCAGCATAGGATCCTTCCAGCCCAATTTGGTTAAACGGTTAAGGAGATGAAACGATTTGATGGATGGACAGACAGATGATGGACAACGGATGGATGCCATGGCATAAGCTCACTTGGCCTTTCAGGCCAGGTGCGCTAAGAATGTTCAATAATAAAGGATTATTATGAGAGCCGCAGATGACAATTGAAAGACTCTGCATTAGATAATATATGATGTCACAAGATGAGATATGATGTCACAAGATGAGATATGATGTTACAAGATGACATATGATGTCACAAGATGAGATATGATGTTACAAGATGACATATGATGTCACAAGATGAGATATGATGTCACAAGATGAGATATGATGTCACAAGATGAGATATGATGTTACAAGATGCCATATGATGTCACAAGATGAGATATGATGTTACAAGATGACATATGACGTCACAAGATGAGATATGATGTTACAAGATGACATATGATGTCACAAGATGAGATATGATGTCACAAGATGACATATGATGTCACAAGATGAGATATTCTGTCACAAGATTATATATGATGTCACAGATATATGATACAGAATTTTAGACAGGGGTATCTTTGTGGTATCTTTGTGGTATCTTTGTGGTATCTTTGTGGTATCTTTGAGGTTTTTTTTAATATCTCTGTTCTTTAAATCCTTTAACCCTCAAATTGATTGAAGAAAGTTAATATTTTTTCATATAAAATGTTGATTTGCAGACCAAGAGAAGACTATTTTTGAAAATTTATCACCGGAATGACTGGCTCGGTTATCGAGCCAGTCATTCCACTGATAAATTTCCAAAAATAGTCTTCTCTCGGTCTGAAAATGGACATTTCTCAAGAAGTTTTTGGCAGTTTTGAGTGTTACAGGCCTAAGTTAAAAGTTAGGTTAAACATTTTGACTACCCAAAAGACAACCTGACCTAAATACTTATACCAGCCAACATTGAGTCACAGCTCAAAATTACCAAAATAATTGTCCGTGTGATGCCAATAATCAATGCATATATGTATGGCATGTGCAATAGATTCGGGGCAAATTTAAGCACAGAAGTCTCTGACTGAGTTTCTATTTCAATCACGCTATCAGATTGCTTGCCTAAGGGTTACAAATGCTGTTTCATTCAGAGATGAAGTCCTGTTTTGAGAAAAGAAACAAATGTAGCCTGTACAGTGTTCAATATCCTCATTCTGTTATTGTGCAACCTTCATGTCGAATTATTGCTACCACTACCGCTGAAATATGAGGGTCTGGAAACACGGGGAAATGCTTTCTGACTGCACTCTCGAGATCAAAACGTATTGCTTTACATGTAGCCTGAAGCTGGGTATTTTAATTGCATTGATTATAGCTAGGTGACACATTATGCTGCAAAGAATCAGGAAGGGAGGTGGCTAAGAGAGAGACAAAGAGAAAGAGAGAGAGAGAGAGAGTGCATGAGTGAGTGAGTGGGTGGGTGAGTGAGTAGGTGGGTGGATAAGCGAGCGAGTGGGTGGGTGAGCGAGTGGATGGATGAGTGCGTGAGTGGGTGGGTGGGTGGACGAGCGAGTGAGTGGGGGAGCGAGTGAGCCAAGGGATGAGTGGATGGGGTTGAGTGAGTGGGTGGGTGGGTGAGTGAGTGGGTCTGTGGGTGAGTGAGTGAGTGAGTGAGTGAGTGAGTGAGTGGGCAGGTGGGTGAGTGGGTACGTGGGGGGGGTGAGTGGGTGGGGTGTGTGTGGATAAAATCCAACATTAATTAAGTTAACACATTACATCTATGATCGTTGGGTTAAGGTGAGATCTTCAAACTATCCAGCTTATGATATTGGTGATGACATGATAGCTAATCGTCAAACATGTGCCGAGCACCTCGAGGAAATACAGACATGTGACGAGTTACTTGAGGAAACAGAACCCTAACAAATAATTCATATTCTTCAAGCAGACAATAAAACAGGAATCGTTGACGATGAGACATTTCACTAATTCTCAATCCTGTTAATTATGTACAGAGAAATATTGACGATCGTCAATGAAATGAGCAAAGCAGGCATGTTGATTTCAGAGAAACGCTGATTGCTTAATTAACACAATTCCTCCTAAATCTTCCAGATGAATTCCAAGACATGCTATCAGTAAAATACCGACAATGTTTTGTAAAGCAATTTGATGCACACTAGGCAGCAAGTTTCCATCTTATTGTTTTAAATATATTTAGTTGATTGTATAATATATTTTTACAAAATGCTTGATATTTGTCCATGGAGAGTGGTAAGAGTAAACTGGCTTTCTGTGTGCATTATTGATGTCATCTACTGGTGGACAGATGGCAGCATGGTTCCCGCTAATGACATATAGAAGAATGAGTCTAATACATGAATAGTAAAGTCATTCACTAGCACTTTACCGACCTATATAGGCTAATTCAGGGTAAATATGGCTTGCACCTTGGACACAAATTGCCGCCATCAATTAATCCATGGACTAATTACACAAGCGTGATATAAACCTGATGAAGGTCATCAGTGGTCAACTAGCATTCTATTATTATGTACATCTATTATAACTTTAATTTGCTAATGAATTAAATGCTTTTATCTACTGATTGGCACATGGCTATTGTGTGATGGCTGTTGGCTATTTGCATACAGGCTGTTGGCTTATTATTACATATATATATATATATATATATATATATATATATATATATATATATATATATATATAGGCTGTTGGTTATTTGCATTTATGCTGTTGGCTACCGCATGGCAGCCTGGCTCAGCTGGGTATTTCTTTGTATACTGGCTGTTGAGGATTGTATGCTAGGCTATTGGGTATTGTCTGCTGGGCTGTGGGTACTGTATGCTAGGCTTTTGAGCATTGTATGCTAGGCTTTTGAGCATTGTATGCTGGGCTGTGGGTACTCTATGCTAGGCTGTTGAGCATTGTATGCTGAGCTGTTGAATATTGCATGCTGGGCTGTTGGGTATTGTATGCTGGCTGTTGAGCATTGTATGCTGGGCAGTGGGCACTATGCTAGGCTGTTGGGTATTGTATGCTCGGCCGTTGGATATTGCAGGCTGGCATTAGGTAAATTGTATGCTGGGCTCTTGGGTAGTGTATGCTCTGGGGCGCTTGAGCATTGCATGATAGGCTGATGGGTATTGTATACTGGTCTGTTGAGCATTGTATGCTCTGGAGTTGTTGAGCATTGTATGCTGCTCTGTTGAGCATTGTATGCCGGGTGGTTGAGCATTGTATGCTGGACTGTTGAGTATTGTATGCTGGCAGGATGGATGTTGGGTATGTATGCTGACAGGGGCTGTTGAGCATTGTATGCTGGGCTGATGCATATTGTATGTGGGGCTGTTGAGCATTGTATGCTGGGATGTTGGGTATTGTAGACTGGCAGGCTGGCTGTTGCCTTTTGTAGGCTGGCTTCAGTTGGACATTGTAGGCTGGCTGTTTTGTACTGTATTCTGGCTGTTGGATACTGTATGCATGCTGTTGGGTTATTATATGTTGACTGTTGGGTATTTATTATTTAAGGTCAGTCAGAGACTGGGCATGAGTTTTTAAGGTCAGTCACGAGACTGGGCATTAACTTTTAAGGTCAGTAAGAGGGTGTGGCATGACAGCCAGTGTCTAAGACTGCAGTGAGATTTAAGTGTGCATGGGCATGTCTCAGTGTGTAATTAAGCCAACAAATCTGGGACATGTCAGTTAGAATGTATGTAGTACTTTAATGCTGGAGATCTCTGTGTATGAGGATTTCTAAATACTGGCAGACAATAATAGAGCTTAAATTCCTGTCTGAACATGAATTGTGCTGGAAATGAGATTATCTTATCACTAGGTTTTCATTTCTAAATGACTGCAAACTATGTGATCAATTGTTATTCAAATTTAACCAGGCTTGAAACTAAATATACGAGATACTGTATTATGATGTATATATGGTAAGGGCCTGGAAAAGCTGGGCTCCCACTGTAGCAGCTATTAGATCATATGTCATGACCTAATGTCATTGTACAATATCGATCTGCAATCATCACACGGCAGTAATCAACTGTTTGTTCTCCACACATCAAGTCAGTGATACATATGTCATCTCAATCCATGACACCCTCAACATACACATGGCCTGACAATCTCATATAGCATACGGATGCACACATGACACCATCATCATCCTCATGTCATCATCATCACACACATGAAATCATCATCACACACACAACATCATCATCACCATCATGACGTCATCATCGCACATATAACATCATCAAACACATGACATCATCACACACACACACGTCATCATCGTCATCACTCACATGAAATCATCATCACCCACATGTCATCATCATCACCCTCATGACAACATCATCACTCACATAACATCATCAAACACATGTCATCATCATCACTCACATGAAATCATCATCACTCACATGAAATCATCATCACAAACATGACATCATCATCACACACATGAAATCATCATCCACCACATGGCATCTTCATCACCCACATGTTATCATCACCACTCACATGATATTATCTCCAATATGACATCATCATCACCCTCATGACATCATCATCATCCACATGTGATAATCATCATCACTCACATGTCATCATCATCACACACATGACATCATCATCACACACATGAAATCATCATCACCCACATGGCATCTTCATCACCCACATGTTATCATCATCATTCACATGATATTATCTCCCATATGACATCATCATCACCCTCATGACATCATAATCACCCACATGTCATCATCATCACACACATGTCATCATCATCACACACATGAAATCATCATCATCCACATGTTATCATCATCACACACATGAAATCATCATCATCCACATGTTATCATCATCACACACATGAAATCATCACACACACACATCATCATCACCCTCATGACATCATCATCACCCACATGGCATCATCATCACTCAAATGTCATCATCATCATCCTCATGATAACATCATCACCCACATGACATCAACACATATATGACATCACAATTATTATGCACGTGATATCATTATCACACACATGACATCACACACATGACATCATCATCATCACACACATGACATCATCACCATCACATACATGACATCATCACCTTCATGACATCATCATCACCCGCATGACATCATCATCATCATGACATCAGCATCACACACATAACATCACCCACATGACATATCGTTATCACACACATGACATTATCATCACACACATGAATTCACCACGCACATGACATTATCATCACACACATGACTTCGCACCATCCACATGACATCATCATCACACACATGACATCATCATCACACACATGACTTCATCATCATCCACATGACACCATCATCACACACATGACATCATCATCACACACATGACATCATCATACACATGTCATCATCACATACATGACATCATCATCACCCACATGACATCATCATCCCCCACATGACATCATCACACACATGCCATCATCATCACCCACATGACATCATCATCACCCACATGACATCATCACACACATGGCATCATCACACACATGCCATCATCATCACGCACATGACATCATCATCACCCACATGACATCATCACACACATGCCATTATCATCACCCACATCACATCATCACACACATGGCATTATCATCACCCACATGACATCATAACACACGTGGCATCACCACACACATGACATCATCATCAGCCACATGACATCTTAACACACATGGCATCATCATCATCCACATCACATCATCATCACACACACACACACACACACACACACACATCATCATCATCACACATGACATCATCATCACTAACATAACATCATCATCACCCACATGACATCACAACACACATGACATCATCACCCACATAACATCATCACACACATGACATCATCATCACACACATGGCATCATCACACACATGGCATTATCATCACACACATGGCATCATCACAAACATGGCATCATCACACACATGACATCATCATCACACACATGACATCACCACACACATGACATCATCATCACCCACATGACATCATAACACACATGGCATCATCATCATCCACATCACATCACGCACATGTAATCATCATCACCCACATGACATCCTCACCCACATGTCATCATCATCATCACTCACATGACATCATCATCACACACATGACATCATCATCACACACATGACGTTATCTCCCACATGACATCACCATCACCCACATCACATCATCATCACCCACATGTCATCATCATCACTTACATGACATTATCTCCCACATGACATCATCATCACCCACATGACATCATCATCACCCACATGGTATCTTCATCACCCACATGGCATCATCATCATCACACACATGACATCATCACACACGACATCATCATCCACATGACATCATCACACACGACATCACCACACACATGACATCATCATTACACACATGACATCATCATCACACATACGACATCATCATCACAAATATGACATCATCATCACACATATGACATCATCATCACACATATGACATCATCATCACCCACATGACATCATCATCACACACACATCATCACACACACATAACATCATCATCACACACACAACATCATCATCACACACACGCCATCATCATCACACACACAACATTAGTATTAATATCATCGACATGACATCATCATCACACACACACACATGACATCATCATTACACACACGCCATCATCATCACAGACATGACATTATAATCCACATGACATCATCATCACACACATGACATCATCTCACACATGACATCATCACCAACATAACATCATCATCACACACATAACATCACCCACATGACATATCGTTATCACACACATGGCATTATCATCACACACATGAATTCACCACGCACATGACATTATCATCACACACATGACTTCGCACCATCCACATGACATCATCATCACACACATGACATCATCATCACACACATGACTTCATCATCATCCACATGACACCATCATCACACACATGACATCATCATCACACACATGACATCATCACACACATGTCATCATCACATACATGACATCATCATCACCCACATGACATCATCATCCCCCACATGACATCATCACACACATGCCATCATCATCACCCACATGACATCATCATCACCCACATGACATCACCCACATGACATATCGTTATCACACACATGACATTATCATCACACACATGAATTCACCATGCACATGACATTATCATCACACACATGACTTCGCACCATCCACATGACATCATCATCACACACATGACATCATCATCACACACATGACTTCATCATCATCCACATGACACCATCATCACACACATGACATCATCATCACACACATGACATCATCACACACATGTCATCATCACATACATGACATCATCATCACCCACATGACATCATCATCCCCCACATGACATCATCACACACATGCCATCATCATCACCCACATGACATCATCATCACCCACATGACATCATCACACACATGGCATCATCACACACATGACATCATCATCACGCACATGACATCATCATCACCCACATGACATCATCACACACATGCCATTATCATCACCCACATGACATCATCACACACATGGCATTATCATCACCCACATGACATCATAACACACGTGGCATCACCACACACATGACATCATCATCAGCCACATGACATCTTAACACACATGGCATCATCATCATCCACATCACATCATCATCACACACACACACACACACACACACACACACACACACACACATCATCATCATCACACATGACATCATCATCACTAACATAACATCATCATCACCCACATGACATCACAACACACATGACATCATCATCACACACATGACATTATCTCCCATATGACATCATCATCACCCACATCACATCATCATCACCCACATGGCATCTTCATCACCCACATGTTGTTATCATCATCACTCACATGATACTATCTCCCATATGACATCATCATCACCCACATATCATCATCACCCACATGGCATCTTCATCACCCACATGACATCATCATCCACATGACATCATCATGATTCACATGACATCACCACACACATGAGATCATTACACACATGATATCATCATCACACACACGACATCATCATCACACATATGACATCATCATCACACATATGACATCATCATCACCCACATGACATCATCATCACCCACATGACATCATCATCACACACATGACATCATCATCACCACACACACACACGACATCATCATCACACACACAACATTAGTATTATTATCATCAACATGACATCATCATCACACATGACATCATCATCATCACACAAACACACATGACATCATCATTACACACACAACATCATCATCACACACATGACATTATAATCCACATGACATCATCACACACATGACATCATCAACATCACCAACATAACATCATCATCACACAGATGGCATCACCCACATGGCATCATTATCACACATGACATCATCATCACACATATGACATCATCACACACACACACACACACACACACACACACACACACACACACACACGACAATCATCATCACACACACAGCATCATCATCACACACATGGCATTATAATCCACATGACATCATCATCACACACAGGACATCATCACACACATGACATCATCATCATCACCAACATAACATCATTATCACACATGACATCACCCACATGACATCATCATCACCCACATGACACCATCATCACACACATGACATCATCATTACACACATGCCATCATCACACACATGACACCATCACACACATGACATCATCATCCACATGACATCATCATCACCCACATAGGACATCAACATCCACATGACATCATAATCACCCACATGACATCATCATCACCCAAATGACATCATCATCACCATGTGACATCATCATCATCACCCAGATGACATCATGATCATCAGCCATGTGGCATAATCATCACTATCATCATCCACATGACATCATCATCACACATGTGACATCATCATCACACACACGACATCATCATCACACACATGACATTATAATCCACATGACATCATCATCACACACATGACATCATCACACACATGACATCATCATCACACACATGACATTATCTCCCATATGACATCATCATCACCCACATCACATCATCATCACCCACATGGCATCTTCATCACCCACATGTTGTTATCATCATCACTCACATAATACTATCTCCCATATGACATCATCATCACCCACATGACATCATCATCACCCACATGGCATCTTCATCACCCACATGACATCATCATCCACATGACATCATCATGATTCACATGACATCACCACACACATGAGATCATTACACACATGATATCATCATCACACACACGACATCATCATCACACATATGACATCATCATCACACATATGACATCATCATCACCCACATCACATCACCCACATGACATCATCATCACACACATGACATCATCATCACACACATGACATCATCATCACACACACAACATTAGTATTATTATCATCAACATGACATCATCATCACACATGACATCATCATCATCACACAAACACACATGACATCATCATTACACACACAACATCATCATCACACACATGACATTATAATCCACATGACATCATCACACACATGACATCATCAACATCACCAACATAACATCATCATCACACACATGGCATCACCCACATGGCATCATTATCACACATGACATCATCATCACACATATGACATCATCATCACACACACACACACACACACACACGACAATCATCATCACACACACAGCATCATCATCACACACATGACATTATAATCCACATGACATCATCATCACACACAGGACATCATCACACACATGACATCATCATCATCACCAACATAACATCATTATCACACACATGACATCACCCACATGACATCATCATCACCCACATGACACCATCATCACACACATGACATCATCATTACACACATGCCATCATCACACACATGACACCACCACACACATGACATCATCATCCACATGACATCATCATCACCCACATAGGACATCAACATCCACATGACATCATAATCACCCACATGACATCATCATCACCCAAATGACATCATCATCACCATGTGACATCATCATCATCACCCAGATGACATCATGATCATCAGCCATGTGGCATAATCATCACCATCATCATCCACATGACATCATCATCACACATGTGACATCATCATCACCCAGATGACATCATGATCATCACCCATGTGGCATCATTATCACACACATGATATCATAATCACCTACATGACATGATCATCATCCACATGGCATCATCATCATCCACATGGCATCATCATCATCTACATGACATCATCACCCACATGACATCATCATCATCACCAACATGATATCATCATCGCCCACATGACATCATAATCACCCACATGACATCATCATCATCACCCACATGACATCATCATCATCACCTACATATCATCATCATCGTCCACATGACATCATCATCATCACCCACATGACATCATCATCACCCACATGACATCATCATCTTCACCCACATGATATCATCATCCACCCACATAACATCATCATAATCATCATTACACTTGAATCTAGGCCATAAAATATTACATCCATGTGACATCATTATACACACAGAGATCCCAGAGTGATCGCTGCTACACATTCACATGACATCATCATACGCAGAGATCCCAGAGTGATCCCCACTACACGTTCACATGACATCATCATACACAGATCCTAGAGTGATCTCCGCTACACATCCACATGACATCATTATACACAGAGATCCCAAAGTGATCGCGGCTACACATTCACATGGCATCATCATACACAGAGATCCCAGAGTGATCGCTGCTACACATCCACATGACATCATCATACACAAAGATCCCAGAGTGATTGGAGATCCCAGAGTGATCGCTGCTACACATTCACATGGCATCATCATACGCATAGAGATCCCAGAGTGATCGCCGCTACACATCCACATGACGTCATCATACACAGATCCCAAAGTGATTGCCGCAACACATTCACATGACATCATCATACACAGAGATACCAGAGTGATTGCCGCTACACATCCACATGACATCATTATACACAGAAATTCCAGAGTGATCGCTGCGACATATTCACATGACATCATCATACACAGAGATCCCAGAGTGATCACTGCTACACATCCACATGACATCATCATACACAGATCACAGTGATTGCTGCTACACATCCACATGACATCATCATACACATAGAGATCCCAGTGATCACAGCTACACATCCACCTGACATCATCATATGCATAAAGATACCAGAATGATTGCCGCTACACATCCACATGACATCATCATACACATAGAGATCCCAGTGATCGCCGCTACACATCCACATGACATCATCATATGCATAGATACCAGAATGATTACCGCTACACATTCACATGACATCATCATATGCAGAGATCCCAGAGTGATCACCGCTACACATTCACATGACATCATCATACACATAGAGATCCCAGAGTAATCACCGCTACACATTCACATGACATCATCATACACACAGAGATCCCAGAGTTATCGCCGCTACACATTCATATGACATCAATGTCATATATGCATAGAGATCCCAGAGTGATCACCACTACACATTCACATGACATCATCATATGCATAGATATCCCAGAGTGATCGCTGCTACACATCCACATGACATCATCATATGCATAGAGAGCCCAGTGATCGCCGCTATACATCCACATGACATCATCATATGCATAGAGATCCCAGAGTGATCACCGCTACACATCCACATGACATCATCATACACAGATCCCAGTGATCGCTGCTACACATCCACATGACATCATCATACATCCCAGTGATCACCGCTACACCTCCATATGACATCATCGTACACATAGAGATCTCAGTGATCGTCGCTACACATCCACATGACATCATCATATGCATAGAGCCAGCCCAAAAAGTTTGGATATTCATGAATGTCCAAGTTTTCTGGAGCTTGAATATACCAGCTAATCCCAGCTAATCCAAGCTTTTAATAACTTGGAATAGCTTGGATTAGCTTGCTAGTATTGGCCGCATAAAATTCAAGATAATTCAAGAAAATCCAATAAAGGCCTAGTTAAAGTAAAATCCAAGAAAATTCCAGATAGCTTGAACATTCAAGAAAATCTGTGCTAACATGAACATTCAAGATAATCCAAGCTAGCTTGCCAGTATTGGCCACTTAGAATTCAAGAATATTCCAGCTAGCTTGAACATTCAAGAAAATCCAAGCTAGCTTGCACGTTCAAGAAAATCCAAGCCTGCTTGAACATTCAAGAAATTCCCACCTAGCTTGGATTTTGTTCCAGAGAGTCCCAGCAATCTAGAACTTCAAGAAAATCTCAGCTAATCCTAGCTTTTGAAATAGGTTAGCCATTAACATAAAATGTATGCACGTACGCATAAATGCTGCCACACAGAGATTATATATAAATATGTATGCTTAAAAACCAAAATGACCTTCATGGGAGTTGAGTTATTCAATAATAAATACAATTTCAGCCAGAAATTAGCAATGTATGAGTTTCTGACTGATTTGTCTGTTATTCTTATAGACATAGATTGTTAATGTGCCATATTATTTAGAAAGTCATCATCACTGCATTAATTACATAGAACTGAAAAAGCTATACCAAAACTGGCAATTCTGAATAAATCTCTGGAAATCAATAGAATACATACCTCAAAATACAGTTCAAGTTCAAGATTATTTATTTTGATATAGAATATACATTTACAGTTTCACAACAGGTAGTCCACCAAAGGCAGAGTCTATGTGGCGGTGGACCCCTACATATAACATATAGCAACAATATAGGACATGAGAATACTGAATACATAAGGTTAACATGTTATAGTCCTATATATACATAGTTAACTGTCTCGCTGCCAAGCCTCTGCAGTCTACATTTTCCATAGAGCCTAACTCAGGGTATGCTTCCAGCAGTCCAACAGTTAATAGACGTATGACAATTTACATTTTTACAGGGAAAGACATGACAGAGGGATGTGTGCTTATCTTGCTTAAGTTAATAATTCTATATTACATATTCTTATTATCAATGACAAAGTATTAATTAATTAATTAATTTTTTTTTTTTTTAGGCTGTGATGGTAGAGGTAGTTGTTTGGTAGTTACCATTATGACAGATATTCTTATTCTTCTTCTTATTATTATTATTTGTTCTGGTGACTGGGTGCAAGTATGAAAATAGCATGCCATGATGGTGAGTGTTTTCCAGAGTCTAGTAGGTTTCTATAATCTTCTTTTTGATATTCTGCTTAAAGTACTGTAGCTTTAAGATGTCTGTGCGTGTGCTTGTGTCTGTATTATTCCATAACTGAATTGCTTTGTATGAAGGTTTTTGTTGTGCTGCTTTTGTTTGGTGGTGTGTTGAATGGAGGTTATTTCTTGTTCTTGTGTTGTGAGGATGCAATTGTGTATTGAGCATAAAAATGTTAGATAAGGATGAGGGTAAGTTGCCATTGTGGAAGTCCCTTAAGATTGTGTATAGTTGGAGCCCTCCTATGTCCTCAAGTTTTAAGACCTTTTCTGATTTAAAGATATCCTGGCCACCTGCTGTTTGTGAAAATAGTTTAATAGATTGCTTTTGCAGAGATTTTAGTTTTTTTAGTCTAGCTTGAGATGTATTAGTCCAGATAGCATTGCAGTAGGTGATGTGAGGAAGTATCATTGTGCAGTACAGGTTTTTAATAATATTAGGTGTTAGATAGGGTTTCAGTCTGCGAATGATACCAATGCTTTTTGCTACCCTGGTAGTAATAATTTCAATATGCTTCTCCCATGCTAAATTTTTGTCCAGATATACTCCTAAAAACTTAGCATATTGTGCTTCTTGAATTATCTGGTTGTCGATGGTTTGGGAGAGCTATTTCTTTTAGTTTCTTAGATTTTGTGAATAGTATATAATTAGTTTTTGATACATTTAAGGACAATTTGTTTACTTTAAACCAGTCTATTAATTTTGCCATTTCATTATTGACAGTTCTGTTTCCATTTAAGGTTACTGATGCTAAACATTCTATCTAACAGTATTGTCAGTGTTTCCAAACTATCATATTCTATATATCCATAACTGGTAATGATCAATGCAATGAATGTACTGTTTGCTTTTTTTTACAAAGACTTTAAATTTCCCACCAATTTACCAGGTCAAGGTCAACTCTAGTCATGACTATACAGAACCTGTTCTTGCCTTAGTGCAAGCTATTTCAAGATAATCCAAGGTAGCGTAAGTGAGTCTACAAATTCAAGGATATCCAAGTAGCTTGAATTCTTTTATGTCTGACAAAACAAAGTCCTAGAAAATCCAAGCTAGCTTGAATTCTGTCAAATCAGAAAAGTCCAAGCAAATCCAAGAAGCTTGCACTTTTTCCATGCTGATATTCAAAAAGTCCTAGAAAATCCCAGCTAGCTTGAATTCTGAGAGGGGGGATTTTCAAGAAGTTCAAGCAACTATATAAAGTCCAAGCTAATTCAAGGAAATCTAAGCTGGTATGGGTTGAATAATTTTCCAATAGCTTGGATATTCAAGAAAATCCAAGCTAATCCAAGTTAACTTGAAATTTATTTCACATGGGTGATACCAGAATGATTGCCGCTACACATCCACATGACATCATAATATGCAGAGATCCCAGAGTGATCGCTGCTACCCATTCACATGAGATCATCATACGCACAGAGATCCTAGAGTGATCGCCGCTACACATCCACATGACATCATCATACGAATAGAGATCCCAGAGTGATCGCCACTACACATTCACATGACATCATCATACACAGAGATCCCAGAGTGATCGCTGCTACACATCCACATGACATCATCATATGCAGAGATCCCAGAGTTATCACCGCTACACATTCACATGACATCATCATATGCATAGAGATTCCAGAGTGATTGCCGCTACACATCCACATGACATCATCATACGCATAGAGATTCCAGAGTGATTGCCACTACACATCCACATGACATCATCATATGCAGAGATCCCAGAGTGATCGCTGCTACACATCCACATGACATCATCATATGCAGAGATCCCAGAGTTATCACCGCTACACATTCACATGACATCATCATATGCATAGAGATTCCAGAGTGATTGCCGCTACACATCCACATGACATCATCATACGCATAGAGATTCCAGAGTGATTGCCACTACACATCCACATGACATCATCACATGCAGAGATCCCAGAGTTATCACCGCTACACATTCAATCAATATTAAAAATGTTAACCACAATAATTGCAGAGTATGTGAAGCATATAGAGGCGTAGACTGAATAATTGCGGACAGGAACTGGCCTGAGGGTGCAAAAATGGCTGAAATGTCATCGAACAGCTCCTGCCCATCAAATATCTCTGCAGATATATGCTGAAATGTATAGCCATTATAAAATATATGATGACAATGAACGATGTCTGCTGAAGATTAATGGCCATGAATAAGTGATTATTCTGATCATGAGCTCTGACTCTGACCTAACACAACAGCACACTCAGCATTGTAACAGTCATTATAATACAAATTATCAATCACATAACAGCTACTCAGCTGCTTAATGGTGAACACTTCCTGATGAATTTGATTGGATACTATAATATTGCTTTAACCCTAAATAATAATCCTCAAATTTGTTTAAGAAAATTTCAATATTCTCATAGAAAATGCCCATTTGCAGAATAATATTACTTTTGAAAACAAGAGGCCCAAGGGGCCTGTATCACTCACCTGGACAATAGGCATTTCAACTAGAATGCTCTTTATCAACAAGATGGCCACCGAACCATTTATCCGAAAGTTTCGAAAATTGCAAATTTGAGACCAGAATACCAAAAAACACATAAAACCAATTTCCCAGGCCAAAAAAAGCTTGGATATTCATGAATATCCAAGTTCTGTGGAGCTTGAATAAACCAGCTAATCCAAGCTTTTAATAACTTGGAAAAGCTTGGATTAGCTTGCTGGTATTAGCCACATAAAATTCAAGCTAATTCAACAAAATCCAAGAAAGGCCTAGTTAAAGTAAAATTCAAGAAAATTCCAGATAGCTTGAACATCCAAGAAAATCCGAGCTAACTTGAACATTCTAGATAATCCAAGGTAGCTTGCCGGTATTGGCCACTTAAAATCCAAGAATATTCCAGCTAGCTTGCACATTCAAGAAAATCCAAGCAAGCTTGCACGTGCAAGAAAATCCAAGCCTGCCTGAATGCTCAAGAAAATGCCACCTAGCTTGGATTTTATTCCAGAAAGTCCCAGCTATCTAGAACTTCAAGAAAATCCCAGCCAATCCTAGCTTTTAAAATAGGTTAGCCATTAACATAAAATGTATGCACGTACACATAAATGCTTCCACACAGATTATATATAAATATGTTTGCTTAAAAACCAAAATCACCTTCATGGTTACTCAATAACAAATACAATTTCAGCCAGACATTACAATGTATGAATTTCTGACTGATTTGTCTGTTATTCTAATAGACATAGATTGTTAATGTGCTATATTATTAGAAAGTCATCATCACTGCATTAATTACATAGAACCGAAAAAGCTATACCAAAACTGGTAATTCTGAATAAATCTCTGGAAATCAATAGAATACATACCTCAAAATACAGTTCTGTTTCCATTTAAGGTTACTGATGCTAAGCATTCTATCTAACAGTACTGTCAGTGTTTCCAAACTATCATATTCTATATATCCATAGCTGGTAATGATCAATGCAATGAATTTACAGTTTGCTTTTTTACAGACTTTTTAAATTTCCCACCAATTTACCAGGTCACGGTCACCTCCAGTCATGACTATACAGAACCTGTTCTTGCCTTAGTTCAAGCTATTTCAAGATAATCCAAGGTAGCGTAAGTGAGTCTACAAATTCAAGGATATCCAAGTATCTTGAATTCTTTTATGTCTGACAAAACAAAGTACTAGAAAATCCAAGCTAGCTTGAATTCTGTCAAATCAGAAAAGTCCAAGCAAATCCAAGAAGCTTGCACTTTTTCATGATGATATTCAAAAAGTCCTAGAAAATCCCAGCTAGCTTGAATTAAGAGAAGGGGGATTTTCATGAAATTCAAGCAACTATATAAAGTCCAAGCTAATTCAAGGAAATCCAAGCTGGCATGGGTTGAATAGTTTTCCAGTAGTTTGGATATTCAAGAAAATCCAAGCTAATCCAAGTTAACTTGAAATTTATTTCACACGGGTTCGGCCTCAAAATCCATCAAATAAAAAAAATCAAACATGCTATATTTTGATTGGCCCATGGTGTCAAGGTTTTTTGACAGATCAACTTCCCGTGAACAAACTTTAATGGCCCTTGGTCCCTAATCATATCTGCCAAATTTCGGCCTGATGCCTTCAGCAGTTCTGGAGAAGTCTTTTTCGCTACAACTAGGTCAACCAAGATGGCCGCCAAACCATTTGAACAAACTTGGTTCAGATCTTGCCCTAAATCATATTTCATCAGGTATGCATCAATCCCATAAGCGCCTTCGGAGATTTTTATAGACGTTTCAAAAAATTTACCAAAATCTAAGATGGCTGCCGGCCCAATTGGTCGATCGGCTTCGTCTGAACAAACTTGAATCTTCACACCCTACAGATGCTTCCTGCCAAATATAATTGAAATCGGCCATGTAGTTGTCAAGAAGAAAACATTTTAAATTTCCCATTGCTTTAGTATGGGAGCTTTTGGCGGGAAAAAGATCCAAGATGGCCGCCAAACCATTTATCCGACAGTTTCAAAAATTACAAATCTGAGCACAGAATACCCCAAAACACATACAAATTCAATTTGGGCCTCAAAATCCATCAAATAAAAAACCCAATATGGGCCACCAAACATGCTATATTTTGATTGGCCCACAGCGGCCATGTTTTTTGATGGATTAACTTCTCTTGAGCAAACTCTAATGGCCCTTAGGCCATAATCATATCTGCCAAATTTCGGCCCGATCCCTTCAGCGGTTCTGGATAAGTCATTTTCGCTATAACTAGGTCAACCAAGATGGCCGCCAAACCATTTGACCAATCAAGTTCCCTTGAACAAACTTGGCTCAGCACTTGCCCTAAATCATATTTCATGAAGTTTGCATCAATGCCCAGAGCGGTTTCGGAGATTTTTAGACGTTTCTAAAAATCGGCCAAAATCCAAGATGGCCGTTGGCCCAATTGGACGATCGGCTTCTTTTGAAGAAACTTGAATCTCTATGCCCTAAGGTTGCTTCCTACGAAATATAATTGAAATCGGACCAGCAGTTCTCGAGAAGAAAACATTTTAAATTTCCCATTGCTTTAGTATGGGAGCTTTTTACGGGAAAATGATCCAAAATGGCCACCAAACCGGTTATCCGACAGTTTCGAAAATTATAAATTTGTGATCAGAATACCGCAAAACACACACAAAACCAATTTCGGCCTCAAAATCCATCAAATAAAAAAATCCAAATGGCTGCCAAACACGCTATGTTTTGATTGGCCCATGGCGGCCAGGTTTTTTGACGGATCAACTTCTCTTGGACAAACTCTAATGGCCTTTAGGCCCTAATCAAATCTTCCAAATTTCAGCCTGATCCTTTCAGCGGTTCTGGAGAAGTCGTTTTCGAAAAAACTAGATCATCCAAGATGGCCGCCGAACTATTTGGCCAATCAAGTTCTCTTGAACAAACTTGTTTCAGCTGTTGCCCTAGATCATATTTAATGAGTTTTCTAAAAATCGGCCAACATCCAAGATGGCCGCCGCCAGAATTGACCGACCAGCTTCATTTGAACAAACTTGAATATCTATGCCCTAAGGATTGTTCCTGCCAAATATAATTGAAATCGGCCCAGTGGTTCTTGAGAAGAAGTCGTTTAAAGAATTCCCCATTGCTTTACTATGGGCTCATTGCTTTACTATGGGAGCCTATGGCGGGAAAACAAACCAAGATGGTAGCCAAACCATTTATCCGACAGTCTCAAAAGTGGCATATTTAAACTCACCACCCTGATAAGCATATATAGAGCAATTAAAATACATCAAATACAAAAAAAACCAATATGACCAACAAATGCTCAATTTTGATTGGTTGATGCTGGCCATGGTTTTTAATGTACGAAATTCTTTTGAATAAATTTGAATGGCGCTTGATCCCTAAGCATATTTAATAAATTTCAGCTCTATCCCTTCAGCCACCAAGCAAATAGGCCAATAAGGTTGGCTTGAACAAAATTGGGTCTAATGTTGCCATAGATGTGTTATGAGTATTGAATCAATTCCTCTTGCGGATTCGGAGAACATTTTTTAAAGTGTTTCTAAAAATCAGCCATTTTGGCCGGCGGCCATCTTGGATTTTGACCGATCCGCTTTGTTTGAACAAATTTAGATCTCTATGCCCTATAAATGCTTCCTCCCAAATATAATTGAAATCGGCCCAGTGGTTCTTGAGAAGAAGTCGTTTAAAGACTGTCCATTGCTTTACTATGGGCCCATTGCTTTACTATGGGAGCCTAAGGCGGGAAAACAAACCAAGATGGCAGTCAAACCGTTTATCCGACAGTCTCGAAAGTGGCATATTTGAACTCGCCACACTGATAAGCATATATAAAGCAATTTTCACCATCAAAATACATCAAATACAAAAAAGCCAATATGACCAACAAACGCTAAATTTTGATTGGTTGATGGTGGCCATGTTTTTTAACGTATGACTTCCCTTGAACAAACTTGAATGGACCATGGTCCCTAAGCATATTTACCAAATTTCAGGTCTATCCCTTTAGTGGTTCGGGAGAAGTCGTTTTCGCAAAAACTAGGTCATCCAAGATGGCTGGCAGGCAAATCGGCCAATCAGGTTGCCATGAACAAACTTGGGTCTACCGTTGCAATAGATGATGTGTTATGAGTTTTGAATCAATTCTGTAAGCGGTTTCGGAGCAGACTTTTTAAAGTGTTTCTAAAAATCGCCCATTTTGGCCGGTGGCTATCTTGGATTTTTGTCGATCAGCTTCGTTTGAACAAATTTGAATCTCTATGGCCTAGGGATGCTTCCTGCCACATATAATTGAAATCGGCTCAGCGGTTCTTGATAAGAAGTCGTTTAAAGAAAAGGTTGATGGATGACACGACATACAGATGACGGATGGTCGCCATCGCATAATCTCACTTGGCCATTCTGGCCAGGTGAGCTAATAACCACTGGAATGGCTGGTTCGATTATTCCAGTACTAAATTTTCGAAATAGTATTATCTAGCTATGGCCCGCCCCTTTCTTAGCTACCCAGATGAACAGAGACCCTGGTTTACCATGGTCAACATGGGATTTGACAATTGACCCTGAATTATCATAGTTGTTATTGAAGTGCTGTGAATTTAACCATGGTCAAAACATGTCCATCATGGCCAGACCATGGGTGAGCATGGTCAGTAAGGGAACACCATGTTTTAGAAACATTATCGCGTTGATTCTACCATGTTAGATCATGCCATGACTGTCCAAACTGTTTTCTCATTGTCACAAACATTATCGAGTTGATTCTGCCTTGTTAAGCCATGCCATGACTGTCCAAACCATGTTTTCCCATTGTCACAAACATTATCGAGTTGATTCTACCATGTTAGATCATGCCATGACTGTCCAAACCATGTTTTCCCATTGTCACAAACATTATCGAGTTGATTCTGCCATGTTAGACGACGCCATGACCGTTCAAACCATGTTTTACAATGGTAACAACCATCACAGAGGTGAGCAGACCACGGTCAGACTGATAAAACCATGTCTTGTGATGGTCACAACCATTTTCAAGCTCGATACACCATGGCCATTCTATGCTTAACCATGGTCAAGCTGATCAGACCATGATTTACTATGATTGCAACCATTACCAGGTTTGTCAAACCATGGGCAGACTGACCTACCCATGCTTTACTATGGTTGCATAGTCAATGCTATCTTAAGTGCCAAACAATCATTATTAAGTCTGCTGGATGATGGTTGAAGACCATGTTCCAAAAGATCAGACCATGGATGACTATGATAAAGCCAGCTAGACCATGGTTGGCTATGACTATGACTCAACTATTATAGTTGAGCATTGTATGCTGGGTTGTTGGGTATCATACCATGATATGCCATGAAAAAGTTTAATAGATGTGACAATTATTTATATGGCTATATGTTATGATACAATCAAATTTAGAACAGCTTTTCAACTTTCTTAAAATATTCCTAAACTGTTCTTGAAGAGTTCCAGAAATGACTGAAAAATAGAATAAAGAAATATTAAAATTACCTTACTGAGATTGTTTGAGTGTAGCTTTCATGACCATCTCGGTCCCTTCTTCAACAATGAGATGACAAAAAACTTCCTCTGGTTGGACTTCCGTACATCCAAGGCCTATCAGAACACCTAGGCAGACTCTTCAGACAAGAACATCAAAACTTACCATTCAAGCTCACAATTAGTAAGACCCAAAGATAAGATGACCACAGAGAAACGCTCGGGAGTCATCTACAAGATGGAATGTGACCAATGTGTGGGGACATATATAGGTGAAACAAAGAGGCCTCTCAGCACCAGAGTCAAAGAACATCTAAAAATCAATTCCAACTCAGCTGTGGAAGAACACACAGAAACCAGTGGCCACACCATCCCAACCAGCAGTGCCTTGCTCATCAAGATCGAGACCAACTTGTTTAAATGACAAGTCAAAGACGCCATCAAAATCTACAAACACAAACCAAGCATGAACTGAGAGGAGGGCTACTGTATACCAGCAGTCTACCAGTCCATGCTGTCACGTGACTCCACAAGCACTGACAAGAGTGACATTGCGAGCAACCATCAGTTAGTGCTGAAGACGTGACCGAAAGGGTCACAAAAGCTGCAAGCAAACAATTTCTACATCACAGAGGTAACTAATATTTCTTTACGATGAATCATCATGGGATCGGGACCAACCTTTTTGGAAATAACTGAAGAATAGGTCTGGAACAAAATCATTGTAAAATATCTGACCATGGTAAAAAGGTTTGGACATGGTCAAACAAATTTCTGAAAACTATGTATGACAATGGTCAACCATGTTTTGACCATGGTCAATTATTAAAAATTACTAGACTTTGGTCGACTATGTCCTATAATCGCTGTTAAAATATATTACGGGAGGCAAGTCTTTCATTGTAAGCACATCGTTTTATAGTTAATGTCTCAATTTTATCACACATAAATTATGTAATTATCATTATTTATGACAATTAAATGGTATATGCCATATACATATATGTAGAAACATACAGGCAATAATAAATTCTTGTATAAACTTTATTTTAAACAATGCCAATATAGGTTAACCATTGCAATATTTTCATAGTCTTAAATATTCAGAAAGTTTGATCAATACAATTGACGATGACGAGTGACGATGAGGGGATTTGGGGGGATGACTGGGAGAATGCTTATCGCTGAGCTGTAATCAACCCGCTCTCGAAAGATGCCGTTGGTCATGTACAGATGCAGCTGGTTTTGCTTGCTTGCGTGATGCTGTGTTTTCTGGTGATGGCTTGCCACATGATGCAACGATGCTGATATGGAGCTCTGGATCACGAAAACTGGACACGGAATTATGCCTGGCCTAGCCCTGCCTCTGCTGCCAAGATCATCATTGATTCTGCTGCCACAGTGGAGGCTGAACATCAGGGTCAATGCAGATGCTGTTTTTGCTCTGCTTTGAACTCCTCTCTCAAGTGCTCGATCAACGTTTTAACACATAAGTTTGAAAGGGTTTTCAGTTCACCTGGTCCGAAGGGCCAAGTGAGTTTATGCTATGGCAGCCATCCATCATCCATCAATGATATCATATCTCCTCCTTTATACTTTGACCGATTTCTACCAAATTTAACTGGAAGCAATCTATGGTCCTATAGTCATCATCCTTAGTTGCATGGTCCTCGCTCTCCTGCTCTCACTCAGCAGCTCCCACATCGAGCACAGTGTTTGCTGGCTATTGATGTATGTGCTAAGTTCACAAAATTTCATAAATATTAATGAGCTGGGGTCAGTCAACTTCCGCCAATGAAATTTCTGGATAAGAAATAAAGGAAGTACACAAATTTACACATACGCGTAAGCCAAACTGGCGTTTTTGTTACCGAAAACCAGCATACATGTTTTCTGTTCCTCATTTAGAGAAACATGATTGCTAACTTTTGCAAACATCTCTTTCCAGTTCAACAGCATTGCCATCATTGTTGTTGTTGTTGTTGTTGTTGTTGTTGTTGTTGTTGTTGTGATTGTAAATTATGTCACTGAATGAAGTGTTGTGAAGTAAGCTGAAATCTGATTGATGTACTGAAACGCGCTAGGAATGTTATGTTGCATAGCGGGAGATCAAAGTGTTTGCTAGTACGATGCATGGTGATAGGCTCCAGAATTTCTATTCCGAATTTTGATTGGTTAATTTTTTTGGTGCACATCTTGGCTTTTAAAAAAAAATTTCGGAAATCGTTTAAAACGCTATTCCTCCAATATAAATGGGCTGATTTCGACGAAACTTGGGTGAACTAATTCTATGCTGGTAGGCTTCAACACTTCTAGTCTACTCATCATTAACCACTTGACCAATTTCAAGCAAACTTGGCTGGAAGGTGCCTAGAGGAGAAATGTTTCAGAACTTGTATACAGAATTTTGATTGGTTAATTTGCATTGGGGGGGGGGGCATCTTTAATCTTTTGAAACATTGTGGGAAACCATTTAAAATGCTGGTCTCCTCATTAACCAAATTTTGATTAGTTAATTCATTCCGCTGGCCATGTTGAATTTTTCAAAAGTTTTGGGAAGTCAGTTAAAGGCCTACTCCTCATTAATCCTTGGCACTTGCATGTTAAAATTTTAAATTTTCAAATAAAATTAAAAGGGGAACTGGTGCTCATTTTTCAACAATTATACAGTAAAAGATAGAATACTAACATGAGAGTGGTAAGGGTATGGTTAACCACTTAGCCGATTTCAAGCAAACTCTGCTGGAAGGACCTTAGACTGGTATGTTTCAGAACTTGTATAGAAAATTTTGATTGATCAATTTTTTCGGCAGCCATCTTGAATTTTCTGAAAGTGTCAGGAAACTTTTAAAAATATCAATGCTACTCATCATTAACTGCTTGTGTAATTTCAATCAGACTTGGCTGGAAGGATACTTAAAGGATGGTTAGGTTTCAGAACATCTTTACAGAATTTTGATTGGTCAATCTTTCTGGTGGCGATCTTGGATTTCCTGAATATTTTGTGAAATAAGCTAAAATAACTCCTCATTACTTGCCTGGCTGATTTAAACCAAACTAGCTGGAAGGACCCAGCTCAGCCAGGTACGCTTCGGAATTGATATACAAAATTTTGACTGCTTGATTATTTTTTAGTGGCCATCTTGAACTTTCCGAAAAATGGCGAGAAATCATTTAATACGCTACTCCTCATTAACTGCTTGGGCTGTAATAAATTTTTAGTGGTCAATGTTTTGGCAGCCACCTTTGATTTTCTGAAAGTTTTCGGGCACGGTTTAAAAACTCCTCATGATTAATCAATGGCCCAATTAATTTCAACAATGCTGGACTGATCTATGACGGTAGGCTTCAACACACCAAACAAAAATTTTGATTGGTCATTTTTATTGGTCAGGCCATCTTGGACTTTATTTGGAATTATCCATCATGTCTATTTAAATGCACATGGTTCAAATGCTAATGGTCCAGGTGAGCATCACATAACATTGGACCTCTTGTTTAGTGACTGACAACGTGACTGTTAAGACCTTTTTAAATCCAAAATAGCAACACTTGCATCCACCAATAAATTCTACTTTTAAGTTTACCCAGTATATTTCGTTTCCAAACCCTAAATTTTCATAAGTGCCCTCCAGGCCCCTCCCACCTCTAAGTGCCCTCCAGTCTCTAAGTGCCCTCCAGGCCCCTCCCATCTCTAAGTGCCCTCCAGGCCCCTCCTTTCTCTAAGTGCCCTCCAGGCCCCTCCTGTCTCTAAGTGCCCTCCAGGCCCCTCCCGTCTCTCAGTGCCCTCCAGGCCCCTCCCGTCTCTCAGTGCCCTCCAGGCCCCTCCTGTCTCTAAGTGCCCTCCCAGCCTCTCCTATCTCTAAGTGCCCTCCAGGCCCCTCCTGTCTCTAAGTGCCCTCCAGGCCCCTCCTGTCTCTAAGTGCCCTCCAGGCCCCTCTCATCTCTAAGTGCCCTCCAGGCCCCTCCTGTCTCTAAGTGCCCTCCAGGCCCCTCCCGTCTCTAAGAGAAATAAAATAATAGACCTTTCCACTTTATCAAGCCATCCTATGACGTCATGATCAACAACGCGACGTGTAGAATGACATCATAATGAATGATGTCGATAAGTACATCACGAGTGCATATTTGAAGATGGGCTATGCGTTGTTGTACAAATTGTATGTCTTTACCGTTTAATAAATAATCTGTTGAATATTTTGAAACCAATTTGACTGGGTGCTGGTGCTGCCATAGGCAGCAACAGCAACACGTCAAATTAGTTACAAAATATTCAACAGCTTACCTGTACAGTTTTCAGGATATTGATAGTTAGGGCACTCGGGGGATCGATCAATCCTGGCATGGCGCAGTGTGGGTGGAGCTTAGTTTGAGATGGGCGGGGCATAGCTAAAAATACAAAGGTTCATTCCCCCTCCCACCCCTCCCTTACACAGCATACAACACTTACGCTCACCAACAACAGCTCACTATGTAGCTACAGGCATTGCATACATCTCTAGCAACATAATTAGATTTTGATTATTTCAGTTTTTGCTCATTTGCATCCCTTCAATGGGCTGTGCTTCATTGTAGACATGGCTCAAATACATCTTGGTGTAAGCGGCCAATAAAAGAACAAACTATAGTACTACTACATATTTTATATCTTCATGACTATTACCATAGCTCTTGACATTGCTTACAATGTTGTACCCAATTGCTTCTCAGCCTTTTGGCTAAGATCAAAGTGTAGTATAATGTTCTAGGATCTATACCTTGAATGAGTATGTCGAGTGGCACATGTAGATTTTGTTATAAAAGTGAAGCTGGATGGTCATTTTTATAAAAATGACCACACCATGCAACCATGCTAACCATGATCACATGACAGCATGTAGCTCACCTGTCAAAAGCGGGTTATTTAACCCTTTAATGGTCAAGCCAGCCAGAACTGGCCATCTGCAGGCCAAGAGAAGACTATTTTTGAAAATTTACCACAGGACTCTCTCGCGAGCCAGTCATTCGAGTGGTAACTGGTAAATTTTCAAAAAGCGTCTTCTCTTGGCCTGCAAATGGACCACTAAGTGGTTAACAAAACATGGGTCATCATAGTTAACCAGCGCCCAAACACACATGAACTAACATGCTGAACCACAGCAGTGCATGGTCATATGACCACGGTCAACGCTGATAGACGGTCATAAAGAACATGTTATTTCATGTTAACTTGACAACAGCTTGTCAAGAGTATTTCATGGTTGTTAAGGACCATGGTCAACATTAATATAACATATTGTGAAACGCCACCATTGTTAGAGGCTATGGTCCGTAGTAAAGACCATGATAGCTCACCTGGCGAAAGTGGACCATTTAACAAAACATGGTCACCATGTTTAACCAGTGCCTGGCACACCACTGAAATAACATGAAAAAACCATGGTAGTTTATGGTTCCCCGTCTTTCCATTTCACCTCAGGGTAAGCTCAGCGCACTTTATTTACACATGTTGGGATCAATTTGAAACTAAGATATTATATATTAGGCCCCGCAGTTCTATTAAGATTAAACAATTCACCTTTCCAGAGTATCCATCTATCATCTGACGCCATAACCAACTAAGTGACATGTATGCTGACATCATAATCATTACGTCATAAATGATTCTATTTCACCCATCTTTAACTCTTAATAGTCCGACACGTATGAATTGTATGTCTCTACCATTTGTACGAATTGTATGTCTCTACTATTTAGTAAACATGCTGTTGAATATTTTGAAACAAAGTTGACTGGACGCTGTTGCTGCCATAGGCAGCAACAGCGTCTAGTTAAATTAGTTCCAAAATATTCAATAGCTTACCTGTATAGTTTTCTGGAAATTGATAGTCAGGGAGTTCAGAGATCGATCGATCCCAACAGGAGTGAAGTGTGTGTGGAGCTAAGCTAGAGATGGGCGAGGAATAGCTAAGAAATGCAAAGGTCCATTATAAAAGAAACAGTGTAATGAGACGTCTATAGCAGTCACCACAACTTCCAGTCAAATTATTTTCAAAGTATGCACCAACTTACAAGCATAATTATTTTGAAATTATGAGACTTGTATTTCTGTGTTGAAAGGGGTAATCTACATGAGCCATTCTCACACACTTTCACGTAATTGTACTTTAGAGGCATCATTAAAACATCTTTTCCATGTTAAGACAGAGTAACAAAGTTCAATTTACAGGCCGACATTGACAGCTATAGCTGTAGGAATTTAGCCTGAGAAACCGGAAATTAAAGAGAATGTAAAATGTGAAGGATGCACTGTGTGTGGCGGCCATAGAGCGTGCTTCCAGTCAGGCATTGTGAGGCAGAGATGAGTAAATCTGGAACACGGGACATTGTTAATGAGGCGGCATGACATCTTAGTCTGATCGAGGAGACAACAAATGTCTCCAGCTCACAATATACTCAGCTAAAAATAGCGTATGACTTAAGCCGAATTTTATCTCAGAATGCGAATTGTGACGATCTTCGTGTAAGATGGTTATAATATCATTGTGTATAGTTAAATCGCTGTAATTATTCTCAGTCCATTAACCCTTTAAATCTCACATTTGCTCAAGACAATTTTTATTTTCTCAGAGACGAAAATGTCTATTTGCAAACCATGAGACTACTTTTGAAAATTTATCACTGGAATGACTGGCTCACGAGCCAGTCATTCCAGTGGTACATTTTGTTAATTAAGCTTTCTCATGGTATGCAAATGGATAATTTTCAAGATCACTGCAGAACCCGTTTTTTAGCGCTAAAGGGGTAATTAATTGGTGTTAAAGACATACATTTATATAAATAAATGTAGAAAGAGATATAATTATATATAAACCCAATTTAATACCTAGATTTACTAAAGGTCAATTATAATCTGTCAGTGATCTGTCTGAGGACTGTCAGACAATACAGCAGAGGAGCAAGATGGGCTGGGAAATTACACTATAGCAATTTAACACCAATCATAGAGTAATACATTTAATTTAGTAGAACATGTCAGGTGATCATCAGATGAATTTCCAAAATTTTAACAGACTGAAAGTGTTAACTCGCTCTATTATCTGTCTCATTACCATTGGCCAGTAATGGGAAGAGTATTACATTCATGGGCGTGTGTGATGCGAGAATGAGTGAGCAACGTGTGCGTGCGTGAATGAGTGAGAGTCCGTGTGTGTGTGTGTGTGTGAGCGTGCGTGCATGCGTGCGTACATGCGTGCGTAAATGAGTGAGCAATGTGTGTGTGTGTGTGTGCGTGAATGAGTGAGCGACATGTGTGTGCGTGAATGAGAGTGCATGCGTGAATGAGTGAGCGACGTGTGCGTGCGTGAATGAGTGAGTGCATGTGTGTGCGTGCATGAATGAGTGAGCGATGTGTGTGTGTGCGTGAATGAGTGAGCGACGTGAGCACGCGTGAATGAGTGAGCAAATGTGTTGATGCGTGAATGAGTGAGCGACGTGTGCGTGCGTGAATGAGTGAGTGACGTGTATGCGACGTGTGCATGCGTAATTGTGTGTGTGTGCGTGCGTGCGTGCATGTGTGTGCGTGTGTGTGCATGCGTGAATGAATGAGTGAGCGACCTGTGTGTGTGTGTGTGTGCATGCGTGCATGCGTGTGTGTGTGTGTGTGCGTGAACGAGTGAGCGACGTGTGTGTGCGTAAATGAGTGAGCGACGGGTGCATGCGTGAATGAGTGAGCGACGTGTGCATGCGTAAATGAGTGAGCGACGTGTGCATGCATGCGCGAGTGAGCGATGTGTGCATGCGTGAATGAGTGAGCAAATGTGTGCATGCATGCATGTGTGCATGCGAGAATGTTTGTGCATGGATGTGTGCATGTGCACATGCATGCATGCATGCGTGTGTGCGTGTGCGCGTGCATATGCATGAGTATCTACTGGTAACATACAGGTTTTCAAGAATTACTGATTTGATTTAACTCAAATCTTACCAAAGAAAGGTGGTTGACCAGATTATACTGGGCTCTCATCCGAATAAACAACTGTGTTCAAATTCTGTATCTAGGGAAAATTTTAAGACAAAAAGTCAGGGATCCAAATTTTAGCTGCAGAAGCTGTGGTATGGATGGTATGTTAGAGACATGCTATGTACATGGGAATGCAGGAACTTGCATTAACATGGTATGATAGGGTTGATGAGGGTCTAAGATAATAAGAAAATGGTGTATAGAAGATGGTATGGCATCGTAGATTATGATATTAGGAATGGCATGGCATGGTAAGGCACTGGGCATGGCAGGAAGTAAGGCAAAGCAAAGTAAGGAAAGATAAAACAAGGCAAAACAGGGCATTAGGGTATCTGACTTTGATAGAATTCAGGAGATATAGCAGAGTAAGGATGGCATGATACAGTAATTTAGGGTAGCGCAAGGTAGGATATAAGATGATTAGAAATTGTTTCTAGAATAATCACAGCACCAACATTGTATTAACCCTTTCACGATGAAGCCGGCCAGAATCATCCTCCGCAGTGGTCTTGGGGAATGTTCATTTGCTGGCCAAGAGATTATTTTTGAAAATTTAATGCTGGAATGACTGGCTCGTTAGCCGAGCCAGCCATTCCAGTGGTAAACTTTCAAAAACAGTCTTCTCTTGGCTTGCATTTATGTACATTCTATAAAAGAAATATTCAAATTTTCTTGACAAGATTTGGTCATGAAAGGGTTAATGTTAAAAACGTTAACAAACCGACTAACAAGACTGATTTATACACAAAGTTACTTATAGTCACAAAAAATATTCAGATTTAAATTCATTGCGTAGAACAAATGTGTGAGGCTAAACACTGAAATCGCTTTAAGAGCTTCAGGTGAATAATTAATTCAAGTGTAAATTGAAAATCTTTAACATTCATGAAAACATTCACCCAAAGGGTGTACACCACATGCCATTTGGCTCAGGCTTAATGTTGAGCAATCCTCAACATTGCATAAGGATTGAAAAAAATTGATTCATATCAACGAGAGGTTTAGGCCCACCTTTCTAATGAGCTCCACAATTTGTGTGCATTTATCTATACTCAAGATTGTTGAGGAAAATCTAGATTTTTGTAACTGGATGTCCATTGCACTTCAAGAAAATGCGATTTTGGAAATTTACAAGTTAAATGATGTGATTTTGGTTATCGAGCCATAAACCTGTGCTAAATTTTCAAAAATAGCATTCTCCTGATCGGCCTGCAAGTGGGGGGCATTTACCAAGATCAGTGAAGAAGCCAATCAGAGTCTGAGTCTCGAGCCATTGAATGGTCGATTTGGATATTATATTTAGCATCACATATCTATGGCTGGCAATGAATCTCCTGGCTGTATCGCCACATGTTCTAAGACTCTAAGGTTTATATGAGACTACAGGGTCCTTATCATGGCAAACCCTTTAACATTCATATCAGCCAAAAACGCCTTCAGCACTGGTCTTGAGAAATGTCCATTTGCAGACGAAGAGAAGACTATTTCTGAAAATTTACAACTGGAATGACTGGCTCGATGAATGAGCCAGTCATTCCAGTGGTAAATTTTCAAAAATAGTCTTCTCTTGGTCTGCAAATGGACAATTTCAATGAGAAAATTAAAATTTTCTTGAACAATATTGAGTGTTAAAGGATTAATTTACATGAAAATTGTGTAGATTGAATAAGGCAATGAGAGTGCGACTGCATGTAACTTTACTGATCAGCCCGGGGATTGATTTCTAGCACACCTTGTCCTTCATAGATTGCACGCAAAGACATTTTATATACCATGTTCAGACACGAACTCAGCCTCGCAGTAAGCCGGATATTACAAGAACAAAACACAGATAACGACGCTTTTAAATCCAGAATAAAACATGCATTGACCTGCAGTAAATGTGTTGAATCGTGAGAGGTTTGATGAACTGTATTCTGTTTCCATGACAACTAAAATGCATCCATTAGGAAATTCAAGAGCCGTATAAACTTATTCCACAAATTGCACATTAGATATATAACTTGTGCAATTTAATTAAGAAATTATATTTAACTTTCAACTTGCATAATGTGTACATATGCTGCGGGTTTCATTTATAAAATCAACTGTAATTCTGTAATCTGACAGACAGCTGATGACTACGCATGTGACATTGACGCTTCACTGGCCTTAATGGATCTTTCCATTTTTAGCCATGCCCCGCCCATCACTAGCTAAGCTCCACCCACACCTCGCCGTGTTGGGATTGATCGATCCCTGAATGCCCTAGCTATCAATTTCCTGAAAACTATACAGGGACGCTGTTGAATATTTTGTAACTAATTTGATGGGCGCTGTTGCTGCCTATGGCAGCAACAGCGCCCAGTCAAATTAGTTTCAAAATATTAAACAGAATATTTATTAAATAGTAAAAGCAAACAATTTGTACAACAGCGCATAGACCGTCTTCAAATATGCGTTCGTGACGTACTTATCGACGTCATTCATTATCATGTCATTGTACACACCACGCAGTTCATTATGACGTCATATGATGGGTGGGTACTCTGGAAAGGTGAATTGCAGCTGTCTTGAGGCATGTCCATTTGGACACCAAGAGAAACACGATACATCAAAATTGAACATTTTACATTGGAATGACTCGGGCTCGATAACCAACTTGCCAGAATTTAAATTTAAAAGTAACAAGAATGACAATCAGAAACTGCTAAAGTATGCCCCTCATTCCCACCAACCACAACCTCCTACCCAAGATTGAGCACCATGACCGTAACCGTTGACACCAAAATCAAGAGGGTTCCTCAAAACACCAATGACAACCTCCTACCCAAGATTATAGTAACGATCCCTTCGATCAAACTTGAGCGATCATCTGGAAACGCAATATTATGTCATTAATTAGGTCACCGTGACTTTGACCGTTTGACCTCAAAATCAAGAGGATTCTTCGCACCACCTGGAGTACAAGCTCTCACACCAGATTGGTAACGATCTCTTTAATAGAACTCAAGTTATCACCCAGAAATGCAATATTACATAATTAATTAGGTCAACATGACCTTGACCTTTGACCGTTTGGCACAAAAATCGATAGGGTTCTTCGGACCACCAAGGACAAGCTCCCACGCCAGATTGCTAATGATCCTGTCAATAGAACTCGAGTTATCATCCGGAAATGCAATATTACGTAATTAATTATGTCAGTGTGACCTTGACCGTTAATGCCAAAATCGATAGTGTTCATAGGATCACCAAGGACAAGCTCTCATGCCAGATTGGTAAAAATGATCTCTTCAATAGAACTTGAGTTATCATCCGGAAACGCAATATTATATAATTACTTAGGTCACAGCGACCTTGACCTTTGACTGTTTGATGCCAAAATCGATAGGGTTCTTCCAACAACAAAGGATAAGCTCCCATGCCAAATTGGTAACGATCCCTTCAATAGAACAAGTTATCATATGGAAATGAAAGCATGAATGGATGGACAGAGCAAATGCCATAACTTATACAGGTAAGCTGTTGAATATTCTGAAACTGATTTCAGTGGGGTCTGTTGCTGCCTATGCCAATAACAGCCCCATGAAATTAGGTCCGAAATATTGAACATAACATTTATTAAATTATAACTTAATCATGCAAAGACATACCATTCATATACTTTCCTGATTGACTTTAACTGCCACCTTTGTAACAGAGGTATGGCATTTTGATTGTAATGTCAGCTTGCAAGTGGCATATTTAATTATGACATCATACACTTGAGTGACAGATCACATCCCACCAATAATGTTTAATAAATAGTTCAATAATTAATAAATTCTATTCCTTGTAGTAAGTTTGAAGTATTTCAGCTTTTTTGCTTGTTTCTAAGAACAATATGTTAAATGAGACAGTTCTTATTCTTGCAGCCACAGTAAATGGCAGAAGAAGGTATGATTTGGCATTGATAATAATAATCACACAGTGAGCCTCTTCCATAACTCACAGAGTTAACTGCTATACATGTGTCAGTTTATCATAAACCACACATGCGGAGAAACAATGAAACACTTCATGCAGAAAGCACAGATATTTTGTCATATAAACTGAAGATAATTCCAGCCAAACAATCTGACTGAAAGTTGTTTGTATATCTACAATCTACAGTCATTACCATCTTGCAGTCAGATTGTTTTCCAAATATTAACAATGATCTTAAATGTCTTGCGCTTTAAAGGCCACTTGTCACATACCCAATGATAGGGACTAACCTTCACAAAGCGTCAATTCTCCTGGGAAATTAGATAGAACCCTCAGATTATATTCTCCTTGACATTTAATAGTAGAATATTATCGGGGAGATCTTTGCTTCAGTTCCATACATGTAGCATGTTTGTAATGCATTCCCGCCCACATACCAGCGAGTCAATAAGTCACTTCAGCCCAAACATCATGTTCATCAGTCTATAATAATGCATTCCTGTCCCCACACCAAAGCATCAAGATAGTTAATTGAGCCCATGTGGCCTGTATATGCTTAGATAGTTAAGCCCAAGTATCAGTGTACCATTCCCCGCCTCATCTAAGCAGCGAGTTAAGACTTGGCTCAGCCCAAGCACCAGGTACTATTCCCACCTCATAGAACTGAGCTAAGAATGAATTGAGCCCAAACGGATTAACAGAACTCAGACCATCATGCATATAAATAGATGTTTCAGCCGTTCAATACTGTCCGAATTGTTAACTTGATTGTCGATCAATCAAGAATGTCTATATATAATAATGTGATGGGCTGTATTTGTATTGGTTCATATTGGGGTGTAGATAACAAAGTCTCATGCAAAATACAATGACTAAATGTTGTCTGAATTGCTAAGAAACTCATTTAAACATTTACCCCTTGAATTTATTTTAAAACTTTCAATTTTCTCATAGAAAATGTCCATTTGCAGACCAAGAGAAGACTATTTTTGAAAATTTACCACTCGAATGACTGGCTCGGTTATCGAGTCAGGCATTCTAGTTGTACATTTTCAAAAATAGTCTTCTCTTGGTCTGCAAATGGACATTTCTCAAGACCACTGCAGAAGCTATTTTTGGCTGATATGAGTGTTAAGAAGAAAAACTACACGTCCATTTGGTTTTGAGTATTTGTTGAACTTCAAATGATTTGAGTATTTGTTGAACTTCAAATGATTTGAGTATTTGTTGAACTTCAAATGATTTGAGTGTTTGTTGAACTTCAAATGATTTGAGTATTTGTTGACCTTCAAATGATTTGAGTATTTGTTGAACTTCAAATGATTTGAGTATTTGTTGCATCAAATGGTTTGAGTATTTGTTGAACTTAAAATGATTTGAGCATTCATTGAACTTCAAATGATTTGGGTATTTGTTGAACTTCAAATGATTTGAGTATTTGTTGAACTTCAAATAATTTGAGTATTTGTTGAACTTCAAATGATTTGAGTATTTGTTGAACTTCAAATGATTTGAGTATTTGTTGAACTTCAAATGATTTGAGTATTTGTTGAACTTCAAATGATTTGAGTATTTGTTGAACTTCAAATGATTTGAGTATTTGTTGAACTTCAAATGATTTGATTATTTGTTGAACTTCAAATGATTTGAGTATTTGTTGCATCAAATGGTTTCAGTATTTGTTGCATCAAATGATTCAAGATTTAGTTCCTTTTTGTTTCCTACAGAGAACCAATCAGTATTTAAAATGTTGCAGCATAAAGTTTGAAGTTAAATGGTACATTAAGCATAGTTGTTTAAATAAAGTTTTGAGATTTTATGACGATTGTTTACCACCAACTTGAAGATAACCTGAGTATTCACTAATTTTAAACATTGGTCCAATGGTGGTGCCAAATATAAATGTCATCTCTTAATCTCACATAACAAATTTGTTTGAATTTCACTATATGACTTTGGAGGAGAATGGGCAAGTGAATGGAGGTGATTTCATCCCACAAGTTCCATTTGAGCTATGTAGGATCTGATCTGTCACTCAAGTATGATATTTACTTTTTGAATCCGCCAACGCTCATATGTCATGGACCACAAGATAATTGTCATCTTGAAATCTAGAATCATATGGGTAACTATCAAGACAAATATGGTTGAATTCCAAAATAAAAGCTCCAGAAGAGATAGCGTGATGGACAGGGGCATGGAGGCGATTACATCCCAAGTTACACAAGCTAACTGAGTAATCAAAATATGCCACATAATAGTTGATGTCACAATCAAAATATGTCACATAATAGTTGATGTCATAATCAAAATATGCCACATAATAGTTGATGTCATAATCAAAATATGTCACATAATAGTTGATGTCATAATCAAAATATGTCACATAATAGTTGGTCACAATCAAAATATGTCACATAATAGTTGATGTCATAATCAAAATATGTCACATAATAGTTGATGTCATAATCAAAATATGTCACATAATAGTTGATGTCATAATCAAAATATGTCATATAATAGTTGATGTCATATTCAAAATGCTGTAGATCCTTCCTGAAAGACTGTCAAATGCCTGAAGTACACACAACTGTATTAGTATTTCAATTGTATGTTTTTTGAGAATTTACAATTTAATAAACATACTGTTAACTATTTTGCCAATGGCAACAGCAGCTGCCAGTAAAATTAGTTTCAAAATACTGAACAGCTTACTTTGACATTGAGATTCTGGTAGTTCATGGCTCAAATTATTAAGTGACATGTACAAGGTGGGTGGAGCTTAGGTAGAAAGCAGCTGGGCAATGAATGCCTCCCTTTATTCTCAACATGGCATCCGGATGAATATGTTGATGGTATGCTAGAGCAAATTTAAGACATAAAGAAGACTGATCACAATGCAGACTTGTCAAGGAAGATTGAAATTAGATGCAGAGGTGGCGTTCAAATCTCCTGACAGAATTTCTGCTTCAACTCTCAATAAGGACCATCCAGACGTCTTATTGAATCAACAAGCTGGCAATGTGGCAATGACTGCTAGATTTAATTGTAATACAGACAATTTGTTTCCACAGAGGAAACCGATTTAGCTTAACATAGACCTCGATCCATGCATAATGATGTCCTGCCACCAGTAGCCATTATTTCTCTCAAGTCCACCTGTACCCCTCCTCTCACCACCTCATCCTACCCACAAGCCCATGAGTACCCCTCCTCTCACCATCTCAACTTACCCTCAAGCCCAGATGTACTCCTCCTATCACACCTCATCTTACCATCAAGCCCATCTATCCCTCCTATCACACCTCATCTTACCCTCAAGCCCACCTGTAAACCTCATATCACACCTCATCTAAACCTCAAGCCAACCTGTACATCTCCTATCACACCACATCTTACCCGTAAGCCCACCTGTACCCCTCCTCTTACCATCTCATCTTACCCTCAAGCCCACCTCTACCCCTCCTCTCACCATTATATCTTACCCTCAAGCCCACCTGTACCACTCCTCTCAACACCTCATCTTTAACCCTCAAGCCCACCTGTACCACTCTTCTCACATCTCATCTTACCCTCAAGCCCACCTCTACCCCTCCTCTCACCACCTCATCTTACCCTCAAGCCCACCTCTACCCCTCCTCTCACCACCTCATCTTTAACCCTCAAGCCCACATGTACCACTCTTCTCACATCTCATCTTACCCTCAAGCCCACCTCTACTCGTCCTCTCACCACCTCATCTTACCCTTAAGCCCATGAGTACCCCTCCTCTCACCAGCTCATCTTACCCTCAAGCCCACCTGTATCCCTCCTCTCAACATCTCATCTTACCCTCAAGCCCACCCTGTACCCCTCCTCTCACCACCATCTTACCCTCAAGCACACCTGTACCCCTCCTCTTACCACCTCATCTTACGCTCAAGCCCACTTCTACCCTCCTCTCACCACCTCATCTTACCCTCAAGCCCACCTGTGCAACTCCTATTACCACCTCATCTTACCCTCAAGCCCACGAGTACCTCCGCTCATCACCTCATCTTACCCTAAATCCCACCTCTATCCCTCCTATCACACCTCATCTTACCCTCAAGTCCCGGAGTACCCGTATCCTCACCACCTCATCTTAACCTCAAGTCCATCAGTACCCTCCTCTCACCACCTCATCTTACCCTCAAGCCTACCTGTACCCATCCTCTCACTACCTCATCTTAACCTCAAGCCCACTTCTACCCCTCTCACACCTCATCTTACGCTCAAGCCCATGAGTACCCCTCCTATCACCACCTCATCTCACCCTCAAGCCCACCTGTACCATACCCTCACCACCTCATCCTACCCTCAAGCTCATAAGTAGCCCTCCTCTCACCACCTCATATTACCCTCAAGCCCACCTGTACCTCCTCTCTTCAACTCATCTTACTCTCAAGCCCACCTCTACCCCTCCTCTCACCACCTCATCTTACCCTCAAGCCCACCTGTACCCCTCCTCTCACCATCATTTCACCCTCAAGCCCACCTGTGCCCCTCCTCTCACCACCTCATCCTACCCTCAAGCCCACCTCTACCCCTCCTCTCACCACATCTTACCCTCAAGCCCACTTGTACCCCTCCTCTTACACCTCATCTTACCCTCAAGCCCATGAGCAGCCCTCCCCTCACTACCATCTTACCCTGAAGCCCACCTGTACCCTACTCTCACCACCATCTTACTCTCAAAGCCATCTGTACCCTCCTCTCACCATCTCATCCTACCCTCAAGCCCATGAATACACCTCCTCTCACCACTTCATCTTACCCTAAAGCCCACCTATACCACTCTTCTCACCATCTCATCTTACCCTCAAGCCCACCTGTACCACTCTTCTCACCATCTCATCTTACCCTCAAGCCCACCTGTACCACTCTTCTCACCATCTCATCTTACCCTCAAGCCCACCTCTACCCCTCTTCTCACCATCTCATCTTACCCTCAAGCCCACCTCTACCCCTCTTCTCACCATCTCATCTTACCCTCAAGCCCATTTCTACCCCTCTTCTCACCATCTCATCTTACCTTCCAGCCCACCTGTACCACTCTTCTCATCATCTCATCTTACCCTCCGGCCCACCTGTACTACTCTTCTCACCACCTCATCTTATCCTCAAGCCCACCTGTATCTCTCCTCTCACCACCATCTTACCATCAAGCCCACCTCTATCCCTTCTATCACCGCCTCATCTTACCCTCAAGCCCACCTGTACCCCTCCTCTCACCACCTTATCTTACCCTCAAGCCCACCTGTACACCCCCCCCTCTCACCACCATCTTACCCTCAAGCCCACCTGTACTACTCTTCTCACCACCTCATCTTATCCTCAAGCCCACCTGTATCTCTCCTCTCACCACCATCTTACCATCAAGCCCACCTCTATCCCTTCTATCACCGCCTCATCTTACCCTCAAGCCCACCTGTACCCCTCCTCTCACCACCTTATCTTACCCTCAAGCTCACCTGTACACCCCCCCCCCTCTCACCACCATCTTACCCTCAAGCCCACCTGTACTACTCTTCTCACCACCTCATCTTACCCTCAAGCCCACCTGTACCCCTCCTCTCACCTTACCCTCAACCCCACCTCTATCCAACTTCTCACCACCTCATCCATGATGAGCAAGTCCACAGCTCACACAGAAATCTGTACAAAGTGTCACAGACACATGCCACCTCATACTCAACACTATATTCAGAGAAAATCTCTCATCAGTCGAGATCATGATACTGACCCTTGAGAGCAAGGATTCTCAGGGTCCTTTTGGGTGTCCATATTCCCTCACAAAGTAGCTTGTGGGGCCAAAAGTTAACTAAGGAGTTTGATGGGTTTTGCACAAATATACCTACAAAATCTAGCAGTGTTACAGGGCTATTTTCCACCTATTTCAGAATACGGGGGATTAGCTGGGTGGAAATAGCTCTGCTACACTTCAGGATGAGACGACGGGTGAAGACACTCTAATAAACAATATGCAAGATCATTCTTCAAATATTACTGATATTAAACTTTTAATGATTTGAAAGTTTACTTCAAAGGATATACTGGTGATATTAACTTAACAAACACTAATTATCCATATGCTTAATTCTCTCTAGAAATCTATTATGATAACTCTATCTCTCAGTCTATCTGTCTTTCGCTCTCGCACTCGTACTATAATCTATCTATCGCTATCTGTATTTATACAAAATCATTCACATTTTCTACAATGTAGTTGTATCTATAGTAAACAGACATGTAGTTAAGAAACATGTTACAAACAAATTCAGAACATGTCTAAAACCATTTCTAATTTGTCAGAAAATATCAAATTGTTAATAATAATGCTTTTACAGGATTATGCAATTCAATGAAACAAATTGATTTAACCGCTTCCATTCCATATATATATATATATGTTAACAGTATTCTAATCTGCGAAATTAAGTAAATCCTGACAGCTATTTTGAAAACAATCAAAGTGAAAGTTGTTTCTGCCATAGGCAGCAACAACTTTCTGTCAAATTATTTCCAAAATACTCAGTAGGTTTCTTATATGGTGAAACTATGTTTGTGGGATTCAGAATGAAAGGGGTTATTAGATTATAAACACAATTACGTAAATGCAGGATGGAAACTTTATATTAAATAAATGTTCAGGTATAAGCATGGCTGAAATATGTTGTCCTCAAGACTGGCCTGTGCAGCTTAATTGTTCTGATTGTTAATAGGATTATTGTTCTCCGGGATAGAGTTTACAAGAATAGTCACGTTTGATCTCACAAGGCTATGCTGGTCACAATTAACAGTATTATATGTAAAATCATTGGTATAATATAATTTTGTATATCTGGTCTATTAGCGCCATAACAATAGAACCCCCATAATTCATAGTTGTGAGTCTGTCAATCCCTGAAACCCTCTGATTTTAGCATAGATGAGGAAAACGGATTGGGAACCATAGATTTCACTTTGAGACTCGCAGATTTTGAGACCACCACACACACCCTCCCCACACCCAACCCTGATTTCAATGTAAGCAGTCTAATGGGACCTCCAAAATTTAGACGCCTTATGAAACATTAAATATGAGATTCACATTTAACCCTTTAACACTTAAATTTCTTATTTAAAAAATAGGCTTCTCTTTGTCTGCAAATGGACATTTCTCAAGACAAGTACTGAAGCTTTTTTTGACAGATATGAGGGTTAAAGGGTTAATTTTAAACTGGTGTACATTTAATTTAATTTGAAAATTAAAAATTTTAACACCAGCGTGGTACAGGTTAACCCTTTGACTATCACAGCATATTCTTCATGACGTAAGAGATATGCTGTTGAATCATTTGAAACCACTTTGAATGGGAGCTGTTCTTGCATATGATCGCAAGAGACACTGGAATTTCAAAAGTCAATGGATGAATCGGATCTGTCACTCATGTCAAAGACGTCATAATCAATTACGTCACATGTAGGCTGACATCCCACTAATAAATGACAGAAATCGTACATCAGGAGGCTGGAATAGTCCACCAAGCAATGCCAAGTGTGTAAATTGTATGTCTTTGATGGAATTACTTTTTATTAGAAAGTCCGTTGAAAACTGTGAAACTAATTTGACTTGGTGCCATTGCTGTCATAGGCAAAACCTTTCAGTTAAATTAGTTTCAAAATAAACAACAGCTTACCTCTATAGCTACCTTGATATTGGAATACTGGGAATTCAGGTTCTTATCGATCCCTGAACATGAGCAAAGCGTGGGAAGAGCTCAGCTAGAAATGGGCGAGGCATAGTTAGAAAGGGATCCCTCAGTTATGGCCAAGGCTGATTATTTCTGAACCATTATGTTCATCAAATTCTTGCAATGTAAAAATTATTTTTAACCCATTAATTATTAAGCTGGCCAAAATCTCAAGGAGTGTCCATAACATGCAGAGGTCAAGATAATTTAAAAAAAAATTTCCACTGTAATTACTGGTTCGAGTACACAGCTAAACATCTGTGGTAAATTCTAAAAATTTTTCTTCTCTTGCCCATAGATTTCTATGCTCTTTAGGCATGTAAATGGACATTCCCTAAGCAAAAATCTCAATGGACCTTTCCATTTTTAGCTATGCCCCGCCCAGCTCTAGCTAAGCTCCACCCACACCTCGCTCGTGTTGGGATCGATCGATCGATCTCTGAACTCTCAGACTATCAATTTCCAGAAAACTATACAGGTAGTTTCAAAAATTTGAACAGCATGTTTATTAAATAGTAGAGACATACAATTCGTACAATGTATCACACTATTAAGATCAGTTAGAGATGGGCCAAATACATTCCCTTGTGGCATAATGATTATGACATCATCCCACATGTCGCTTTTAGCTGATTACGATGTCATAAGACATCAGATCATAGATGGACACTTTGGAAAGGCAAATTTTGTGGTGATTTTGACGAGTAATGCACTAAAGATCAGAGGTTCAACCACTATATATTTACCTACTAGTGGAAAATGTGCAATACCATATGAATGACATGACACAATCATACACGCATGTATGCACGCAGACACACACACATGTATGTGCGCACGCACACGCACACGCACACACACACACACACACACACATTCACGCACACACATTCATGCCCACACACACACACACGCATGCACGCACGCATGCACGCACGCACGCACGCACACACACACACACACACACACACACACACAAACACACACACACACACACACACACACACACACACACACACACACACACACACACACACTTACACGTACTTGCATATTACATAGATAAGCAACTTAATGAGCATGACAGTACATATAGGTACAGGTAGGGTGTAAATGTCAGGATTATCCTGACGCTGGAGGAAATTGAGCCCATAAGACACTAATGAGAGTTCGTTAAAACGCCCTAATTACCTAAATTGCTAGATTGCATCATCAAAACAGTGTAATGGAAATGCCATGTAATTAAGCTTTTTTGCAAGAACAGCAGCATGGCTTAAATGCCAGAACCATTGCACGTCAACTTCCAAGAATCAGAGCAGGTTGAATTCCAAGAACTAATAATTGCAAGTCAAAAAATATAAGAAATATGCTAAAAATGTTGGAAACAATTTGACTGAAAACAATACCTTCATCAATTTGTATTGTTTTTTTAATCAGGTGGAATTTCAGAGAAGTCTTACATGTGACATTTGCATGCACACTACGATACAGCTTTATATATATATATTATACAGTAATTAAAAATAATTAGACACAGATATGACAGCGAATGGTAATGGGAATGTAAGAATGTGTCTGTCTGGTTAGAGTCTCAGGCCACACAGGTTCTGTCTCAAGTGTCCCTAGGTCTGTTTCAGCTAAGAATCCCTGGCCATGGTGGCTCTGTCTCAATCTCCAAGCTAGACTACCTTAGCCACTCACTAGACCTTTCCAGCTTTAAGCCATCAACCATGCGACGCGTAGGATGGCGTCATAAACAATTACAATATGAATGACTTGTACGTCTTAAACGCTTAATAGTCTGAAAATTGTATGAATTGTATGTTTTTACTATTTAATAAACATGCTGCTGAATATTTTGAAACTAATTTGACTGGCCGATGGTGATGGTATGCAGCAACAGCATCCAGTCAAATTAGTTTCAAAGTATTCAACAGCTTACCTGTATAGTTTTCTGGAAATTGATAGTCAGCGATTTAGGGATCGATTGCTCCTAACACGGGCAAAGTGTGGGTGGAGCTTAGCTCGAGATAGGCAGGGCATAGCTAAAACTGGAAAGGTCCATTCTTATAATCCAGCTTTAAGAGTCACAAGTCAGAAACAGTCTGTGTAATACATCACGTCTGTCTGGTTAGAAAACTAGAGATCTGTTGGGGGTAGAGTCCAATTGGCTGTGTCAAGGTTATACATATATTCTATGCCCTTACATGTAGCAACAGAAATTACTCCTCTCAGGAAAACATTACCAGAGAGGTAACTAATTTTTCCGTATTATGAATCATCCTGGGATCGGGAACAACTTTTTCGGAAAAACTTTCAAAATGGTTTCCTCGTACATAGTTCAGGTAAAATTTAACGAAGCGTTTGAGTTCGTTCTCGTAACACTTGTTACATAGGGCTCTGATTATTGCGTCTAAGTCCTCATTACAGACATACTGTATGTCCACTATGATTAGGTGTGTTCTCATTACAGACATACTGTATTAATGTCAACTATGATTAGGTGTGTTATAATGTCCTCATTAGAGACATACTGTATATGTCCACTATGATTAGGTGTGTTAGTCCTCATTACAGACATACATGTACTGTATTATGTCCACTATGATTAGGTGTGTTAGTGCTCATTACAGACATACATGTACTGTATTATGTCCACTATGATTAGGTGTGTTAGTCCTCATTACAGACATACTGTATTATGTCCACTATGATTAAGTGTGTTAGTCCTCATTACAGGCATACTGTATTATGTCTACTATTATTAGGTGTGTTATAATGTCCTCCTTACAGACATATTGTATTCATATGTCCACTATTATTAGGTGTGCTATAATGTCCTCATTACAGACATACTGTATTATGTCCACTATTATTAGGTGTGTTATAATGTTCTCATTACAGACATACTGTATTCATATGTCCACTATTATTAGGTGTACTATAATGTCCTCATTACAGACATACTGTATTATGTCCACTATTATTAGGTGTGTTATAATGTCCTCATTACAGATATACTGTATTATGTCCACTATGATTAGGTGTGTTATAATGCCCTCATTACAGACATATTGTATTCATACATGTATGTCCACTATTATTAGGTGTGTTATAATGTCCTCATTACAGACATACTGTATTATGTCCACTATTATTAGGTGTGTTATAATGTTCTCATTACAGACATACTGTATTATGCCCACTATTATTAGGTGTGTTCTAATGTCCTCATTACAGACATATTGTATTATGTCCACTATTATTAGGTGTGTTATAATGTCCTCATTACAGACTTACTGTATTATGTCCACTATTATTAGGTGTTTTATAATGTCCTCATTACAGACATACTGTATTATGTCCACTATGATTAGGTGTGTTATAATGTCCTCATTACAGACATATTGTATTCATATGTCCACTATTATTAGGTGGGCTATAATGTCCTCATTACAGACATACTGTATTATGTCCACTATTATTAGGTGTGTTATAATGTCCTCATTACAGATATACTGTATTATGTCCACTATGATTAGGTGTGTTATAATGCCCTCATTACAGACATATTGTATTCATACATGTATGTCCACTATTATTAGGTGTGTTATAATGTCCTCATTACAGACATACTGTATTAAGTCCACTATTATTAGGTGTGTTATAATGTTCTCATTACAGACATACTGTATTATGCCCACTATTATTAGGTGTGTTATAATGTCCTCATTACAGACTTACTGTATTATGTCCACTATTATTAGGTGTTTTATAATGTCCTCATTACAGACATACTGTATTATGTCCACTATGATTAGGTGTGTTATAATTTCCTCATTACAGACATATTGTATTATGTCCACTATGATTAGGTGTGTCCTCATTACAGAGATATTGTATTATGTCCACTATGATTAGGCGTGTCCTCATTACAGACATATTGTATTATGTCCACTATGATTAAGCGTGTTCTCATTACAGACATATTGTATTATGTCCACTATGATTAGGCGTGTCCTCATTACAGACATATTGTATTATGTCCACTATGATTAGGCGAGTTCTCATTACAGACATATTGTATTATGTCCACTATGATTAGGCATGTTCTCATTACAGACATATTGTATTTTGTCCACTACCCAGGCCAAAAAATGCTTGGATATTCATGAATATCCAAGTTCTGTGGAGCTTGAATAAACCAGCTAATCCCAGCTAATCCAAGCTTTTAATAACTTGGAATAGCTTGGATTAGCTTGCTGGTATTGGCCACATAAAATTCAAGATAATTCCAGCAAGCTTGAACATTCAAGAAAATCCAAGCTAGCTTGAATGTTCAAGAAAATCCAAGCCTGCTTGAACGTTCAAGAAAATCCCACTTAGCTTGGATTTTATTCTAGAAAGTCCCAGCTATCTAGAACTTCAAGAAAATCCCAGCTAATCCTAGCTTTTGAAATATGTTAGCCATTAGCATAAAATGTATGCATGTACACATAAATGCTGCGACACAAAGATTATATATAAATATGTATGCTTAAAAACCAAGTTGAGTTATTCAATAACAAATACAATTTCAGCCAGACATTAGCAATGTATGAGTTTCTGACTGATTTGTCTGTTATTCTTATAGACATAGATTGTTAATGTGCCATATTATTTAGAAAGGCATCATCACTGCATTAATTACATAGAACTGAAAAAGCTATACCAAAACTGGTAATTCTGAATAAATCTCTGGAAATCAATAGAATACATACCTCAAAATACAGTTCTGTTTCCATTTAAGGTTACTGCTGTTAAGCATTCTATCTAACAGTACTGTCAGTGTTTCCAAACTATCATATTCTATATATCCATAGCTGGTAATGATCAATGCAATGAATGTACTGTTTGCTTTTTTACAAAGACTTTTTAAATTTCCCACCAATTTATCAGGTCAAGGTCACCTCTAGTCATAGCTATACAGAACTTGTTCTTGCCTTAGTGCAAGCTTTTTCAAGATAATCCAAGGTAGTGTAAGTGAGTCTACAAATTCAAGGACATCCTAGTAGCTTGAATTCTTTTATGTCTGACAAAACAAAGTCCTAGAAAATCCAAGCTAGCTTGAATTCTGTCAGAAAAGTCCAAGCAAATCCAATAAGCTTGCACTTTTTCATGATGATATTAAAAAAGTCCTAGAAAATCCCAGCTAGCGTGAATTCTGAGAGGGGGGATTTTCAAGCAACTATATAAAGTCCAAGATAGTTCAAGGTAATCCAAGCTGGCATGGGTTGAATAATTTTCCAATAGCTTGGATATTCAAGAAAATCCAAGCTAATCCAAGTTAAATTGAAATTTATTTCACACAGGTATGATTAGGCGTGCTCTCATTACAGACATATTGTATTATGTACACTATGATTAGTCATGTCAGAAATGTTCTGTTGCCTTAGGCAGCAATGACTTCCTATCTAACTTAAAGTTCAGAATATTAAACAGTACATTTTATTTTGGTTTGGAAACATTCTGCATTATTTCTACGCTGTATTATTACAGGTGACTTAAATCCTTATGATCATCTTGAGCTCCCGGTCAGGTGTTCATACAGTATAAATGAAAGCAGCTATGGCAGCTCTGAACAGACATGAATGACATAAGCCATTTACATATGTAACCAGCAGCAATTCACTGAGAGAACTTTGGAGTGATGTGTCTGGCTAATCCTGCCAATAAATGTAGAGCCAAATGAAAATTAAGACATCAATTTTCGATAGTGTAACTACACACGCCTGCATGCACGTACGTATGCACACATGCACGCACACACACACACATGCACGCACGCATGCACGCACGGGGAAAACACACCACCTAGAGAAACTCTTAGTGTCCCTGAAATTTTATTTTCAAGCTCATGGTCAGAAAAAAGCTGACGCAGCACTTGAATAAAGTTCGGTTTGATAGAAAAATGCCATCTTCACAATAATCATGTTAGACACCAACAAGAATTATATCCATAACAAGCTCGGTGCTAATCTGTCAAGAAGTAACAAAGCATGTTATTGCTGTTGATGACGGATGGACGGATTGTTGGATGGACGGATGGAAGTATAGGTAGATGGACAGACAGACAGATGGACAGATGCTTAGATGGATGGGTGGACAGATGGATTTGATTCTGGATGGATGGATGGATGGATGGATGGTCTGTTTAAGTTAGTAAAACCAAGCCATTAGCTGTTACACTGAAGGTACAGATAAAGATAAATCTTCATTCCCCTCTAATCATAGGATTAGTGTTTAACCCTACCTCCCTGAAAAAGTATATTCTTTACGATGTATAACTTATTCTGTTGAATATTTTGAAATTATTTGACTGGAAGCCTTTGCTGCCCGAGGCAGCATAATGGCTTCCAGTTAAATTAATTTCAAAATATTCAACAGTTTTATGGTTCGTTTTATGGTTCCCTTGAAAATGAGATGTGGGGAATTCATCAGTGAAATGGTTAATATAACAAATATTCGTGGAGAAAACAAATATTACTCAGAGGTTAAAGATGGAACAAGACACGGCATGTCATTTCCACTGATTTAGGTAACCATAATGACCTTGACCTTATTTTCACATGGGCTGTGTGCTGGAACTACATTAACTCTTTAACCCTCATATTTGTTCAAGAAAATGTCAATCTTCTCATAGAACATGTTCATTTGCAGACCAAGATAAGAAAGTTTTTGAAAATTTATCACTGGAATGACTGGCTTGATTGAGCCAGTCATAAAAGTGGTAAATTTTCAAAAATTATCTCTTGGTCTGCAAATGGACATTTGGCTGGTATGAGTTTTAAATGGTTAACACATTCGTCGCCAAGCTACGCATGCGGTAGCCTTGAGAAATGTCCATTTGCAGGCCATTATAGACATGACTATATTTGAAAATTTAACATTGAAATGACTGGTTCGATAACTGAGCCAGTCATTCCAGTGGTATTTTCTCAAAAGTAGTCTTCTTTTACATGGAAATGGAATCTTCTATGAACAAATTAAAGATTTTCTTAAGCATATTTTCCCGTTAAAGTGTCAGTACTTTTTAGCAATATGATATATGGGCTATAATCAATCCAATTAGATTAGTGCTGAATGAAAATGGCGGATCTGGCGAGATCAGAAATATGCTAACCCATACTGATTTGCTACGGGGAATAAAATACTTAAGCAAATTCGATAAAGACCATAAAAATATGTGGCATGAATAAAGTGGCCTAATTCTACATTTGCACGATAAAGCGTGGCGCTAAGCAATGAAAGCTCCAACGTCAGACACAGCCTGAAAATCTTGTCGCTTCATTACTCTCTTTCTTGGTAATATTTGTACCGTGTGACTCGAAACTAATTCTTATATTTATGCAGAGACATTCGATGAAAAACGTTCGTGATTCAACATTGGCTAAAATGCCATGGGTCACGATTAAACTGGATGTCGCTGCGATGGTACCGGCGAGAAAGTCAATCCATAAAGAGAACTAATATCAATCGCTGATGAAGATCCAACGACGTGATTGTGTTTACCAAAGCATTCACTGATAGATTCACCAGTGCTCTACTTTACAACTGCAGGGAATTCACTCTGATGCGGTTTGAACACTTTCATGCTGAAGCCGACCAAAACCGGCCTCTACAGTGCTCTTGGTGAATCTCCATTTACACACCAAAAAACAAGTATTTTTCCAAATTTATGACTGGAATGACTGGATCGATAATTGAGTCAGTTACTCCAGCAGTAAATTGTCAAAAATAGCCTTCCTTTGGCAAGTAAATGGACATTCAATAAGCAAATATTGTAATTTTCTTGACCAAATTTAGCCACTAAAGTGTTACACCTGACCATTTCATTAGATAATACAATACTCCTTATTGCATGTTTTCTTGCTAGCTGGCAAATACACTGCCAACAGTTGTTGTTGTTGTTGATATACTTCAGTTAAATTGTTTTCAAAATTATGTCTCATGGCTTGATTTACACTTAACATGCATCAGTTCTATAAACACCATACTAAAGATACTTAACCATAAAAAGCCAAGGTTACAGAACACACACAACAAATTTGTTATCATGGAAACATTATAATCTAAACTTGAATATTTCAAATATAATTTCACTGGGAGTAGATATTGCTGCCTATGGTTCCAGTTAAGCTTGCACGATTATCCGACATTATCGAAAATCATAATTCTTTTCCAGCCACAATTTATTCCGATGTCATTTTGAAAAAATTGAAATATCGCGAAAGTTTTACTGTCATGCCATATTCTGCCTATTTGTCATGTGTTTGTAGCATACCCTTCTATTACGGCAAGCTGTTAATGTATTTCCAAAGCAACACTTTGCGAGAGGGTGGACTTATATTAGGAATAGGCCGAGAAAAAGTTGAAGTTCATTCTTTAAAATTGTTTTAAAAGATGGACAATAATAGGAAAATTGAACGCAATTTACCGGTACAATTTCTTGCCGCCGCACTGTATTAACCTCAAGACCATGATCTCGTGAGTGAAATTATTACCTTGGACGCTATAAATATTGTATATTTCTTAATAAGCATGGTTTATAAAATCAAAATTAATCCTAAATTTGATAATAAATGGCGTCGCGAAAATATATAAATCATGTGATATTGCTTGCTCTCCTGTTTTTGGAGGTGAGAGGTGGTGCGTTCACAAATATGATAGATAAATGAGACGGTATACATTCTTTAGCCCGCAAGGTGAACTATCTGAGATGTTTCTGAAGGCTAACTATTATTAGTAAATGGGTACTTGGTAAATGTGGATCAGATCTAAACATTACATATCTATGGATCCAAAATGCATTCCTAATATCACGTGATTTGTACATTTTCACAAAGACGACATGAAATGTCAAATTTTTGGATTAATTTTGATGTAATAAACGATGATTATAACAGAGTATGCAATATTTAGGTTGTCCAATGTAATAATTTCACTCCCGCAATGATGGACAGGGTATACATTAAGCCAAGGTGTAAGGCGTACAAAATTTACAGCGGGAAATTTTGTCCTATTTTCGTGTTATTAACGATCATTCTTTAAGCATCTTGGCAACTGGATTTAAAGTTTTTGTTGAAATTTACCAATTAGAACTACATACGCCAAACTGTGCAGTCCAACTCAAACCAACATCACTTCGCCCCGTGAATTCATATACCATAAAATAGGCTATAAGATATATCAAAGTATCGTGATTTTCTCACCACGCTATATCGCGATACCTCTTAGGACAATATCATGCAAGCCTAGCTCCAGTTGAGCTATGGGGTAAGGAATTATAAGGCAATTTGTGTAAAAATCGTTCCTGCAATGACTACCATGGAAGTGCCCTCTCCATTTTAATTTTTGAGCTGAGAAGATATGTTGTAAAACTTTAACACCTTGAATGACAAGGGTTACTGAGCTGTATACAGTTTGAAAGCGTTTCGGTTTTACAAGATATTTTCTCAGTGTAAAAGTTTAAATTAAATTAAGTCGGCCAAAATTACCTTCTGATGTTGTTTTAAGAAATGTCCATTTATGCAGACCAACAGAATACTATCTTTGAATCTTTACCCGTGGAATGACTGGCTCGGTCATTCCAGTCGTAAAATTCTAAAAATAATCTTCTTTTGGTTTATTAACAAATGGACATTTTTGATGAGAAAATGTAAATTTTCTTAAAGAAATTTGACAGTTAAAGTGTTAAATCTACAGATTGATTGCAAGTTAAGAACACTTACACTTCCTCATTAGAAAATGTCCATTTGCAGACCAATAGAATGACCCAGACGTATATACTGGTCTGGCGTTTTGTTAGCTTACTAAAATACTTACCACTCAATTCACTGTTTGCTATAAGTCACCTGACTTAGATATCTCAGAAAATGTTAACCTATTCAGTCCCATGGTGTGGGTTCCCTTGTAAACAAGGTTAGCAGAGATTGCAGGAAATTTCAATTTCCCTTTCTCCGAGATCTAACAACACTCACCATTCTATTACTTCTGATACAGCTAGCCTGGATAGCTGGGCCCTAGGACTATAGACTTAGTAAGCTTTACCGACTCCTGGAACTGCGTACTCAGCTCCCAACTGCCGAGTACCCGTTTGCCATGAAGCTCATATTGTTTGCATAGCCACCAAACAACAGATACCCATGGCTTGCCTCTATGGGGCTGGGAGGCTGGGTCCGTAATAGAATGGTGAGTATTGTTAGATCTCGGAGAAAGGGAAATTGAAATTTCCTGCATTCTCCTTCGATCAATACTCACCATTCTATTACTTCTGATATACACCAGATTTAGACAGTAACATGGTGGGAAGGTGCAAGCCATCAATTGCTACTTTTGCCCCTTGGAGAAAGAGCTAGACTTAAACTTGATTAATGGAGACCTAAAAGGACCATCAAGTTAACGGAACCGAATCACATTCGCATCACTGCACCCCCCCCCCCCTTTTTCACCTAAGAAAAGGGAGAGAACTCACGAACATGCATCTCGCCTGAAACACAAATATGCCAAGAGGGTTAACTGCTCTTTGCATATATTAGCCTGGGAATGAGCATGAATATATAAGATGAATGAACATGATATATAGACATAATACAAAAAACTCTCAATCTTGAATTACCTCATGATATTTGGATTTCAGACGTGAAGCCTCCAACCATTTACTTGTCTGGCCATCAGTGACACAATCTGGTTGACATCCTCTCGCTCGACCATGTCTGCTTCTTAATTCTTTCTTACAAATGCCAAAAAAGGGAGAAGAGCAGTGTGGTCATATAGCTATCATTTCAAAACAGCTAAAGCGAGTGGATTGACGGAGTCTGACACATCCCTCATATAGTAATCCGTGAAAGAGGACTCACAGTGCCATTGTGCAACAGCCATGATGTCCTCTAACGGAACACCATTGTAAAGGGTGGTCGAGGCGGCTATTCCTCTAACATCGTGTGCCCTTGCGCATAGCACCTCGTGCCCAGTCGCAATCTCATGGGTATTCTGAATGCATTCGACTACCCAACGAGAGATAGAATCCATGGATGCGGCGCCATATGGCTTCTTATGGCAGATCCACAGATGTCTGTCATTCGACCGTAATGAGTCTGTCCGTTTTTTGTACTTAGTCAAAGCACGGACTGGGCACCAGACACTGGCATCACTATCAAACCTAGTTAGTTTCGGTATAATGATCAGTTTGCCAGGATATCTCAAAGATTGATTCTTTGACATAAACTCTGCTCTTGGCAGTAGACGCAGACCCTCTCCGGAGACAATAAATCAGTCCCTCTCTGCTGAAAGTGCATGGATCTCACTGTGCCTTCTAGCTGAGGAAGCTGCCAATAGAAAGACCGCCTTTAGAGTCAAATGCTTTAGACTAGCCGAACGCAACAGTTCGAAAGGGTGCTTGGCCAGTACATTAAGCACTAAAGATAGACTCCAGACTGGAATGACTACCGGTTGTCTCGGTCAGAGATTGCTCATTCCCTTCACCATCACATTCAACTGGGCCACCTCTGGACTATCCCTGTTGGCTAGACAAGGGATAACTGATGCCAAAGCTGACTTGTATCCAGCAATTGTGACAGGAGCTAGTCCTGAAAAGAACAGCTCACAGAGAAAGTCTGTTATTTGCTGAATAGTGTATTGAAAGGTATCAATACCCTTTTCTTCACACCAGTCTGCAAATCTGTTAACCTTGTTGTTATATGACTTGAAGGTTGACCTCCTTCTCGCAGCTGCAATGAAATCTGCAGCTTGTCTAGAAAAGCCTTCCGACTTGGAACATTGTTTGATAACATCCACGCAGTCAATTTGAACATTTCGGGACGCTCGTGTAGGAAGCGTCCCTTGGCCTGGGAGATTATGTTCGGAATCTCGGGTAACTGCACTGGATTTTCCATCAGCAGATCTAGAAGATCCGTGAACCAATGAGCTACAAGGAAAATCATTCTACCTGGAATGTGAGCTGCTGAAAGATTTCCTGACATCTCCACCGCAGGAGGAAGACCAAGACTCCAGACAAAATATGATAACCTCAACTGCCCTGCTTGTTGATGAAAGTCACTACTATAGAAATGAGTGCATGAGCAGATAGGTGGCTACCCAGGCCAAAAAAAGCTTGGATATTCATGAATATCCAAGTTCTGTGGAACTTGAATAAACCAGCTAATCCAAGCTTTTAATAACTTGGAAAAGCTTGGATTAGCTTGCTGGTATTGGCAACATAAAATTCAAGATAATTCAAGAAAATCCAAGAAAGGCCTAGTTAAAAGTAAAATCCATGAAAATTCCAGATAGCTTGAACGTTCAAGAAAATCCGAGCTACTTGAACAGTTAAGATAATCCAAGCTAGCTTGCCGGTAACGGCCACTTAAAATCCAAGAATATTCCAGCTAGCTTGACCATTCAAGAAAATCCAAGCTAGCTTGAACGTTCAAGAAAATCCAAGCCTGCTTGAACATTCAAGAAAATCCCACTTAGCTTGGATGTTATTCCAGAAAGTCCCGGCTATCTAGAACTTCAAGAAAATCCCAGCTTAAATCCTAGCTTTTGAAATACAATGTAGGTTAGCCATTAACATAAAATGTATGCATGTACACATAAATGCTGCCACACAGAGACTATATATAAATATGTATGCTTAAAAACCAAATCACCTTCATGGGAGTTGAGTTATTCAATAACAAATACAATTTCAGCCAGACATTAGCAATGTATGAGTTTCTGACTGATTTGTCTGTTATTCTTATAGACATAGATTGTTAATGTGCCATATTATTTAGAAAGGCATCATCACTGCATTAATTACATAGAACTGAAAAAGCTATACCAAAACTGGTAATTCTGAATAAATCTCTGGAAATCAATAGAATATATACCTCAAAATACAGTTCTGTTTCCATTTAAGGTTACTGCTGCTAAGCATTCTATCTAACAGTACTGTCAGTGTTTCCAAACTATCATATTCTATATATCCATAGCTGGTAATGATCAATGCAATGAATGTACTGTTTGATTTTTTACAAAGACTTTTTAAATTTCCCACCAGTTTACCAGGTCACGGTCATGACTATACAGAACCTGTTCTTGCCTTAGTGCAAGCTTTTTCAAGATAATCCAAGGTAGTGTAAGTGAGTCTACAAATTCAAGGATATCCAAGTAGCTTGAATTCTTTTATGTCTGACAAAACAAAGTCCTGGAAAATCCAAGATAGCTTGAATTCTGTCAAATCAGAAAAGTCCAAGCAAATCCAAGAAGCTTGCACTTTTCCATGATGATATTTAAAAAGTCCTAGAAAATCCCAGCTAGCTTGAATTCTGAGGGGGGATTTTCAAGAAGTTCAAGCAACTATGTAAAGTCCAAGCTCATTCAAGGTAATCCAAGCTGGTATGGGTTGAATAATTTTCCCATAGCTTGGATATTCAAGAAAATCCAAGCTAATCCGAGTTAACTTGAAATTTATTTCACACGGGTTGTGAAAGAGACAATATCTCTTCATTCTCCAATATTCCAGAGTATTGAAGAGGAATACTAGAATATTAGGTCCTGTTAAGGAAGAGAGTAGTAAGACAACTTTATCTGATTCCATAGACACAGGAACGAGAGGAAATTCTATAGCGATCCCCTCCCCCAAACACGTAAGAACAAGACATCAAACTGGACCTGCAGATGGATAAACGGGTGAATTGGTACCGATGACACCCAGCGAATGAAAATGCAGTGTATGCGGTCATGGTCAGGGACAAAATTCCGAATTACCAGACTTGACCTTCGTACACAAAACTGACTCCATTCGGCCCAAATTTTAACACAATTAAGAAACCTTCCAAGCCAGAGGAATCCCAGACTGGCTATAATGTAATTAAAAGAACCCAGATCCAGTTTGGATCAATTCTGTATGTATGGAAATATCAGAAAACACTGTCCCTTATCCTTGACGAGACACCAGTGATGACTGGCCAAAATGACTCCATGTCCATATTATTCCTTTCATCGATGAACTCCATTTCTGAGACAACATATCAGGAAAAGAGTTGAATATTATAAAACGATTTGACTAAGTCATTTTTGTCTCAAACAGTATCAAAGCAGCCATGGGTTCCAGACAAAATAATTCCAAAATATACAACAGAATTAGTATTAAATCATAAGGATATGAAGTGTAAATTTTTTAGAAGTTGTCAGAAAAGGATAAATATATGAGTTGAAGATAAGAGCCGAGACCCCATAAAAGATGATCTGCCAGCACCTCATAATCCTTAGTCTTTGGATTCTGCCATTCCTCCACTGTATCCTACTTGAAAAGAGCAGAAATTTATTGATCAGGAACAGAAGCAGGACTAATGTCAGAGGAGACCAACATGGTTTGATAGAAAAAAGGGGGATTCAATGACTACGTTGATTGTACCTTATATGTAGGAAATCTGCTACCAAAGACATGCATGAGGCTAGCTATACCCATCCCCACCCCTGATAGAGTAGAGATTATATAGAAGCGCTTAAGCATGACAGCTAGGACCAGACTAAACCTGCAGAATCTTATTTTACAAATCTAATTTTAAAACAAAGCTAGTATGATATGAGCCCAATTGTTAATATCTTTATCAGATGATTAAACAGGAAAGAAGTCCATCAAACCTGTGACCAGATCAATGATGGATAAGAACAAAGGACTGAAACTACACAGAAGGGTGAAAGGAAAAAACCATATTCCACAATCCATGCAAAGGCAATGACCCAATCATCTCGGTTAGGCCCCCCTGAGGAATTTATTTAATAATGCCTGGGAAAGTTAGAATTTAGAAGAATAAAAAATAGGCTTGAATAGATAAGGCTGAGAAAACAGCTCCATATGAAAATAACAGAAATAGACATATCACTAGACAAATAAAAAGATCAAAATTTCTACTGAACTCGAGAAAGGAGCGGCGTAAATCTTGATAAGACAAAAAAGATTTTATTATTGTGACAAGCTTACATTCACCCACAATTATGCTTCATCATGGCGAGTGATCCTACCGATAGAAAAGAAAGACCGAAAAACTATGTTAAAAATAAATCAGGCCAGATATGATACTAAAAGATAGTAAACCACTATTCACAATTAAAATAATAAAGACTGGCGCACTTATTTGCAGATTGATATTAGGAGAATCGAAAGATGATTGATTCCAATTTTTTGAGAGAACAGGTCGAAAGATCGAGGCTGATAGGAAGAAACTAATACATGAGAAGATTCAGGAGCAAAACAAAATCTAGTGAAATCAAAACGACAAAAGAACTGCTAGGATCACAAGAAAAAATAAAATTATTCCTAGAAGATAAATGCGAAGAGTTGGGTGTACACAAGGTTTCGAAGGATGAGGATAATTGGATGGTTCAGCCATTGCGCTAAGATCAACTAATAAAGAATTTAAAATTTTTTAAATAAGAGCCCCTGAGATAGGGCATTTAAATTGTCAAACGTGATTTAGAAACAAACAATACCAGCAAAACAACAGAAGTGAATTGATTTGGCATACCTAACCAGAAGCTTAATTATAATCAGTTGCTATACCATAAAAATTGAGAGTTATAATCTAGGTAATAATACTGAGCACAGGAAAATTAGGCCTTATGTTCATCTCTTCTTCATTTATCTCCATGCCTGTGCCGTCACTTCTGGTCATGGGTTGCGTGTACGGTGTAGTCATGCATTGCCTCTTGACTATGCCAAAGCCTAGCTAAACCATTTTCAAATGTTTTAAGAGATGGTGTGGAAACAACATGTTCAGACAAAACATTTCACAGTTTGCACACCCCTTAGAGAGAATATATTTTTTTTTTCTAACTAGGTTAGTTCTCCTCCTCTTCTGGTAGACTTTCAGACGATTTCCACGAGTAATAGTCCATTTGCAAGCAGAATGTTATATTTGACTATAACAATTAATCGATTGAGAGCCGATAGAATGATCCATCATAGCCTGGATACATGCTCTATATATCCAACTTCGCCCAAGTTAAGTACCCGCAGAAAGAATTTCCAAAATGATGAGAGATTAGATTATACATTAAGTAGGAAAAAATCCATCTTAGGGCTAATAAAAGGGGCTGATAGTCAAGAACTTTCCTGATCCAAAGGCTATGCTTGCTACTAAAACACTGAGATCAACACACATCTCTGATATAGTAAAACTTGGTCATCAAAGTTTGTAGTGTTTACTATCAAAATATTAACCATCTAACTCTCGAAGTTATTAGACATAAGTTGCAACTGAAATAAGTCGAATCTGAATGAGTACCAGCAAATATGGGAGTGGCGTATTTACTTATAAACCCATAAATAGGTCGCACATTTATGCTCAATTTACACGTTCTAAAAAATTTGCGCGCACTATATACAAGGATAAAACTTATTTTCCTCTGAATTTTTAAACATCTTAAAGGTCTTGTGAGGACTTGAAGTTGATAACGAGTTTCAATTAATTTTATGGTCTACTACACTATTTAAACACAATAGCGTCACTTTGGAGTGAGAAAAATATGTTAGGCCGGCCAAATAACGAGATTAAATGACGCCTCAATCTGAATTACATCACCACTCGCTGTGACGTCACACCGGGAACGGCGCTGTTAGCTGGGTCGATATTTCCCTGTCTGTAGTACAAGGGTAACATATTTTAAAACGTGCGTTTAACAGGATAGACTTCATCTACCATAACATAAATTATGTCAGGTTGAAGCTAAGTCTTCAAGAAATAAAAAATCATGATTTGTTAAAATCTGTTATGATATTTACTCATTTTTAATGGTTTCATGGATAGCTATATTCGCATAATAATAGGCCTGTAAACCATGGGCAATGCTGAAAATCGGCAATATTTCAATGCATGTGACAAATACTCTCTGGGATGGATAGATGGATGTGAGTCTGATGATCGAGGTGGGTGGGAGAGGTTGACGATGGCTATAATTGTACTATTATTCATATCTAAATGTATAGGCTACAGCGCGCAGTTACAACTTTTTCTGAAAATTACGAATGTACAATAAGTGTGTCAGTGTGTCCTATGTGAAATTTCCTGTGATTGCTGATTAGAATGTAATTGTTTACCTTGTGCTTGTATAATAATAATAATAATGTAGAGGCATGTACGGGGGTGGGGGTGGGTGGGGTGTGTGTGTGCGTGCGTGCATGCGTGCGTGCGTGCGTGCGTGCGTGCGTGTGTGTGGGGGGGGGGGGGGGGGGGGGCGTCATGCCTGTGACAACCATATGAACTATATCGTATGTATGGAAGTAGCATACACTCATATTTTAATGTTATGAAAAAGCAAAACTGTAGAGGATGAACAAATTTTAAATAGGTAGGTAAACTGACAGATGTTCAGAGGTCCCTAGCGTATCATCTTTACTTACAGTGCAGCTCATAAATAAGGGTTTAAATGCTTCCAAAGCAAAAACACAAATATGTTAGTTAGAACCATATGAACACGATACAAGAAACGTTATGTTGAATATTTTGAGCACAATTTGGGTTGAAATCCAACCCAATTATGTTCAAAATATTCAACAGTATATGTTATTTAGGTTGCACTATAAGCGTGCGGATGGCAGTGAAAGCCTCGCTACGCACCTCGACCGCTGCCTAAATTGTAAACAAACCGTGTACTGTCAATAATATGTCAATGAAGACTATACGCAAATAGATTAGTTTAGATTAGATTTATATTTACCCGACATTTTAGTTAATTTTAAACACATAACTGGAGTAACTGCTATATTGCAATCATAAATTTATTCATAAGCCTACATAATGGTAAATTGCGATCGTACGTGCACTGAGCGGTGTAGGCCTACTTAACTATCTTTTAAAAAGTTGTACATTTGTGTACATGCATGCCTATCATCTATGCAAAATCTCTGCAGTCAATCCAGAAAGATACGATATATATGCATTTGTAGAATTGTATTCCAAGAAGTGTGTGGGTGGGTTTGATTAAATATAGCCTAATTCATGTACACAAAATCCGATGTTACTGTCAGTGTCACCTCTAACAGGCCTATATATTAGAATTGTGATGTCAGGCACCGTGACCATGACAGGCAACATGACCATGAGGTTTCTCCTTCAAGTTTAATCAACAAAACTATCATCAACTTCGATATTATTGACCCTTTGTGCATCTCGAACAATGTAGTGTCCCTGTGTGAACAACGAATTGTCAAAGAATACGTGCATAGACGCCTAATACGTGCGGCAGTAGAGAGCCTAGCTATGGTCCCGAGATAATAATCTAGACTAATAGGAATTGGTGTCATCCCGGTGTGACGTCACAACTCTAGCGCGTTTGGTTGTCAAGGTGGTTACTATATGCTTATCTCAGCTTTGGCTGGGCCGATTGCAAAATTTAAAAAGCATTTTGTTCTTCTAGTAAAGGAGAATCTGTATTATGATTGTCAAGTTAATCACAGCGATCGGGTATCTAGTCCTCACAACATCTTTAACGTCTGAAGATACCACGAAAACGCCCCTGCACAAATCTTGTCACCTCGCAGGTATGCTTAATGTGTACCTCAAAACATCATTCGCAGAAGTGAAATTATTAAATTGAACAGCCTAAATATTGCGTATCCTTTAATAAAGATTGTTTTTTTCATCAAAATTAATCCTAACTTGACATATACTATGGGTACCGAAGTTCGTGAATCTAAGCAAGTAATGCACTCGTGAAAGAAAATTCTTAAACAGATCTGCGTAAGAATTTAACACAATGTGAAATAACACTTCCGAATACAAACAAAAAAATTTCAGTACAAAATTTTAATTTTTAAACAAATCCCAAGCATTTGAACCGACACACCTCGCCAGGTTATGTGTGAAATAGCGGTACCGAATTTCGTGAATTGGTGATAATGCATCTTCAGCTGTCTGGTACATGCTTGTAAATCCTTAAATATCACTGTATTAGTTTGTTGAATGTTTCAACTGCTAATTTTGCCCATTTTAACCGAAAAATCTGTCCTACAAATGAATGTATAAACTATAAAAGCAGTTGATACATTTGAAGAGAAGAAAAAACTCCAAATGGATGCCGCTTTCGCTAGGTAGTGACGTCACATGAAATTCACAAATATTAATGAGCTGAAGATAAAAAAAAAAAGATGTGTGCACTTTATGTTAATTTTGACACTTTGGTAAATGATTAATAAGCACCCACCCCTTCCTCTAGAGCCTCTCCAATAAAATTTAGACGCGCTCCCGTCAATCAGGCTAATAAAAGTTAGGCGTTTCCTGTAATACAGAAAATTAATTAATAACGGCTTGGACTCGGTCGCATGCATAGTAGCATAAGTGCGCATGCTCACAGACTCGTTTATAATAATAATAATAACAATAATAATAATAATAATAATAATAATAATAATAATATTTATTGTATCCAACCCATACATGGGTCATTACAAAAATGAATTAATGCTTAACATATCTACATAGCAGCAATATATATATATATATATATATATACAGGTTATAAATTTACGACATGCAACGCAAGCACGCACGCACGCACGTACGCACGCACGCACGCACGCACGCACGCACGCACGCACGCACGCACGCACACACACACACACACACACACACAGACACACAACGCACAGGTACACCGTGCACAAGGGTAAGTAACCTGTACATTGGCACTTAATGTGTCAACGCCGTTGATCATCTTTCAAAAGCTTTAAAGCAAAAACTTGCCACTTGTTTTATGGCAGAATTATCAGCTGTCAGCAAGTAGATAAACTTATCTTTGCAGCTTAAAGTTTGAAAATTCACACTTAATGTGTAAATATGTCCATAGAGAGTCATTCGTTCATCTTGATAGAAGGGACATCGAACTAGGAAAGGAGTTTCATCTTCAATCTCACCTAAGTTACACAACCTACACATACCCTACTTTCAATTGGTGTTTTTGCCTGGGTAAATCTACCTGTTTCAATATGTAGCCTGTGATTAGATGTCCTTAAGCGGGTTAATGCAATTCTATGCTCACCATTCTTAATAGTTGTGAGATAGTTTTCAAAAGTGAAATTCGATTTAAATGTAACATGTTCTAAGTTTATTTGAATCTGTTCGGGCAAGGGACCTGTTCCATCTGATTATTAGTTCATCTTTCATTATATTGATACAGTTCTCCGTTTGGGCATACCCCCCTCCGATGATTCTGATTAATTTATTCACTGGTCCTACCCATGAGCTAGCACGGTTCCTTGCTAGCCTTTTAGAGAGGTGGTATGCTTTGCCAAGCAAGGAGTTTGGGCAGGCCTCTTCTAGACGGAGTCTATACTTTAAGACTGCTTTCATTACTGAAATTCCTATTGAAATTATATATTCTCTATAGGAATAGAGGAACCGGTTCCCTAGAGCAATGACTGCTTTAGAGTTAAAGAGATACTATCAAGACTACCCAATGGAGGAATGTATCTCTACTAACCTTGTTTACAAGGGAACCCACACCATGGGAATGAATAGGTTAACATTTTCTGAGATATCTAAGTCAAGTGACTTATAGCAAACAGTGAATTGACTGGCTTAGTATTTTTGTTGTGTTACAAAACACTATTTTTGAAAATTTACCACAGAAATGACTGGCTTAGTTATTGAGCCAGGCATTCCAGTGGTAAAATGTTTCAAAATTAGTCTTTACTTAGACTGCTAATGGACATTTTCTACGAGCACAGCAGAAGCTGTTTTTGACCGGTTTGTGTGTTCAAGGGTTTATGGTGAAGTCGGCCAAAACTGGAACTTGCACTAGTCTTGTGTAATGTCTATTTCCAGGGCAAGATTTTGTCAAATTTACCACTGGAATGACTGCCTCGATAACTCAGAGCTAGTAATTCACTCGTGGTAATCCTTTTAAAAAATCCTCTTCTCTATATGGCCTGCAAATGGATATTCACTAAGAAAAAACCAAATTATCTTCACAAATCCTGACAATTGAAGGGTTAATGTTCTGGCACTAATAACACATAATTGAAAACTGTTCCTTGCTTCAGTAACGACATCACCTTCCAGGTAAATTACTATGAAATTGTGCCAATATTTCCTCAATGACAGTCAATGCTGAGGTCACACAGTAAGGAGCTAATTGGGTGTGTGGTGGTGGTTTGAAATCCTCGAATCCTCTCACAAAGTGCTGTCATCCAGTACTACCTGGTGACTGCGAGGTGCCCAGAGCTGACCTCATACACACTCTGACAGTTATTACACACCACTGCTTTAGCAATGAGAGTGTTAATTATATATCAGTGTTATAGCTCTGTATCGATCAATAATTCATCTCATCTCATCACCAGCCACCTCATCAATTATCTATACTGGCAGACTGAAGGTATTTATAGCAACATAATCAGTCATGTTGACCACTGTATGCTACTAATATAGAAAAACTCTTTATCGTGACTATATGTCTTAATTCATTCCCCGAGCTCCAAGTTATCCTCCTGGGTGCTAGTTCTCCTGGTGTCAAGTTATCCTCCTGGGTGCAAGTTCTCCTGGTGTCAAGTTATTCTCCTGGGTGCAAGTTCTCCTGGTGTCATGTTCTCCTCCTGGGTGCAGGTTCTCCTGGTGTCAAGTTATCCTCCTGGGTGCAAGTTCTCCTGGCGTCAAATTATCCTCCTGGGTGCAAGTTCTCCTGGTGCCAAGTTATCCTCCTGGGTGCAAGTTCTCCTGGTGTCAAGTTATCCTCCTGGGTGCAAGTTCTCCTGGTGTCAAGTTATCCTCCTGGGTGCAAGTTCTCCTGGTGTCAAGTTATCTTCCTGGGTGGAAGTTCTCCTGGCGTCAAGTTATCTTCCTGGGTGCAAGTTCTCCTCCTGGGTGCAAGTTCTCCTGGTGTCAAGTTATTCTCCTGGGTGCAAGTTCTCCTGGCGTCAAGTTTTCCTCCTGGGTGCAAGTTCTCTTGGCATCACGTTTTTCTCCTGGCTTAACAAGTTCACCTCCTGGCTACAATATATACATACAAGGCTTCATCTTGTCTACAAGTCTTAATACCTCCCAGCTACAAGAAGTGTCCTGGCTACAAGACTTTCTCCTGGTAACAGGGCTTCATCCTGGCTACAGTGCTTCATTCTAAATACAGGGATCCATCCTGGCTACAAGACTTCATCCTGGTAACAAGATTTCCTCCCAAGTACATTTGCTTCATCCTGGTTACAGGGCTTCATCCTGGATAAAGGCTTCTTCAAGGTGACAAGGCCTCCTGGCTACATTGTGCTCCATCAAGGGAATGAAAAACATTGAATGATATTACCAACATATGCTAAATAAAGGTTTTCTATGACCCACAGAAGCTGTTAGGTACATAGAGCCCATAATTTCTTGCATCGCAACATCATAAGCTACACTCTTGAACAATAGATTACTGTAACACCCAGCCTTACCCTTGTAATTGAGGACAGTGAAGCAAGCCTCGTAACTTTCTACACAAAATATCTCCTGATCGAGACATAATGATAATTATGTTGGTAATAATGATCCCACCGGCTCGATACTAAGTGTATGTCTGAATCGATAATTATGACAAAAGGACGCATATACGCTCTATTAATGCTATAGTACTCTAATTAAGGCCGTTTAAACACTCCCACATTATACAACGATAATTCTGTGCGAAGTACAACTTAAATGCTCTGTTAAAGCCCTTAATGTTAATTTTACCAGATGAATTGTTTCTGTCTAACGCACAAATAACATCAAATCAAATTAGTTTCAAAATATGAAGCATGTTTGTATGCTTGTCTTGAAAGTCAGATACAGTGATTGAATTCCACATGTGTCGACAAGTATTAGCTGCAGTTAATAGTGGGAGATATTTATATTAGTGAAATACAGGTGTGAAGTGAAATAAACCTTATCCCGCTAATTTGAGGCTTAATGTGCCAGCATTTATCACAGCGTCAGCACAATGCTCACAAACTATCCAAACAGAAAATCCTGCTTATACAATGACTTTTGTGTGCATTAACAGCGGATTAGACGATGATCAGCTATTAATAAACTGATATAGATAGGGCAGACACCAGCCCATTATAAATCAATACATATGACACAATGTGTCATTCTTTGTATGATAGGTATAGATTAAGGCAGGCAAACAGGCGGGTGAGCGAATGGACCGACAGATGGATGGACACAGGGAGGAACGGAGGGATGGATGGTGAGTGCCTGAGTGGGTTGACTGGATGTGGGATGGGATGGGATAGATAGATAGATGGATGATGGGTGGGTGGGTGGGTAGGTACCTGGATTTGGTGGAATGGGATGGGATGGGATGGGATGGATGGCTAGAGGTGGAGCTGATTAGTGGATGAGTGGGTGAATAGGTATGTGCCTAGGTTGGGTTGGTGAGTGGAATGGAATGCGATATGTATGTTATGTCATACATACATACGTACGGACATATGGTCAGGCGGATGGATGGATGAAATGGATGGGTGGATGGACAGATGGAAACAGCCACCCCTATGAAAATGTTTACTTTGCGGATGACTAGCGACTAGTTAGCGACTAGTTTGCAGCAAAGGAAAAACTGAGCGACAAGACTTCGCTAAGCCTAGCGGCTAGATGTGAACCTGCCGCTAAGTGGTGGCATAATTAAAACTAAGCGGCTGGTTTGCAGCAGAGTATGTAATTTGTCACAAAAGGACTCTATTTCTCACAAACTGAGCAGCTGGTTAACATGAAGAACTCTGTTTCTTACTAAAAAGTGGCTGGTTAACATGAAGGACTCTGTTTCTCACAAAAAAGCAGCTGGTTAACATGAAGGACTATTATCCCACCTAAATTTATAGAGCATCTGCTATTTGCAATGGTATTGTTGAGGTAGTTCAGTGTAAAAATATTTTACACTAATAGCAAGTTGCTGTGCTGCAAGGCGAGCAGATCTTTCTTGAACAAGTTTGTGTCGGCAAAGTTGATTATTTTATCATGGTACACTAGTAATAGAATCTCGCATATTGGACATAATTTAACTGAAGCATTTAGAAACCTGTTGTCAATACTTAGAGAACTTGGATATTCATGAACATCCAAGCTTTTTTTGGCCCGGGTCTAAGCATAAGGAGGATAAAGTGTTAAACTACTAGTAAATTATCACAGTTATTTCTGTGCTGTAGAATGAATATCCATGTATATATACTGACCTACATTGCAGTTTAACAGGAAGAAGTAATGTCATGAATGGTAGCCATTTTGTTGCTAAAACAGGGTAACAGTAGAGGCAAATTGAGCGGCTGGTTAACAGCAAACTGAGAGGGTTGGTTGGCAGCAAATTGAGTGGCTGATTAGCGGCAAACTGAGCGGCTGGTTAGTGTCAAACTGAACGTCTGGTTAGCGCCAAACTGAGCCGCTTGTTACCGGCAAACTGAGCTGCTGGTTAGAGGAAAACTGATGGGGTGGTTAGCGGCAAACTGAGCGGCTGGCTAGCAGTAAACTGAGCGGCTTGTTAGCGGCAAACTGAGCAGCTGGTTAGCGGCAAACTGAGCGGCTTGTTAGCAGCAAACTGAGTGGCAGGCATTGATTTCTTAGTGGCTAGTTAGTGGCAGCAGATCTGATGATTATCAGGACAAACTGAGCGGATGCTTAGCAGCAAACTGAGCGGTTGCTTAGCGGTAAACTGAGCGGATGCTTAGCAACAAACTGAGTGGCTGCTTAGCGGTAAACTGGGCAGCTGGTTAGTGGCTACTTAGTGGCAGGCATTGACTGAATCTTTCTTAACCAATCAGATTTTGAGTTGTCGCTACTTAGCGGCAAACTAATTTGCATGGTAAAATGTTAACCACACGTTAACTACTTAGCGGCAGGACCATTTTTTTGCAGGGGAAGTAAGCAGGCTGGCAGGCATACTGATTGAATGGAATGCATGCATATATAAATATTTTATCTGAAATGTCTGACATATTGTGTCACTAATTGACAGTTTTGTCCATAATTGTCTGCATTGCATCCAAGCGATATACACTACTCAAATATCTTTCCATGCCTGTTCATGTACTTTGTTTTCCTCTAGCTTATGAGAACATACTCTGGCGCAGCCTCGAAACTGTAATCATCTGATGATGGGAATGTTAATTATTGGCAGGTTACATCACTTACAATCAGTTCGCTGAATTCAGTCTTCCGTCATGTCTGGTGCATTGCTGTCTTAGACAGTACAGATGTAAGTAACATAGTAATACAAATTTACACGCTTATCAACAACAATTGAGTCAGGTCAAGGAAAATCAGAAACAGAATGGTGCTTAACATAGTTATACACATATGCTAAGCTTTAGTACTGGACTTCCATGAGTGCTTTTTGTAGAGCTGCTTATCTCTCAGGGAGTGACTTCAGTTTCTGTGGCACAATTAATGTATCTATTTTTAGCTAGTGGCCGCCCATGTCTAGCTAAGCTCCACCCATGCATTTGTGCGTCTTGGGATCAATTTATATACTTTGAATCCTCAATCCACAGAATCACAATTTCATTATAACAAACCTGTTGAATATTTTGAAACTAATTTGACTGTGTGCTGTTTCTGTGTAGTGGCAGCAATAGCACACAGTCAAATTAGTTTCAAAATATTAAACAGAATGTTTATTAACTAGTAGACATACAATTTGTACAACTGACAGACTTTTAAAAGCTCAAGACGGACATCATTTATTACACATTATGATTGAGTGATAGAGTGGATTCATCCATTAAATAAAGGGCTTATCAGACAAGTTTTTAATGGTGAAGTTTCACCAAGAAAATGCAAAACTTTGCGCAGTGAATGCAGTCTGTTGTAGGTTATCTGATGGCTATTTTTGACAATTTACCACTAGAAAGATTGGTTGTTAGCATACAACTGTACAATCCTCCAGACCACTGCAATGGGAACTTTTGATTGACTTGAAAATTAAATTGGTTAAAGTGAACCATATTATTTAAGCAGTTATCTGTCAAGAAATTATAACAGTGTGAATGTGCCATTATGAGTTATGACATAGGCAGTTATGTCAGACAGGTCAAGAATCTGACCAACAGACACAGACCAACTGTATACTCTAGATGGACATCGACTCTCCAGTTACAGCAGAAGTCATTAGTTGGGCTTGACTATGAAAGGCACATTCATATAGATTATATATATATATGTAGCAGTACTTTATGCGAATAATTAGTTTGTAAATATTAGTATGCACACATGCACGCACACAAACATGCATGCCCATGAACGTACGCAAACGTGGATGCACACATATCCAGCAATGTATGGCACTGACTTTAACCTCTAAAGCACAAGTAGTGGAAATTTCTATAGAATATAGCCAACATCAAAGAAACCAGGATATTAATTTTTATTTAAAGAGAAAATGAAAGTCTGCTGCAGCACATTAGTGCATTCATATATGAAATTGCTATTTGCTTTTTCTGAGACATTCACACCACAGTGTCCATAAATCAATTATGAATCAGGCCGAGCGATGTAGAAATTAATACGTCAACTTTACATCTATGAGGTGGAAAATTTGTAGGTGACACAAATAGGAGTTTTATTAATTTATAATTCAGAGCAGCTCAATAAGAAAGTCTCGAGATGCACTTGAAGCATTTTAAAGAATATCCTGGCTCTTCACCTGCAGCTCTTTAAACTAGCTCCTACTTCATATAATAGAATGAATCCAGTTTATGGATAAATCATATGATGTCATAATCAACGCCATTACAATGTAGACTGATGTCATAATCAATTATGTCATGAATCACATCATAAATGCTTAATTGTATATCAAGTTGCACAAATTGTATGTCCTTAGTATTTAACAAACATTCTGATGTACATTTTGATACTTTCAATTTGACTGGGTACTCTTGCTGCCATGCTCCCAGTCAAATTAGTTGACCAATGGTCAACTGTGAAATAATAGCTAGGTGTATATGAAACAAACTTTTCTTACTCGGTTTTGACGATGGAAGAGATTTTTTGATCTATCAATTTTGCCTAATCTCGATTTGAGAGAAATTAAGTCAACCATGTTTTGACCAATTTGATTGACATTATTTAATAAGAGGGTTATTATATTAATTTAACTCTTAGCACTCTGATGTCAATATTCTAACTGATGTACATTTTTCACCAATTTTGCTGGAAGATGTTGCTGTCAACGGCAGCACCATCTCCCACCAAATTTGATAAAAAATGAACACCTGGGGTCCATTCAGGAGAGTGAATATTTTCCATTCACCAAACAATTGTTAGGTCACGTGGTATGTTTGCCTCCTGAACGAGATGTTCGCTGAACATTCGCGGCGAACGTTTTGTGGCGAGGCGAACAACTTTATAGGTGACTCGCCATGATTTGCCGTGAAAACAAAATATATAGTATCGTCAATTGAGACATGTTGATTGTCAATTTAACCATAAGTAATGTATACCAATGCGTTCTTAGTGATCTTAGTATTATGTTAGTCTTCCCCCAATATGTGTATTCTTGTGGATTGTTTCTGAGACCCTGATATTCATTATGACGTAATAAATATGACATCATAATGCATCGGATCTGACAAAGAGTTAACTCTCATAACTATCATGTGATGTCGTAAAAGAATGCTCATCGAAGTTACATGTGACAACTCGTTCAGGAAGGCGAATATAGTTTGCCACGAAGAGCGAACATAAATAGGCGAACATGCCTCAAACATTTTCCTTCCTGAACTCACTGCAGTTCATCTTTTAATTTAATTTGAAAATTTAACATTTTGACACCAGAGTGGTAAGGGTTAAAACAAAATAAATTTGTGACTTTTTGTAAGTCAAAAGGAGTATTATTATTCTATTACATATACATGATATAAATTATACAATTTCATCATTCATTATGCCATAGTAAATTGTCATATCAATAGAAGCAATAGTAATACAAGAGGCCCAAGGGGCCTGTATCGGCCCACCTGGAATTATTGCCCACTGGAACTACAGAACAAAACAGGATGACCACTGGAACAGGATGCCACCAGCTAAATTGGTTGTTCGACATCGTTTGAACAAACTTGAATCTCTATGCCGTAAGGATTGTTCCTGCCGAATATAATTGAGATCGACCGACTGGTTTTTGAGAAGACATTTTAAATTTCCCATTGCTTTAGTATGGGATGTTTTGGAGGGAAAATGATCCAAAAGTTTCGAAAATGGCAAATTTGAGATAAGAATACCCAGAAACTTATATAAAACCAATTTCGGCTTTAAAATCCATAAAATAAAAAAATCCAATAAATCCGCCAAACATGCTACATTTTGATTGGCCCACGGTGGCCATGTTATTTCACAGATCAACTTCACTTGAACAAACTTTAATGATCCTTAGTGCCTAATCATATCTCTCAAATTTAGGCCGGATCCCTTCAGTGGGTCTGGAGAAGTTATTTTCGCGAAAGCTAGGTCATCCAAGATGGCCACCAAACTATTTGGCCAATCAAGTTCCCTTGAACAAACTTGGTTCAGCTCCTTCCCTAGATCATATTTCATGAGTTTTGAATTGATGCCCCAAGTGGTTTTGGAGAAGATTCAAAAATATATATTTTTAAATCTGCCAAAATCCAAGATGGCAGCTGGCCAAATTGGCCAATTGGCTACATTTGAACAAACTTGAACCACTATGCCCTACGGATTGTTCCTGTAAAGTATAATTAAAATCAGCCTTAAGTGGCTGTCGAGAAGACATTTTAAATTTCCCATTTCTTTAGTATGAGAGCTTTCAGCGGGAAATTGATCCAAGATGGCTGCCAACCCGTTTATCCGACAGTTTCGAAAATGGAAAATTTGAGATCAGAATACCCAAAAACATATAGAAAACCAATTTCGGCCTCAAAATCCATCAAATATAAAAATCCAATATGGCTACCAAACATGCAACATTTTGATTGACTCACGGCAGCCATGCTTTTTGACGGATCAACTTCCGTTGACTAAATTTCAATGTCCCTTAGTCCCTAATCATATCTCCCATATTTATGCCTGATCCCTTCAGCGGTTCTGGAGAAGAAATCATTTTCGCTAAGACTAGGTTATCCAAGATGGCCGCCAAACTATTTGGCCAATCAAGCTCCCTTCAACAAACTTGGTTCAGCTCTTGTGTTATTTCATGAATTCTGAATCGATCCCTCCAGCAGTTTCGGACAAGAAGTTTTGACCGATCGGCTTCATTTGAATAAACTTGGATCCTTATGGCTTAAGGATGCTTCCTGCCAAATATAATTCAATTCGGCCCAGTGGTTCTTGAGAAGTCGTTTAAAGGAAAAGTTGATGGATGGACAACGGACGGACACACGGCGGATGGTTGCCATGGCATAAGCTCACTTGGCCTTTCAGTTTTATCTAGGTAGACTGTTTGATCAATATTTAGATCTTTATTATTATTCCATACATGCCATATAGCATACACATCCATGCTTACAATGCTGTAGGTTCTAGAGTGTGGTGTAGCGCTTTGTTATAAAACTATACCAGACACGCTGACCAATGGGTGGATATGCAGTATATCAGAAGTGCTGACTAATGGGTGGATATGCAGTATATTACAAGTGCTGACTAATGGGTGGATATGCAGTATATTAGAAGTGGTGACTAATGGGTGTATATGCAGTATATCAGAAGTGCTGACTGATGGGTGGATATGCAGTATACCAGACGTGCTGACTAATGGGTGGATATGTAGTATACCAGATGTGCTGAATAATGCTGGATATGTAGTATACTAGACGTGCTGAATAATGCTGGATATGTAGTATACTAGACGTGCTGAATAATGCTGGATATGTAGTATACCAGATGTGCTAATGGGTGGATATGCAATATACCAGAAGTGTTGACTAATGGGTGAATATGCAATATACCAGAAGTGTTGACTAATGGGTGGATATGCAGTATACCAGAAGTGCTGACTAATGGGTGGATATGCAGTATACCAGAAGTGCTGACTAATGGGTGGATATGTAGTATACCATATGTGCTGACTAATGGGTGGATATGCATTATATCAGAAGTGCTGACTAATGGGTGGATATGTAGTATACCATATGTGCTGACTAATGGGTGGATATGCAGTATACCAGAAGTGCTGACTAATGGGTGGATATGTAGTATACCATATGTGCTGACTAATGGGTGGATATGCAGTATACCAGAAGTGCTGACTAATGGGTGGATATGCAGTATACCAGAAGTGCTGACTAATGGGTGGATATGCAGTATACCAGAAGTGCTGACTAATGGGTGGATATGTAGTATACCATATGTGCTGACTAATGGGTGGATATGCAGTATACCAGAAGTGCTGACAAATGGGTGGATATGCAGGAATAAAACGTGCTTGAGCTATTGTATATATAACAGTAAAAACAAGAGACCCAATGGACTTGTTACTTGCTGATCTGGAATTAATGGACACTGGTAAAAGTGAGAAATTAAATTTGTTTGAACAAGATGGTCGTTGGAAAAATTGACTAATCTTAAAGTTTCTGTGTAGAAGTGTGGAAGGCTACCACCATAAGGAGCTTCTAGCCAAAATTGGGGAGTAGCGTTTTAAAGGATTTCTGGTAAATTTCTGGAAAATACAAGATTATCAGGCCTATTTAAACCATGATAATCCAAGGATGTCTCCTACCAAATTTGGTTAAAATCGGTCCAGTTAAGTTCTTGGGGAGAAAATATTTTTAATTTCCAATTGCTTTACTACATGGTAGCTAATTTAGCAAGAAGAATCAAAGATGGCCATTGAACCATTTGTCCAAAAATTTCAAAAATGGCAAATTTGAAATCATATTCAAAAACATATAGAAAACACATTTTGGCTTCAAAATCCATCAAATTAAAATTCTAGTATGGCCACCAAGACACTGAATTCTGATTGGTCCATGGCGGCCATGTTTTTTATCGGACTAACTTCCCTTGAAGATGGCCCTATGCCCCTAATCAAATCTCCAAATTTTTGGCCCAATCCATTCAGCGGTTTGCACGAAGTCACTTTTGCGAAAACTATGTCACCAAAGATGGCTGCCGTCAAGCATTTGGCCAATCAAGTCCCCTCAGACAAACTTGGTGTAGCTGTTGCACTAGATGATATTTCATGAGTTTCATATGAATCAACTTAGCGGCTTCAGAGAAGACGTTTCTAAAAATCGGCCAAATTTGAAGATGTCTCCTGGTCAAATTAAATTGACTGATCGCCTTTATTTGAACAGACTTGGATTGCTATGCCCTAAGGATGCTTGCTATGAAATATACTTGAAATTGGTCTAGTGGTTCTGGGAGGAAAACATTTTAAATTTCCTATTGGTTTAGTATGGGAGTTGTTGACGGGAAAATGAAGGTCACCAAAAAAACGTTTATCCGACAGTTTTCAACGTAGCAAATTTGAAATCAGCATACCCAAAAACCCATATAAAACTAATTTCAGGTTCAAAATCCATTAAATAAAAATATCCAATATGGCCACCAAACATGCTACATTGTACATTTTGATTGGTCCACTGCAGCCATGTTTTTCGATGTATAAAATTCCTGTAAACAACCTTTAATGGCGCTTAGTCCCAAATAACATCTCCCAAATTTCAGCCTGATGCATTCAACAGTTCTGGAGAAGTCGTTTTCGTGAAAACTAGGTCATCTGATATGGCTGCAGAAGCATTTGGCCAATCAAGTTCCATTGAACAAAGTTGGTTCAGCTGTTGCCATAGATGATGTTTCATGAGCTTTGAATCTATCCCCCAAGAGGTTTTAGATTTTTAAAGATGTTTCTAAAATTTTGCCTAAATCCAAGATGGTTCTTGAGAAGTCATTTAAAGTAAAAGTTGATGGATGGATGACAGACGAACGATGGATGGAAGGTCGCCACGGCATAAGTTCACTTGGCCATTCTTGCCACGTGGGCTAACAACAGTTGATCATCGTCAAAACGCACAATACTTGGCCTCGCAGTATACTCATATCAGATATTACAATTTCCAGCAAATATATCTGTAAGGACACATCTCACGCAATCATGTCTAACCATTTAAACAAGTGAATGACAGTGTGGAAATTGAGACACCAACGTGATTGAACGCAATACAGCACTCATACGTCATGCTGTCAGGAGGGAGATAACTCTGTGTGATTATTACCCTACTTTATACATCATAGTTTAAACAGTATAAATGATTTAGAGCGAGCTAGTTGTGGGCTAGTGTGTCACTCTGGGTATCTGCTGTATTTGTATTATTATGTTGACAATAGAGTGAGGCTAGTGTGCTATAATGTAGATAGCACACATGATTGCTAGATGATGCTGCTTGATACAAATACGATGCTCAGATATTGCGGATATGTGACAGTGATGAATCACCATGGTTACAAGCACGCAACTGTTCTCGAGCACTATCCAGAAGAATATCTTCATTACTGCAGAATTATGCAATCGTCAATCGCATTCTCGTTGACATTTTAATGGACAAAATTGTTTGAGAAAATTAACATTTCTTAAACTGAATGTCCATTTGTAGATTAAGGAGCCTAGTCTTGAAAACTAACCACAAAAATGTCTGGCTCAGTTACTGAATGCGTCATTCGACCGATCTATTTTTGAAAATATTATTTTCTTGGTCAGCAAATGACAATTTACCAAGGCCATTCCTCTCAGTAACTAATGCATGGGTGAACCAATCTCGACAATATTAAACCCGATGTCAATATTCCATCTTTTACTGTGACAATAGCAAAAAACCTGAGTATATTTTTCAACAATTTTGGTCAACGATGTTGCTGTGTATGAGAGCAACATCTTCCAGCAGATTTGAAGAAAAATGATAAGTTCATCTTTTAATTTAATTTGAAATTTTTTACATTAGAGTAGCAAGGGTTAAGATGCAACCATATCTAGCTAAGCCTCACCCATTTCTAGCTAAGCCCCACCCAAATCTAGCTAAACCCCACCCATTTCTAGCTAAGCCCCACCTATTTCTAGCTAAGCTCCCCACCCCATTTCTAGCTAAGCCCCACCCATTTCTAGCTAAGCCCTACCAATATCTAGCTAAGCCATATCAATTTCTAGCTAAGCCCCACTCATTTCTAGCTAAGCCCCACCAATGTCTAGCTAAGCCCCACCAATTTCTAGCTAAGCCCCACCCCTTTCTAGCTAAGCCCCACCAATTTCTAGCTAAGCTCCCCACCCCATTTCTAGCTAAGTCCCACCCATTTCTAGCTAAGCCCTACCAATATCTTGCTAAGTCATCTCAATATCTAGCTAAGCCATATCAATTTCTAGCTAAGCCATATCAATTTGTAGCTAAGCCCCACCCATTTCCAGCTAAGCCCCACCAATTTGTAGCTAAGCTCCCACCCCATTTCTAGCTAAGCCCCACCCATTTCTAGCTAAGCCCTACCAATATCTAGCTAAGTCATATCAATTTCTAGCTCAGCCCACTCATTTCTAGCTAAGCCCCACCAATTTCTAGCTAAGCCCACCCAAATCTAGCTAAGCCCCACCCCTTTCTAGCTAAGCCACACCAATTTCTAGCTAAGCCCCACCGATTTCTAGCTAAGCCATATCAATATCTAGCTAAGCCATATCAATTCTAGCTAAGCCACCTCTTATTTCTAGCTAAGTCCCACCCATTTTTAGCTAAGCCCCACCAATGTCTAGCTAAGCCCACCCAAATCTAGCTAAGCCCCACCCCTTTCTAGCTAAGCACCACCCATTTCTAGTTAAGCCCCACCCATTTCTAGCTAATCCCTACCCATATCTAGCTAAGCCATATCAATTCTAGCTAAGCCCCCTCTCATTTCTAGCTAAGTCCCACCCATTTTTAGCTAAGCCCCACCAATGTCTAGCTAAGCCCCACCAATTTCTAGCTAAGCTCCACCCACCTCTAGCTAAGCCCCATCCATTTCTAGCTAAGCACCACCCAGTTCTAGCTAAGCTTCACCCATTTCTAGCTAAGTCCCACCCATTTCCATCTAAGCTCTCCTATTTCTAGCTAAGTCCCACCCATTTTTTTTGCACATATTGGAATGGATTTGGAACATTTAATGAAATATCTAAATTTCAAGGTAACTGGAATATTTTGAAACTAACTTGATGGAGAGTTACTGCCTATGACTATCTCTATTTTGCATGTGTCCTACACTTTGGTCTTTGGCAGTTCATTCCCATTACCAATGCTCAATAAATTTGGAGTCTCATTGTTCATATGAACAGAAATGTGCTGAATAGTGTGATTCCAATGCTAGGATCATGATCGTTTCAAGCTGCTTGAGTTGGGGTTTTTTTTAGCTTGAGAGACATAAAATAATGTTTTCTGCTGAGATACTCATGGTGGTCTGTGGTACAGTTATTTCTGTCTGGTACTGCATGATTTAATGTTCACCCATCCTAAATCTTGATAATTGCAAGTTGCTAAGTCCTTTCAGTCATAATGATCACACCATTGATGGGATTTGTCTCATTAGATTTACAGTCCGCAGAATCAACAAAACATGTCTGGAGTGTGTGGGGTATGTTCCACAATCCTCTCTCCTGCTACATGGAACTCATTAGCCAGTAAAACCATCACTGGTGGATGGCTCTTCATCAGTCACGAGCTCCGGGAAAATGATCGATTATCCATCAATAGTTCAGTTTCAGTGCAACAGTATGACTCAGAAATGACGTAGAATGTTTCCAAAACAAAATAAAACATACTGTTGAATATATTTAACATAATTGTATTGGAAGACTTTGCTGTCTTATAATAAGGCAGCAATATCTTCCAATCCAATCATGTTGAAATATTTGAGAGAACATTTCTTACTTACTAACTAACATGTTTTGGCTTAGTTTTGGGAAATGTGAGCTTATTTATGATGTGTACTGTAGTTATTGATCAGAAAATGTTAGCTTATTTATGATGTGTACTGTAGTCACTGATCAGAAAATCACTTCTCCTTTATTCAGATTCTTCAATTTCAATTCGAAAATCTCTTTGACTATTAAAATTTGAGTTCGTCGACAATAAAGAAACAGATATCTCAGAGATGGATCATTCACCAAACTCTGCATCTCTTAAGGAGATTGAAATCAAAGTAGCTATAACTATAATGCAGCAATGTTCACGATTTTGTCAGTCTCTTATAATCATGGCTACTGATGGCATGAATGCAGAGCATGGTGGTTGTGATGCCTGACTAGGTCTACACCACTGTAACAGAGGACCAACACCCCATCTCTCAACCCCTGTAATAGAGGACCAGCACCCCATCCTTCACCCCCCTGTAATAGAGGCCTCACCCCCTGTAATAGAGGACCAGCACCCCGTTCCTCACCCCTTGTAACAGAGGACCAGCAGCAGTCCCTCACCGCCTCTCATTCATCCACCAGAAGAGAAACCGTAACATTCACCAACATTTAAGCCCTGATAAAGTATATTCTTTAAATATAAAAGTTATTCTGTTGAATATTTTGAAATTAATTTGGCTGGAAGTCATTGCTGCCTAAGGCAGCAACACCTTCCAGTCAAATTAATTTCAAAATATTCCACAGTTTGTCTGTATACTAGGTAGTATTGAAAATGAGATATGGATAATTCACCGGTGAAAGCGTTAATTCTAAATAAACAAAACAATACAGGATTTAGATTTTTGTTACTGTATGATCTGGTGAAGAACAAATAATGTGAGAAAGCCTGTATTTTTTAATCATCAATGAAGCCTGTTTTAAAGTGCAACACATATTATAAACTTTTGAATTCTGGTATTATTTCTAATTTTAGAAATCAATCTTCCAAATTAAAAGTCAAGCTATGAAACAACAGAACTGTGCGGAAATGAAGTAGCGACTAATCTCGGGAACAGAGTCTGAAATATACAACTGCGTGGTGAGAATGCCAGTAGAATGACCCAATAAGGCAGACATTCCCTTGGCGATGGATTACTTTATATATGAGGTCGTGAAGATGAACACCCATTCTTGATATCAGAATCTATACTTAGCTGAGATTATCCCGCATTCAGCCCTTTAACCCTTCAATGGTCATACCGTCCAAAACCGGCCTATGTTTGGGCTCGTTTGGAGAAATTTTTTTTTAATTTACCCCTGAAATGACTAGCTCGATAACCAAGCCAGTCATTTCAGTGATAAATTTTCAAAAACAATATTCACGTGGCCTGTAAATGGACATTCAATAGGCATATATTTACATTTTCTTGACCAAATTTGACCACTAAAGGGTTAATAAATAGGTAAATTTGGTCAAGAAAATTTCAATTTTTCTCATAAAAAATGTCCGTTTGCAGACCAAGCATGCCAAGAGATAATTTTTTAAATTAACTACTCAGCAAAGACTAGTTCAGTTATTGAGGCTGAGTTATACATGTGGTGGTTATTGAGCCTGAGTCATACATGTGTCAGTTATTGAGCCTGAGTCATACATGTGGCGGTTATTGAGCCCGAGTTATACATGTGGCGGTTATTGAGCCTGAGTTATACATTTGGCGGTTATTGACCCTGAGTTATACATGTGGCGGTTATTGAGGCTGAGTTATACATGTGGCGGTTATTGAGCCCGAGTTATACATGTGGCGGTTATTGAGCCTGAGTTATACATGTGGCGGTTATTGACCCTGAGTTATACATGTGGCTGTTATTGACCCTGAGTTATACATGTGGCGGTTATTGACCCTGAGTTATACATGTGGCGGTTATTGACCCTGAGTTATACATGTGGCTGTTATTGACCCTGAGTTATACATGTGGCGGTTATTGACCCTGAGTTATACATGTGGCGGTTATTGACCCTGAGTTATACATGTGGCGGTTATTGACCCTGAGTTATACATTTGGCGGTTATTGACCCTGAGTTATACATGTGGCGGTTATTGACCCTGAGTTATACATGTGGCGGTTATTGACCCTGAGTTATACATGTGGCGGTTATTGACCCTGAGTTATACATTTGGCGGTTATTGACCCTGAGTTATACACGTGGTGGTTATTGACCCTGAGTTATACATGTGGCGGTTATTGACCCTGAGTTATACATGTGACAGGTTTTTTCTCCAAGAAATGATGCAATTCTCCTGGATATTTCTCAAGGCGGCTGCAGAATCGGATATTGACCGACTTGTTCTTTAACTATTTAATGATCAATCTTGGTCAAGAAACTGACAATATTTGCTTATTTAATGTCCATTTGCATTGGCTAAGAAGACTTTTAGAAAATTTACCACTAGAATGAATGGCTCTGTTTTTGAGCGACTGATTGCAATGGTAAAATTTCATAAAATATGGTAGATGGTAGATGGTTGATGGTTGATGGTAGATGATAGATGGTTGATGGTAGATGGTTGATGGTAGATGGTAGATGGTTGATGGTTGATGGTAGATGGTTGATGGTTGATGGTAGATGGTTGATATTTGTTTGATTGGTTTGAAATTAAAGATTTGACACAACTAAGTAACCTGAAGCAGATCTAATGGGTTCAAAATTTTCAAAAAAGAATGTTTATTAACCTTCTGAGGGATGAGTTTTTGCAGACAACATATTCCAGGGGTTATATGTCAGGACTTGCTGAATATTTTGAAAACAATTTGTGTGAAAGTTGTTGGTGGTTAAGCCACCAACAACTTTCAATCAAACTGTTTTCCAAATATTCAACAAGTTTGGAGCTTTTGCACGTTGAAATTATTGTCTGGTGGCTTGTAGCGGCGAGAAAGCTAAATAGTAAATCCATCAAAGACATGCAATTCGTACACTTGACACACTATTCCAGCTTCATGATGGAGTATTCCTGTCAATTATGATTGTGATGTCAGCGTACATAAGTGATGTAATTGATTACGAGGTTATGAGGTCATATACTTGATCAACAGATTGGATACATTCATTACTATCTATTATAACGATAACAATTAAAACTTGCCAGATAATAAACATAATCAGGTCATGATGATCTTGACCGTTGATCTGTTGAGCAGAAAATTCATAAAAACAATCAAAGATCTTTGGGCTCAAGGAATGGGTGTGTAAGCTAGAATGTATCAATGTTGGTGAATATCAATTGATGTTTCAGCAGAATTCGAAATATCATCTAGAAATCGATTTCAATAATTGGGTCACCATGACATTGACCTATCTAACTCAAAGACTATTTAGCTTCTCCTGGTTCCTACATGTCCGATGGATAAACCAGCAAGCCAACGTTCATGTTGATTCCCTATGTAGCACTATCATTTCCTTAAACACATAGCATCTATCATTTGAATAATTGTGTCTCCATCATTTGTGGACCGCAAATTCAATCATATGCTTTCCGAGTGAAGTTTTACAGACCCTATGTGTGATACCCAGAAGAAGAGAGTGAGCCCCTTTAAAATATCCTGATTTCATCATCCGGAGAAGAAGTTTCATGATTTACTTCAAACGTGTGCAATTCCATGATCAACACAAAGTTTGCTGAAAATATATTCAGTTTAACTTCAGTTATTGTTAAGATACACAATTTCAATGTGGTCACCATTACCATGACCTTTGACCTTGCATTATATGCAAAATCACCATAGTATAACGCACATGAAATGTCCAGGCCAGGTCTTGTGAAGATACTTTGCCATCAACAGAACCGGAACTCTCATCTGGAATCACCATTTCCATAATTGGCACATCAAAAGTACATGAGGGAATAATCAATGCAGTTAGAAGATCTTGCTCTAACCATTTATCCCTCGAACCTGGTCAAGAAAACTTCAATTTTCTCAAGGAAAATGTCCATTTGCAGACCAAAGGAAGACTGTGTTTGAAAATTTACCACTGGAATGACTGGCTCGGTTATTGAGCCAGTCATTCCAGTTGTAAATTTTCAAAAATAGTCTTCACTTGGATCTGCAAATGGACATTTCTCAAGACCACTGTAGAAGCCGTTTTTGGCTGATATCAATGTTACAGGGTTAATAGCTGTCAAAGTAAAGCACCATAAAATCATAACAGACTGTGTACTTATGAATATTCATGTGAGAATTTTCTAGACCTTCAGTACGTGTCATTCTGCAGGCTGTGCTATACCATATCTGAACATAGCTAAACAATACTGATGATCTTCTTGTGTAATTTAGAAATTCTTCAAAAAATTAGAGAATAAAATTTCTCTTAAGAATTAAATTTCTTTTAAACCAGAAATTAAGCAGTAATTAATCTCCCCAGGTTCAAGCCAACAATAGTGTAGAACTGTCAAATAATATGAAGACAATTCATCTCAGTCTAGGAACATCGACATATTGATTGAAGTGTGTCAAGACGCTAGTTTCTGCGACCTCTGAATAACATGTTACCACCCTCTTTGAAATACATAAGGAAATGGGTTGAAAGTATCTTGTTGTTTCCAGTAATTACACACAGTAAGAATTGTTTACTTGATTGCTACAAAGCCTGGCCTTATTACATGGCAAGCCTTCAGCAATTTTAACGACATTTTATTGCATGAAGTAGTTATTCAATCAAGCCTTGAGAATGACAAATGTATGAAATTCACCACTGAGAGAAGAAAGTCAGCAGCGGCGGAGTCATGCTGGAGCAGACCCGCAGTGGACAGACTGATCGAGCGCATATAGACACTAAGAAAATGTTAAAGTTCATCATATTGACAGAAAGCCAGTAACTGACATGCAGTCTCTGTTAGCGGAGAAATGCATGCTGACATTTATGATGGAGTATTGGCTGTTATGAGCTTCAGAGAGTTGATGCTTTCCGCTCCGTATACATAGACTTATTAGCTGTAGCAATAAATGTGATAATGTCGAAATGCTTAAGGGGATATTGTTAGATAGGGAGAATGAATAGATTCGCATACGAGCACAGTCGGTGGTGTAACAACACAGTCACAAAGGCACACTACAAGACATCTCTCTAAGGGAACTCAAGGATTCTGTGTTGCATTCTGGGATAATATCAGGCAGCCTCTAATGTGTTGCGTTGAGCTCTTTTTGCAATCTACGTAAATATATATCTTTGATCAGCACATATGTAATTTTACTTTTTTCACAAATTATACTAAGATTATGTTTGATCTAGCCTACAGATGTTTTATTAAACAAATTACAGGAAAATATATATTCCGCAAAATAAGATGATTATACGATCCCATCAATTATCCATGCCAGTGAGGCATTCCATTTTTAGCTATGCCCCACCCATCTCTAGCTAAGCTCCACCCATAGCCCGCTTGTGTTGGGATCGACCGATTCTTGAACTCCCTGACTAATCAATTTCCATTCAAGACTATACAGGTATGCTGTTGAATATTTTGAAACTAATTTGACTTGGTGGTGTTGCTGCCAATCAGCATGTTTATTAAATAGCAAAGACATACAATTCATACGTGTCAGACTATTAGGCATTTGAGATGGACTAAATCGAGTCATTCATGACGTCATTATTATGACATCATCCTACACATCACGTAGTTGATTATGATGTCATATGACATCATATGATGGATGGATAACCTGGAAAGGCCCATTACCAGTACCATTTTTAATAAAATGTAATTTCAATAATGGCACAAAATCATGTTGAACTGAGTCTGGCCTACATTTGCAGACATCATATTATAAGCAGTCAAACATGCAAAACATTAGCTACTTTACCCGTGCAAAACTAAGTTCATTCCTTGAAGGTTCTTTAAAAATTCACATCCCTAGTTCATGAATAAAGGTTCAGAAAATTTTATTTAATGTCCAGAAACTATTAAAGAACTTATGATGAATATTACATATGCTCATGACTGTTCATCATAGGTTCATACATCATCTTCGTGCACAATTCATGAACTCAGAGTTCACCAAATGTTCATGTAAAGGCTAAAGTAATTGAAGAAACTATTATGAATATTTCATGCACTCTAGCAGTTCTGTAAATGTAACAATGCTTGAAGAATTTATTATGAATTATTGCTGAACTCTATAATCAGTTGATTATTATCTAAATCTATCATTCAATAGCATTCTTTAGTTCTCTGGTCCTTTCCTTTAAGAATTCGTGAGGAGGAATGGCTAGAATTGACCCCTCAACCACCTTAAAAAGGAATGTGAGGCGAAGCTGTTTGCGCCTATCCTGCAGAGATGTGAGGTTGTGATCGTGTAGCATCTGGTTTTGTAGTCGACGGTGATGGCACTGGTTGTTGCAGTGATGCTGTTTAATTTAATGTGGGTTGTCCATTTGAGGTAGCCAGAGAATTTGAGGCTGAGATATGTGTTGCTAGTCACTAAAAATGCTTTAAGATGGTGTTGCTGAGCCTGTAGTAGTGCTGTGACTTGTTCAGGACACCTTAGGATGTAACGCTTCTTTGCATTGAACTGCATACCCCAGTCTGAATCCCAGTCTTCCAAGGAGTTGAGGTATTGTTGCAGGAGTCGGACTGGTCACGAGGTGATTTGATTTGGCGATATAGCAGGCAGACAAACTTTTGATTTGACTCTGTCTGGTAGGTCATTGATGTGACATAGAAACAAGAGTAGTTGTTCAAATGGTCATGAAAGAAGGTAAAAATGCTTGAAGGACATATTATGAATGTTTCAACCCCTGTGAAATTCTGTTCTTAGCTGAACAACAGTTTGTGAACAGTTCTAGAACATTAAGAACTGTTCTTGAACTGTACTCAATCGCTGTTCTAGAACATTTGATCATAACTATTTATGGGAGGCAAATCTTTAATTATAAACATGTCTATTTTTTAATTTAATGACTTAATTATTCTATTATACATAAATTATGTAATCATCATTAATTATGACATTTGAATAGTAAATTCTATATACATACAGGTAATAATAAACTCTGAATTCTTGTATAGACTTTATTTTAACAATGCCAATGTAGGTCAACCATTGCAACAGTTTCATAGTCTTATATAATTATCCAGAAAATTTGATCAATATTTTATATCTTCATGACTATTACCGTAGCTCATGACAATGCTTACAATGTTGTAATCGCTTATTGGCCTTTTGGCTAATATAAAAGTGTAAATGTTGTAAGCGCAGGCTGGCTTTATAAAAATGGAGCTGGAAAATTGCTGACTTATGGTTGGATTGCTTAATTTCCAATTGTCAATTGTCAACCATGGTTAAAAGGAGCGGCTCATGAACACTTCTGAAACAATCTTTGAAAAGATCGACTAGAACAACTATAATTGAATAGGTCTAGAACATTTCAAGAATCTATATTCTAGAACTCCAAGAACATTTATATGATTTAATGTTCAACAATAGTCCAGGAATTGAACATGAACATTTAATGACTTCATGAGGCATTTCAGTTTCTGAACTTTCTGGAATAGTTCTATCTCTATTCAAGAATTTATATTCATGAATTTTCTTCGAACATTTGATGAATGAGCATACATGAACTGAACGTAATTAAAAAATACTACTTTTAATAGGGCCATTTAATGTTCAAGGATAGCTCAAGAATTGACCATGAACATTTAATGAATTTCATCAGGGATTTCAGTTCCTGAACTTTCTGGAATAGTTCTATTATTATTCAGGAATATATATTCATGAATTTTTTTTGCCCCATTTTATGAATCCCTGGAATACCTGGAATTTTCTTCATCAGTGAGTGCTATTTAGGGATTTATTTATTCACGAACAATTCATGTCTCCAATTTTGAATGTGACCATTTAATTTGGCATGAACATGAACATTTGAAGAATTTAACATGAACCTTTGAAGAGCATTCATGAATAATTCATGAACAGTTCTTGAAAATTTTAGAGGGGAAGTGCATGCCTCATAGTGCCTAAAGCAGAATCAGCTTAGTTACATTGTGTGCATATATTAATTATTGCATGTTATAGTATGGGATTAATAATTATGAGAATGAAATCAATGGTGTACATTTGTATACAGGAAGAAAACTTTTAGAGATAGCAATAGTCATCACAGTCAAATTAGTTTCAAAATTTCAACAGCTTACCTGTGTTAACCCTTTAACCCTCATCAGCCAAAATGTCTTCTGCAGTGGTCTTGAGAAGTGTCCATTTGTAGACCAAAAGACGAGTATTTTTGAAAATTTACCATTGGAATGACATTCCAGTGGTAAATTTTCAAAAATACTCTTCTCTTGGTCTGCAAATGGACATTTTCTATGAGAAAATTGAAATTTTCTTGAACAAATTTGAGTGTTAAATGGTTAAGTTACTTTGAAATTTAGGGTCTGGGAATTCATGTTTCAAATCGATCCAGCAGCATAAAAAGTGTGCAGACCATAGCTAGAACTGGATCCTTCTATTGCTTAGGGTAGGCTTGCTGGAAAAAGGTGCACTATTATATTTAGCTCAGCCATGAACAGCTAATTAACAAGACACCATAAATAATCTCACCAGGTCAGATTTAGGGGCTACTGTAATTAGTATTATAGTCTTTGTGGCAGTTTCTCAAACGCTTTCTCTTCGCCTGTCTCCTTTCCGCCTTACCTGAATACACACCCCATCTGCTCCCTCTCTCGCTTGCCTCTTGATGAAGCATAGCATTACACTACCTGAGTTACAGTAGTGTACCATGGAGTCAACATATTTCATTTAACACTTTATCTATTTGTACCCATTTACTGTAACATATTACCTACTCAATTAATACAAATGTACTGCATCTCAAATGTGATACAAATTCATGAAGATGACTAAATAATTTGAGAACTGTTACTGAAAGTCATTAGGCCATCTGGGGGTAGTGTACTCTTTGAGGTAAACTGTTTGAACCTAGTCAACAGGAGGATGAACAATAACATGTAATCCTGTATTCTCCACGAGTGTGGCGAACAACTTAGATTGGCTAGGATCATGTCTGATGTTTCTACACTCTCATCTGTATCTGTTGTTGCTTGTCTATCTGTCAGTCTGTATATTCTCCATGTGATCATTTTACAGACTCTATTATGCTAGCTCAGCTACGAACATACAGAATATTGCATGCTGGGTAGTTTATCTGCAATTGTTTCACTTTCATCCGAAAACAAGCCTCTCCTCACTTATATCATTTCCTCAGAGAATATTTTGACAAGCTTGTCATATCTAAATGGATGAGATCAAACAAAACTCCTTCCTTTTCATATGTTTATCTTTTGATATTAAATGATTCATTCTACAAACAGACACAAGTACTGTTGCATTAAAGACAACACCATTGCTTCGGAGTGACGTCTGTTCTCTGATAGTAGCATGGCGAGAATTACACAAGTACTGCCAATAAGAAGTTCTGTTAGATGATGCTAGAGTTACAGAATCACTATCGCAGAACTTCACCATGGGATGAAGCACAATCTCTGTCACAGATCCATGCCATGAGATGAAGCACAATCTCTGTCACAGAACTATGCCATGCGATGAAGTAAATCTCTCTCGCAGAACTATGCCATGCGATGAAGTAAATCTCTCTCGCAGAACTATGCCATGAGATGCAGTAAATCTCTCTCACAGAACTATGCCATGAGATGAAGTACAATCTCTGTCACAGAACTACGCCACGAAATGAAGCACAATTTCTGACACAGAACTATGCCAAGAGATGAAGTAAATCTCTCTCGCAGAACTATGCCATGAGATGAAGCACAATCTCTGTCACAGAACTACACCGCAAAATGAAGCACAATCTCTGACACAGAACTACGCCATGAGATGAAGTAAATCTCTCTCACCGAACTATGCCATGGGATGAAGTACAATCTCTGACACAGAACTATGCTGTGAGATGAAGCACAATCTCTGTTGCAGAACTATGCCATGCGATGAAGTACAATCTCTGACACAGAACTATGCTGTGAGATGAAGCACAATCTCTGACACAGAACTACGCCATGAGATGAAGTAAATCTCTGACACAGAACTATGCTGTGAGATGAAGCACAATCTCTGTTGCAGAACTATGCTGCTGTGAGATGAAGCACAATCTCTGTTGCAGAACTATTCCATGAGATAAAGTACACTCTCTGTCGCAGAACCACTCTGTAAGATGATACACAACCTCGGTCACAGAACTATGCCATGAGATGAAGCACAATCTCTCTCAGAACTACACAATGAGATGAAGCACAATCTCTGCCACAAAACTCACGCCATGAGATGAAGTAAAATCTATGTCGCAGAACCAATCTGTGAAATGGTACACAATCTCGTTCACAGAGCTACGCCATGAGATGAAACGCAATCTCTGTCACAGAACCATGCCATGAGATGATACACAATCTCGGTCACAGAACTATGCCATGAGATGAAGCACAATCTCTGTCACAGAACTAGGCCATGAGATGACGACGTACACTCTCTGTAGCAGAACTACTCTGTGAAATGATACGAAATCTCTGTCAGAGAACTACACCATGAGATAAAGCACAATCTCTGTCACAGAAACACACCAATTTGAGATAACACACAATCTCTGTCGAAGAACCACTCTGTGAAATGATATACAATCTTGGTCATGCAACCACGCTCAATATAACAGTTAGAAGTTTAACAAACGATCGGAAAAAAAACCCCACATTGGCAGACATTTTGAAATATCTTTTGTTTTTCTTTCATGTCTTCTTGTATCTTTGTTCCCAAGCTTTTACCGTATAAGAACTACATTTATAGGTCAGCCTGGAATGAACTTTATAACCTACCAATGTGGCTCGATCATCTTGAGCTTTTTATGTGAAATCTGTAAGATGAAAAGATTTGATCAACGTCTAAGTCTAACACAACAATATAATTATTAAATCTGCATGCCATATTGAGATCTGTGCTGTCTGAGCACGTTAGAAACAGCATCAAACACTAATATATATATTTCAAAGGAATTAACCATCACAGACCCTAGAACTACACATTCCTTCTGATGTAAGGAGTATTCTTTATAATATTTTGAACATAATTTGACTGGGAGCTGTAATGTTGCCCATGGCAACAACAGGCCCTAATCAAATTAGTTTCAAAATATTTCAACATCTTTCCTGTCATTAAAGCTGACTTGAAATTGAGGCAGTGTAATTTCAATGGTTAAAGGGCTAAGAGCAGGTTAGTTTGACGTAAGTAGGCATATATCGCATCATTGTTGTTTGAAATGGATTAATCCGATCTGTCACTCAAATATATGATGTCATAATTAATTACGTCACAATCAGAATATGTAATGAATGATGTATCTTAACCCTTTAACACTCATATCAGCCAAAAACGGCTTCTACAGTGGTCTTGAGAATTGTCCATTTGCAGAGCAAGATTATTTTTGAAAATTTACCAATGGAATCACTTGCTCAATAACCGAGCCTGTCATTTCATTGGTAGATTTTCAAAAATAGTCTTCTCTTGGTCTGCAAATGGACATTCTCTATGTGAAAACTGAAATTTTCTTTAATAAATTAGAGGGTTAAAGTGTTAAGCTACCTTGAAATTGGAATTCTGGGAATTCATGATTCAAAAGTATATAAATCGATCCCAACACATTCAAAGAATGGGTGAAGCTTAGCTAGAAATGGGCGAAATATAGCTCGAAATATATTCCCCTATTGCTTTGTGGAGAATCACATAAAAACACATCAGTCAGAGGTGTGACCTCGATTGATACAGTCAGAAGTGTCACCTGGCTTGATTGATGTATAATCCTCCTCGCGACAGGAGTAGCAAATAAACTCTAATTTGCAGTGTTTCATATAATCAAATATGGATTGCTATCAATTATGGATGCTATTCATGAACATTTACAGCTATTGTTACAGCATGGATTCTGTAAGATAAGCAGATTCATTAAGTAAGCAATTATCAACAGGAAAAAAGTGCTCTCAAAGCTAAGTTTGATAAATCGCAAAAAGATGGTATGAGCCGGAGTTTAAACACTTAATTTAGTTTGTATCAAAATGATTTATAGTTAGATCTAGTAAAATCATTGCAGTCGCATGGTGCTGAAGTATCTCAGGACTCTGGAGCAACAATGACCATGGTACAAGATGACAAAGAGAGACTAAGATGGGTCTATTTACTCGTGTGTGTGTGTGCGTGTGCGTGTGCGTGCACATGTGTGCTTGTGCGTGCATGCATGTGCATGTGCATGTGTGTGGATGTGTGTGCATGCATCTGTCTTTTCAGTGAAGTATCTAAATAATCACTCAAATGTTAACACAAGAAAGGATCCTATGGTGGGCTGAGGTTGCCAGATTTGTCCAAGATCCAGATATATGATTAGCAATTTAACATCCAAAAATGGCTTCTGCAGTGGTCCTGAAATATGTCCATCTGCCGACCACTAAAAGAGAAGACGATGTTTATGAATTTACCACTGGAATGATCGCTTATTAATGGAGCCAGTTATTCCAATTCTAGATTTTCAAAAACAGTTTTCTCTTGTCCTACAAATGGACAATTTCTATGAGGAATTAAAAATTTTCTTGATTAAATTCGAGGATTAAAGGGCTAAAACATTAAATAATTAGAGTGAGGCATTGCTACTTGATGACCATACTGTCAGGACTGCTGCACAGTCTAGCATTGCTACTTGATGACCATACTGTCAGGACTGCCGCACAGTCTAGCATTGCTACTTGATGACCGTACTGTCATGACTGCTGCAGTCTAGCATTGCTACTTGATGACCGTTCTGTCAGGACCGCTGCACAGTCTAGCATTGCTACTTGATGACCGTACTGTCATGACCGCTACACAGTCTAGCATTGCTACTTGATGACCGTACTGTCAGGACTGTTGCACAGTCTAGCATTGCTACTTGATGACCGTACTGTCATGACCGCTGCACAGTCTAGCATTGCTACTTGATGACCATACTGTCAGGACCGCTGCACAGTCTAGCATTGCTACTTGATGACCGTACTGTCATGACCGCTGCACAGTCTAGCATTGCTACTTGATGACTGTACTGTCAGGACTGCTGCACAGTCTAGCATTGCTACTTGATGACCGTACTGTCAGGACTGCTGCACAGTCTAGCATTGCTACTTGATGACCGTACTGTCAGGACTGCTGCACAGTCTAGCATTGCTACTTGATGACCGTACTGTCAGGACTGCCGCACAGTCTAGCATTGCTACTTGATGACCGTACTGTCATGACTGCTGCAGTCTAGCATTGCTACTTGATGACCGTACTGTCAGGACCGCTGCACAGTCTAGCATTGCTACTTGATGACCGTACTGTCATGACCGCTACACAGTCTAGCATTGCTACTTGATGACCGTACTGTCAGGACTGTTGCACAGTCTAGTATTGCTACTTGATGACCGTACTGTCATGACCGCTGCACAGTCTAGCATTGCTACTTGATGACCATACTGTCAGGACCGCTGCACAGTCTAGCATTGCTACTTGATGACCGTACTGTCATGACCGCTGCACAGTCTAGCATTGCTACTTGATGATCGTACTGTCATGACTGCTGCACAGTCTAGCATTGCTACTTGATGACCGTACTGTCAGGACTGTTGCACAGTCTAGCATTGCTACTTGATGACCGTACTGTCAGGACTGCTGCACAGTCTAGCATTGCTACTTGATGACCATAATGTCATGACTGCTGCACAGTCTAGCATTGCTACTTGATGACCATACTGTCATGACTGCTGACCAGTCTAGCATTGCTACTTGATGACAGTACTGCCATGACTGCTGCACAGTCTAGCATTGCTACTTGATGACAGTACTGCCATGACTGCTGCACAGTCTAGCGTTGCTACTTGATGACAGTACTGTCATGACTACTGACCAGTCTAGCATTGCTACTTCATAACCATACTGCCATGACTGCTGCACAGTCTAGTTCAGAGGCCCAGTTAGTCATCAGCCATTGAGACATGTAACACTAGTCTATTTTTCAAAATCAGCACACGTTTATCAATAGAATCCAATGAAGAAGAGGACTGGCACATGAATGATGAGCTATAGGTTAATAGATTCATACTGACCATTTAAGGACCCACTTCGATCCTGTCTTTCTTGGAATGGATGGCCATTATATCTGCCGCCATCTAATTAGATAAGAAATAAGCTTGATCGTACATGACCTGACATTTTTGTTGTGAATATGTAAATGTTAATTCCCTCAGCTATAGGTCCACCTAGATGGGATAAGTGTAAATAAGGTATTTATTCAGTATCGTATGCAAACATTTGTTCTGGATTCACACATCGCACAAACCAATTGATTATCATGAGCACTCGGGTGCGATAATGTGCTTTGAATGTCACACCACTATAATTAGCAAGAAGTGCAATTGTCCATTACATAGTTATCATTCAGAGAAAGCAAAAACTCATTCTCTACAGCACTAAATACTAAGCACAGACACACAAATAACAATGCTGCAGGAGAACAATAGAAGACATAGAGTCATACTGGTGCCATCAGTTATGTACCATGATGCTACGTTGAGTGAACCATGTCAGGTGATGGTTAGAAACGCGCACACCACCACCCCCATCCCCTCCACTTCAAGATCTTTTTCAAGATTCCTTTTAAAGGTACCCTTGAAGACTGTCAGCTATTGACGGCTTACTCCTGCTTGTGTCACCAGGCCCTTAAAGCGCTCAAAATGCTATTTATACAAATTAACACTTTAACCCTAACTAATCTGATGTCAAATTTGTATTTTCAAATTAAATTAAAAGATGAACTGGTGATCATTTTTCAACAAATTTGGTGGAAGATGTTGCTTTCATAGACAGCAACATCGTCCACCAAAATTGGTGAAAGATGTACATCAGTTTCATTGCTATTGACACACTAAAAGATGGAATGCTGACATCAGAGTGGTAAGGGTTAATAGTCAAGATTTGCTTTGAAAAGTCTTTGATGTTCAGTGACTGTCTATTTATAGTACAAGCGCAGACTATTTTTTGTAAATTTACAACAAGAATTCTGCGGAATTAAATGTCTCGCCTCTCTCCTGTTTGTCACAGTGTCATTGACCTTTGACCTTGTAATCGCAATGTTATCACGCTGCTTGCTGGCATTATTGGCAACCATGTATCTTAGTTCCAATAGGATTAACACGCAGAATGACCTTGACCTTTGACCTAGTTACTTAACTATCAGCAAACATCTTCCTTATGGAATAGGGAGGCATGTGTCCAAGTTTAGGTCTGGCAGTATGAAGCAATTCTGAAATATATATGTAAATGATTTGCTAAACGCAGCAACTTAACGTTGAAAAGGCAGATGTCAAATAGCAATGTCAGAATGACCTTTGACCTAGTTTAACTGTCAGCACACATATTTCTTAAGGTATAGTGAAGCATGTGTCCAAGCTACATTATGGTAGTATGAAGCAATTCTGAAATATAAATGTAAATGACTTGCTAAGTGCAAAAACTTAACGTTGAAAAAGTAGAGGTCAAATAGAATTTAATGCCAAAGAAGACTATTTTTTAAACATTTAGTACTGGAATGACTAGCTCGGTTAGAAAGCCAGTCATTCGAGTGATAAATTTTCAAAAATCTTGTCGTTAAATGGTTAAGTGACACAAGAGGGGTTGAACAAGTTAGTGGTCAAGCTAGTCATAATGGCTTCAACAGTTACACCTTCAGAAATAGTAATTTGCATGACAAATGTTCCAATGTAGCATGCACTGACTCATCTGTGGCAGAAAGAGAGCAAGGATTGGATGTATGTAGATCGTGTATGATGTGCTCTGCTTACCGCGGTATCTTAGATAACGCACAACAATATACAAGAGAAATCAGAGATTGCAGATCCTCGCCCTCCTGTTTTTGTCACACTGTAAAAGGTTTTCAGATTTTTCTAGATTTCCTGGATTTTCCTGGACCATGCCCAAAGTCCTAGTATCTGGTCACACCATTACCTGTGTTAGAATTTGAGCCAAATTGGACTGGTAGCTTCTGAGATATGTATGATCACTGTATTCTGCAGCAGTAGTAGAAACATCCTACAGCTGCAATCAGTCCTCGCTTTAGCCCACTGTGTCCTGTCCTCAGCCGAAATCCTTAGCTTCCTCAGGTCCATTCTTGATTGGAGTGTACCGAGTCCTGCTTTCTTGATATCACCTTGAAGCACGCTTAGCAGATTTATGCAATGATGTCTCTCCTGGCTTTGTATTTTCTGGCTCTGAGTAGGGCAAATTCTAAGGCTCTCTGTCTTCTGGTTTCCTCAGCATATGGACAAACACAGACTGTCTTTGCTGGGTGACTTTTACTGCCAGCGGCGATGTGTTACACATCTTGTGTAATGCATCGTTGGAAATTATGCTGTCTGGCCATCGGTCCAGTGATAGTGTGTAGGTGTTTGCGGTGGTAGACATCAAGTTTGTCTAGAGATGCCTTTGAAACTGTCCAATTGTTACAATTACACCGCATTAAGGATACGCATGTTGCGCTGAATAAACGTAGTGTTTTCGCCAAGGGCATCTTTGCTCTATGAATCCATAGCTTCCATAAGGACTGGAAAATGTTCCCCATGATGTAGCAATGTCAGCAGTACTACAAAGCGGTGAGCAAAGGATTTTACTTTTCCTACAAGGTTCGCCACCATGAAGTGGATCGGCAGACATATCCATAGTCTATGCAGAATTTGATCTGATCTGCATTCTCTTATCCAGATCATGGCTAATCTCTGAAAGTCTCTTGCACCACAAGTTCCTTCGTTATGTTAAGATTTGAGCTAAATTGCATCAGCAGTTTTTGAGATACTGGTCTGGTCACAAACAGACAGACAGACAGACACGCATGTGCGCACACATGCACACACACGCGCGCGCGCGCGCACGCATGCATGCACGCACGCACGCACGCACGCACGCACACACACAGATAGACCCGATCACAATATCATTTTCCCCTTACAGGGTGATGGTAATAAATTCTCACATCTCAATACTGCTTCTGTGAAGAGCAGGCAGCACGTCTGAGTGTCACACTGCATACATCAAGCCATCGTTGTTATTGATTATCATCTTGGCACAATGAAAATGTGTGTATAGAATTAGAATTATTGATAAACACATTTCTACCCTAGTTTTTAATCCAATTGATTAGTTTTCATGTTCAGCATTTACGCACGTCTATCGCGACTTATCTGTTGCTTTCCCAGGAATCTTCCATTCAAGTCCAAGAGTTGGACTGGCTGATATCTTTGTGAATCACCTGAAAGAATTTATCTCCGTTTTGTCAGGAAGCACGTTCTTTTGTTGCCTCTAGATAGATAACTGTTATTGATTATACAAATTAACGCAACCTGTTGCTAAAAGCTGATACTGCCCCATCAGCCCAGCTCACTGAAAACCATATAATGATCCATTTCTAGCAAGGTCCCACCCACTTCTAGCTATGCCCCACCCCTTTTAAGCTAATTTCCACATAATTTTTCCATGTGTTAGAATCAATTTATATACTTTGAATCGTGAATTCCCAGAATCCCAATTTCAGGGTAGCATATACAGGTCAGCTGTTGAATATTTTGAAACTAATTTGACTGGGTACCGAGTGCCCAGTCAAATTAGTCTCAAAATATTCAACAGAATGTTTATTAAATAGTAAAGACAAACAATTCATACACTTTGCAGACTTAAGTCCATGTTCATGACGGATGTAGATATGTCATTCACTACACATTTTGAGTGTGACATCACCTAACTTGTGACGTAATTAATTATGACATCATATATATTTGAGTGACAGATTGGATCTCTCCATTAATGTCAAGCTGACGGCATCTTGTCATTTGATAAACTAAACTGACAGGTCGATAAACCATTGGCATGTTTTTGCTTGTGGAAAGGACGGTGAGCTTGTAACATATTGATTAATTCCTTGAACAATGAGCTAATCGACTCGGCACACCATTAAGGCGTTATTGTTTTTTTAAAACTCTATGTTGAATAATAGAGCTTTTGGAAGAGTTCATTACATTGTCTCTCATGTTCATGATGGCACATATTAAAATAGTTAGGATGTTAGCGAAATATTCTGTTCAATGCCCATTCAAATTATGATAACAATTACTGAATCATTCTCGCTAATAATGACAATAAAACCACAGGTCACTGACTGTAGGTGTGATAAAAATAGAATACTCATACCCTTAGGGAGAGGCAATGATAGGAATATAAAAATGGTATTCATACACGAGGGCATTGACTTTCGGTTTGGTATCAAGAAAATGCTCATAACCCAAGACACTGTCAATCAGTCACATATTATACAGAATATTGCTACTACAGGACACTGTCAACAAAAGTGATGTTAGTTAGCATATTCATACCCCAGGGATAGGGTTGTATGGTATACTAGCGCTCGGACAGTCACCCGTTTTGTAGTTAAAAAACCGGTGCCATAATCTCAAACATGCATATTTATCATTAAATAATACATTAATATTGCATAAAACTGAATTCATACGGCCAATTATTATATATAAAATCGGCAAAATAAAATGGGGAAGTTGATTCCATTTATATTCCTGAGTTATGTTGCCAGATTTTATTGCTAAATGTGCTCTGAAATAGTAATCTGCTATTACTTTTACACGTTTGAAGTGTTGCAAGTGATCTACTGTTTATGATAGATCTATGTCTATTATGAATTCTGAGCGCATAGTAGTCACTTAGACATCTAGAAACCCGAGAATGATATAACCCACCAACTTAAGACGCGATGAGAGTTGCAAAAGCTCTCAGATGTGCAAACATAAGTTCTCATGCATGTTCTCGAGCTGATGCAACTAAAGGTGGCTGTTATACAGTGAGACAATTTTCATTAACAAGGCTGTAATATTCTAACAAAGTCACTGAGATTCTAAAGGAATATATCTTTTTTAACCAAGTCCTTCCCAATGGCTCTTAAAATGTTTATAAGAAGTTTGATAGCCTTTCAATAGGTAGAAACTTAAAATAAGTGATTGCACAGAGGGATTAATTCTGCATCATTTAAGGAGAGGAAGGAATGCTGCCGCCACTGATCAGAAATGAACTTTAGAAGAAAAATATATCAATGTTAATATAGTGAACATTTAAGTCATAAAAAAATATGACTGGAAAAGATATAATTTAAGGAAAGAAACACAAGGAAAAGCGCTTACTCTGACACTCAAAAGAAGAAGCAATGTAGCATAAAAAATAAGTGATAGAAAAAGTGAAGAGAATGATTGCACGGGTCATTATCCACCGATCCAATGGGAGAGAATAACTGCATGGGTAGGATTGCACGGGTCATTATCCGCTGATCCAATGGGAGAGAATAACTGCATGGGTAGGATTGCTTGATATTGATGCGTTGTTTTCACTTTTTCAAAATAAAATTTGCCCCCAAAAAATATGGCTAATAAATCTACAAAGAATGCACTCCCATGAAAAAGTTATTAAAAGTCTACAATTCAATAACAGTTTCTAATAGTACAGAGAATCCGCTACAATATTATGCATCAGTTGTGAGGATAGGCTTTGAGGAACCAATGATTTTTGGACAAACAATCTGGTGTATCTTGTCCAAAAAGTACTTAGTTTAATGTACTAATTTAAATGCAAATTTATGCTAAATAACTAATAATTTATAAATTACTTTATTAAAATCCACATCAATGGCTCTGCCTTATTAAGATACAATTGTTTTCCATGGCAATAACGACATTAGGTTAGAAATTATGGGCATATATGTTTTGAAAACTGGGTTATTATGCTTATATGGTAGCATTCTAAGACAATAGGGCTAGTGTTAAGCCAATGACCAAATATATATGAATCCCCTAATTGGCAAACTTCACACAAGCATAGCATTGCAATGAATTTTCTAATGGTTTTTAGTAATCAATTTGTTAAGCTACCTTCTAGTAGAAACAATATAATATGTCATATTAACTACTTCAAACTTCACTCTGAACTCCCTAGCATGGGCCATTAACCCGCTGATCCAACACGAGATGAAAAATATATTAGTGATTAGTTTCGGATCTGTAACAAACCTCATAAGCAGTGTTGTCAAGGCGAAACTGAAAAGAAAATGTTTGGTTCATAAACTCTCCCTACTGCAGATTGAGTATATGAGAGGAGCTGCTAAAGCTCAGTCTGAAGCTGAGTATGACAGATAAGTGGACCAAATATGTCACCAAAAATAAGACTCACCACAGACGAGGCTATGTTCTATTTAGGTGGAAGCTCTGGAAAACAGAGTCTGTTATATTAGCAAAGGATAAGTTGAAGTTTGCTAAGTGTGACAGTTTTGTGCCAGCGCATCTTCAATGGTGATATAGATAGAATATTCGCATAAGTCTAGGGCACTATATTAAGGTGTCAGTAAGTGTGACTAATGATAGAATTCTCAAACACACTCGCTATGCGTAATAAAGCTATAATTTCACACTCTAGACAGAACTTTGTATCTTGGTGTGGCATAGTCATATATAGAATGTCTCAATGGAGGATTGATCTAGTTTTAGCCATGCCCCGCCCATCTCTAGCTAAGCTCCACCCATGTTGGACCATGTTCGGATCAATCCCTGACTATCAATTTCCAGAAAACCATACAGGTAAGCTGTTGAATATTTTGAAAGTAATTTGACATGGTGCTGCTGCAACAGTCCTCACTCAATTTAGTTTCAAAATATTCAACAACATGTTTCTTAAATAGTAAAGCCATACAATTTGTACAACGCTTAGTCCGTCAGCAATTATACATTCGTGACGTACTTAGCTATGTTATCCTACAGTTGAGCATGACAACAGCATGTCAGTACCATCAAGTCATGTGTCCTCCAGCCCTATAATGCATACATGTCAGTATCATCATGCCACATGGCCTTCAGCCCTATAATACATACATGTCAGTATGTCAGTATCATCATGTCACGTCCTTCAGCCGTATAATACATACATGTCAGTATCATCATGCCACATGGCCTTCAGCCCTATAATGCATACATGTCAGTATCATCAAGTCACATGTCAGTATAATCATGTCACATGTCAGTATCATCATGTCACATGTCAGTATCATCATGCCACATGTCAGTATCATCAAGTCACATGTCAGTATCATCATGTCACATGTCAGTATCATCATGTCACATGTCAGTATCATCATGTCACATGTCAGTATCATGAAGTCACATGCCAGTATCATCATGTCACATGTCAGTATCATCATGTCACATGTCAGTATCTTCATGTCACATGTCAGTATCATCATGTCACATGTCAGTATCATGAAGTCACATGCCAGTATCATCATATCACATGTCAGTATCATCAAGTCACATGTCAGTATCATCATGTCACATGTCAGTATCATCATGTCACATGCCAGTATCATGAAGTCACATGCCAGTATCATCATGTCACATGTCAGTATCATCATGTCACATGTCAGTATCTTCATGTCACATGTCAGTATCATCATGTCACATGTCAGTATCATGATGTCACATGTCAGTATCATGAAGTCAAATGTCAGTATCATCATGTCACATGTCAGTATCATGAAGTCACATGTCAGTATCATCATGTCACATGGTCACTGCATATAATATACATTGTTGTATCAGTTACATTAACTCTTTAACCATTTAATGGTCAAGCCGACCAAAACCCCCCACAGACCCCCTTGCGGGTTGGTCTGTTGTTTTATTAACCACTATAAAAACATACTTACTGTTCAATCACTACTTGCTAAATCAATTATCTGCATTTTGCTAGTCCAGGACTGAGACTGGGCATCTACCGCCAGGGCTTGACCGTCCGGAAAAGGAGACATGTAAGAGGAGATCTGGGCATTCAGAGGTCATGAACAGATCTACTAAAGGACGATCCATAAGATTGAAAATCGCTCTGACAACCGACTTCTTTAACTGCCACTCTGTGTGGGCGAACTTGCTGGGACGTGACAGTTGATCCGCCAGAAAATTCAGACTGCCTAGGACATGCGAGGACACTAGAAAAATCTGCCTCTTGCGGCACCACAAGAGAAGATTCCACACTTCTAGACAAAGGAGAGACGACCTTGTACCTCCCTGCCTGTTGATATAAGATACCACTGTCGAATTGTCCGACCGAATTGAGACTTTGAGACCTATCACCAGATCTGACTATGAAAGGAGAACCTTCTTGACAGCCCACAACTCCAGAATGTTGATGTGGGCTGCCGACTCCTCCAGGGACCAAAGGCCAGAAACAGACAGGGAGTCCCAGACTGCTCCCCGACCCTCCTGAGAAGCATCTGTGAAGATAATTGCCTGAGGAGGGGACTTTACCAGTGGAACACCCATCAGAAGCAGAGAATGGTCTTCCCAAAAATCTAGATGAGGGATCAAATGTTCTCTGATGGGAATCTGATGGTAGATAGAGTGGACTGACTGCTTCCAAAGGGACATTAAATACATCTGGAAGGGTCTTCTCATCAGCACCGCCCAAGGAACTACGCTGACCATCAGACCTATCACTCTTAAAAAGAATCTTGCTCTTATCACTGGAGAAGAAGCGAGGATTTCCATTGCCACTGATAAAGCCTCTATCCTTGGATCTGAGGGGAAGACTAGCCCCCGGGGCCAGGTTGAAAGAAACACCTAGATGAGTAAAGATTTGAGAAGGAACTAGGCTTGATTTCTCTAGATTTAAAATCCACCATAGATTGCAAGCCAGGCTGCAAACCTCTGGAAGAATACCTGCGAGAATTGAGGAAGACCTTGCTTTTACCAACCAGTCGTCTATATAAACATGAAGATGGATAGAATGACAGTGTAAAATTCCTGCCACGTCTGAAACTAGACGGGTAAAAAGGAAGGGAGCTGTGGTCAGGCCGAAGGGCATGGCGCGGAACTGCCACACACGATCCTTGTAGGCGAACCTCAGGAACTTTCTGAAGGCAGGGAGAATAAGAACATGGAAGTAAGCGTCCTTTAGATCTATGGAAGACGTCCACATTCCCTGATCCAGACTGGAAATGATCTGGGAAACCGGCTCCATCTTGAATTTTGGGGTGAGATTTAACTTTTTCAGGTTTATGATTGGACGCCAACCTCCTGATTTCTTTGGAACTAAAAAGATGATCGAGTAGTAGCCCGGGTCTACTCGGCAATGGGGAACTTCCTCTATAGCCCTCTTTACAATCATGGATCCCAACTCCTCTTCCAAAGCCACCAGTTTCTCCGGATTGGAGGGAACCGGCGTCCAACCTGGGAAAAGAGGGAGAAGAGGAGGATGACGGATCCACGATGGAGCATAACCCCAACGTATCTGAGATACTCGCCAGGAGTCCTGAACGAGGGCTTGCCATTTCTCCCAAAACAGAGAAAGGCGCCCTCCTACTGGCACGTTGGGAAAACAGCACTGGACTGCTTGCTTCAAAGGGAGAAGAAGAAAGGGAGGACTGGGGAAAGGAAGAGAGAAAGTTGGACCTACCCGGGAATTGTCCAAACCTTCAAACTCTCTTCCCTTGAAAACCTCTAAAAGAAGACCGTCCTCTGGATCTGGAAGCACGGCGAGAAGTGGTCTGACCCCCCTCGCCCAAGACGAAGGAGACTGCCTCCCTAAAGACCTCGAACGATGGGAGGAAATGGAATCGAAGCGATCCTCCTCCAAAGATCGATCCCGACGATCAGACAGACAAATTAGAGTTATGGAAGACCCTAGAAGGACAAGCTCCAAACCGATCAGGTTTGAGACTCTTTCTTCTAGGAGAAGAATTAGGGCTTCTAACAGAAGAGACATCTCTCTTCATGGAAGGCTTGGAAAACGAAATCTGAGCTTGAAGCTCCCTAGAGGCCTTCAAGCACTCAGATTCCGTCCTAATTAAATTAGGAGCTGACTCTCCAAAAATATCAGTACCAAAAGGGGACGCAACCACAAGATTCTGCTTCAACACACCAGAAATTCTAACCTCAGAGAGTTTCCTAGACCTGCATTTGGAAGTAATATAACCCAAAGACTTACAAACCGAGTTAAGTGAACAACGGGACAAATAAGCCAAAGAACGAAAGACAGCCAAAGGAATTTGTTCACCCCCGTTCTTCAGCCTTAAGAACGGCCTCAGACAGCAGAGCAAGATAATTAGAAGACTTAAACTGAGACCTACAAACAGACTCCCATTTGAACAGATCAGTAGTAAAGTCAGACTTAGAAGCATCCTTCAACTGAGACGAAAGAACCTCCCAAGCAGGACCAGAAAGAGTAGAAGCAACCTTCAAAAAGTCCTCCTTAGGAATTTGGACAGGCGAGTCATACTTAGAAATAAGAATGAGTTCAGAGTTAAAAGAGTCATTAACGAAGAAATCTAGCATGTCAACCACTAACTTGTCAATAGGAAGAACTTGAGAAGATGAAGAAGGATCAGCAGTAGAAAGAGCGGATCCGAAAGAAGGAGGATCCATAGCGAATTCCTCCTTAAGAGGAAGAGAGAGAGAGAGAAGAAGCAATCCATCGGTGAGCCATGGACCAGTCTTCCGAAGAGGCTCTAACTGGGCAAAACCTCTTCAGATCCCTGACCCTGACGGACTTAGGAGCAGAAGGAAGAGAAGAAGGAAGAGGAGGAGGAGAAGAAGAGGAAATAAGAATAGAGGACTCTCCTGATACTAAAGAGTAACCTGCCCTAGAAAAAACAGGAGAGGAAGGTCTACTGACAGAATCATGAAAGGAGGAAACATGAGAGGAGGAAAAAGAATCCCTACCCAGATCCTGACTAGCAGATGAAGAAGGAAGAACCAAAGAGCTACCCAAAAATCTCGAAAGAATAGAGAGACGAGCAGAAACAAAAGAACGATCTAATGAAGAATCTCTAACCACGGAAAACGAAGAAAAATCTAACACTGAATCGACAATTTGAAATTCCAGCTCAGAAGATAGAACCACAGAAACAATCGGATCAAGATGATCAAAAGATGGAGAAGAAGCAACTGAGGAAGGCGGAGAAGAAACTGATTGAGAAGAAAAAGAATGATCCAACTGATCATGAGAGGAAGAAGAAGAATGAAGAGCAGAAGGAAGACAAGAAAAACCCGGAGGAGGAAGGGAAGATTTAAAAAGAGAAGAAGAGTTAGAAACATGAGAAGAGGAGAAGTCTTTCGACGAGAGAGAAGAAGAGGAAAAGGAAGAAGGCCTAGAAAAAAATGGATTAACCACAGCATCACGAAAGGAAGGAGAAGACTGAGAAGATAAATCAACATCAATGACCTTGGAAGGAAGGAAAGATTCATAGTTAGAAGCTACAGAATCCTGAGAAGCCCTTTGAGAAATTTCTGATACAGAATTAACAAAGCTCCTATCATCCAAAAACCTAGATGGACCTAGAGAATTTTGGTCTCTCGCTAAACCGGAAGCTGCCTCCCAACCAGAAACGGAAATCGGAAGTCTATCCAGGTCTGGGCGACCCGGAAGTACACCTCTAAGACCGGAAGCGGAAGTATACTGACTAGAGTCCAAACCGGAAACGGAAATGCCTCTACCGGAATTCGAAAAAGAAAAGGAGTCCTCAGACTCCGGATATCCAGAATGGCTGGAAGCGCTAATAGAACCGGAAACGGAAGTAGGTACCAGATCTCTAGGACCCGGATGTCCTACATAAACGGAAGACAGACCGGAAGTGGACGGAACGGAAGTGGTAACCGGATCTTGCCAATCTGGATTACCAACTAAACCGGAAGTCCTACCGGAAACGGAAGCCAAAGAAGAAAGAACCGGATCCTGAAGACCCGGATGTCTTGCTAGACCGGAAGTTCGGACGGAAAATGACTGAGAAGCGGAAAAAGGAAGTAAACCCGAGTCCAAAGGACCCGAGTCCACCACAACGGAACTGGAACTAGCAAGACTAGGGATCGAACTCTTAGATACTGGCGATCTAGAAACAACCTTAACAACCTGAACAACCGTAAAACTGGCATTAGCATAAGGTCTGGCCTTATGGACGTCGGCTTCAGCCGACGCCACCACTGCTTGAGGGTTATGCCTGTCACCCTCAAGTCTTATGTGGATTTTATCCGGTGCACTGCTCGAGCACACCTTCAAGAGCTTAGATGCTCTTGACTTCTGCTTTGGAGAAACTAAAACCTGCCTAGAGGTTAGAGGAACCGGCTTCCCCCATTTACAGGAACGCCTGCTAGCCTTCGGGCTATATCCGAACTCGAAGAAACTTCTTGATTCTTGGCCTCCTTAATCGCAGAAAGTATACGGTCATCGAGAGACTTGGTCAGAGCCGAGGCAAAGGATTCAAACCTCGCAAAAAGCGCCATCACGGCATCTGAATTTCCCGACGAGTTTCCCCCATCCGTTGCTACCGATAAAAGAACAGAAGATTGAGCAAAGGACACAGCTTTTGCCTTGCTAGCAACGGAGGAAGGGGAAGGACGACCAGAGGGCAGCGATTGTTTGACAGTCAATTCCTTAAAAAATGCTTTTGATACCGAAACCGGCCACCCTTTACATATTCCACACATTGAATTGGGAGTACAGGATGTACACTTCGCACAGACGTGCCCGGTAAAATCGATAGAGTGATGACAATCACATTTGGATGATGAGCATTTTGTCTTATCTGACAATTTCACGGACTCCTAAAAACAAAAAAACGTAACAATGAAGCATACCGCTCAAAATCGTAAACAGGAGACATCATAAATTCAGTTCCTAACGGCGGGAAAGTTCAAATCTTAAAACAAAAACCCCTCTGACAAGAAACTTACAAGGGATATTTTATGATAATCCTTATAATGCACTAGAAATAACTTCGTTACAAGCTCTAGAAGTGGACTGGACATTATTAAATGATAATGATGAATAAGGATAGGCATAATAATCAAGATACCACGAAGCAAAACGATCTTTCACGAAAACCGGTAATATATAAAATTCGTCTATAAGATACCATATAAACACAAATATACTTCCTAGACGTAACTTAGGGAGGATTGACTTCATATTGGGCATATTTCCGACAATATAAAGGCAAGATGTATTACTGACACAGCGCAAAACACAAAAACTTGCAGAATAATTGAAAAGTGAATCTGTTTCCTATTCGGGCTCTAATGCGCATGCGCAAGCGCGCTTAGCGACAAGTGTCACTATGAGGTGAGCATAGACTGGTGCCAATCTATACCTGATGGTAGGCTGGAGATGGGACTCAACCAGTAGCCTGGTTGAGGGTCCAGATTATTAGGATTAGGCATGGGGAGGTGTGTATGCAGGCATAAAAATCTTATTCTGATAGCAAAATGCAGATAATTGATTTAGCAAGTAGTGATTGAACGGTAATGAATGTTTTTGTGGTGTAATAACAACTGGCCTTTTCGCGTCATAGCCTTGAGGAATATCCACTCTGTGAAGGCCAAGAAAACTATTTTTTGAAAATTTACCACTGGCATGCCTGGCTCAATAACTGAGTCAGGCATTCCAGTGGTAAATTTTCAAAAGTAATCCTCTCTTGGCTTGCAAATGGACATTCAATAAGCAGATATTTGGATTTTTTGACCAATGCAAATTTGACCATTAACTCTTTCATGCTCACGATCGGTCAAGAAAATCAAGACATTTGCTTAACCCTTTAATGGTAAAATTTGGTCAAGAAAATCAAAGTATTTGCTTACTGAATGCCAATTATCGACCCAGCCATTCCAGTGATAAATTGTTAAAAATAGTCTTCTCTTGGCCTGCAAATGGCCATTCCCCAAGACCACTCTGATGCAGAGGCCGGTATTATCCAGCAAAATTGTTTAAAATGTACATCAGTTTCTTTGCTACTGACACAGTAAAAGATAGAATGTTGACATCAGAGTGGTAAGGGTTAAAGGGTTAATGAATGTCAATAATAATAACTAGAATTAGATTGATCGGTTGATGACGCATCATCGCAAATCTCCACGTTCACCGCTTTAATCTTTTGACACAACCCACAACCCACCACCGGGGGCGGAGCCAAATGTAAACATCATTTTGCACGCCGCAATATGGGTAACTCACATATCAAATTTGGTTGAATTACATCCAACAGTGTCAGAGGAGTTGCATTACAATCAATTTCATGAGCTTTTGACCCCCATCCCCAAACCCTGGGGGTGGGGCCAAATCTAAATGTGCTCATCCACTCCACATTGATTTGGGTAACTGACAAACTAAATTTGTTTGAATTCCATCCAACAGTGTCAAAGGAGTGGCATTACAATCAAATTTTTTACCTTTTGATCCCCACCACTCACCCACCCATGCATGGGGGGGGGGGGGCAGGACAAATGTAAATGTGCTCATGTACTCCACATTGATATGGGTAATCCATAGACCAAATTCTGTCTAACGGTTTAGGAGGAGATGCGCTACAATCAATTTCCGCAGGTTAAAATTTGACCCTTTGACTCCTCCCCACACCCTAGGGGCGGACCAAAATCTAAATGGCCTCTTTCACTCTGCAATCATATGGGTAACTCAGATATCAAATTTAGTTGAGTTCCGTCTAACGATTTCAGAGGAGTTGAGTTACAACTTATTTTACCTTTTGACCCCTCCCCCCCCCCGGGGTGGAGCCCCTAAATATTGTCTTGCAAAGCGGAACCATATTGGTAACCCACATACCAAATTTGATTTAATTCCACCCAATGGTTTGGGAGGCGATAGCGTGATGGACAGATGGACGGAGGCGATTACAATATCCCCGTTTTTTTAAAACGTGGGGATAATGACCGACGTGGTCACTTAGTGAGTCATTCTCATGTTGTAAATCGTCAAAAATAATAATTTCTTGCTCTGTCATGTCTATAAATTTACACTTTGCAAGACACAATTACTGCATCCAGTTTTGGCCAACTCTAACTATTAGTGCTGTGTATTGACTAAATACTCTTCCCAATTTTAGCCAAAAAATACTGAAATCAGTGTATCCACTGAACTCTCATGAATGAACTGTTTCATGGTAATGTTTCACATGATCTCAGAGAGCTATGTGAGTGACTAAATGCTGCTTGTTGCATGTTTCATCGTAATGTTTAAATGATCTCAGAAAGTTACGTGACTGACTAAATGCTGCTGCTGCATGTTTCTTGGTAATGTTTCGCATGATCTCAGAGAGCTATGTGAGTGACTAAATGCTGCTTGCTGCATGTTTCATCGTAATGTTTCACATGATCTCAGAAAGTTACGTGACTGACTAAATGCTGCTTGCTGCATGTTTCTTGGTAATGTTTCGCATGATCTCAGAGAGCTATGTGAGTGACTAAATGCTGCTTGCTGCATGTTTCTTGGTAATGTTTCACATGATCTCAGAGAGCTATGTGAGTGACTAAATGCTGCTTGCTGCATGTTTCATGGTAATGTTTAAATGATCTCAGAAAGTTATGTGAGTGACTAAATACTGCTTGCTGCATGTTTCATGGTAATGTTTCACATGATCTCAGAGAGATAGGTGAGTGACTAAATGCTACTTGCTGCGTGTTTCATGGTAATGTTCACATGATATTCACTCATGTTAGTATTTCATGGCAATAGCTAGTACTCAGGTACCATGTGAGTACATGAGTTACCGTTATTAGCAGCCATTACATGTCGTTCATGAACCGTGGAGGCAGTACTCCCGGTGGTCTATACCATCACTGCACTGTCTGTAAGATGTCCAGATGACTGCCAATTCATCACTGTCATCCTCCTAGCTGCTGATGAATATTTCTTCCCGGCACGATGCCGATGTCTGATAAATGTTAATGATATTGGCCAATTTTACTCATGAAATGATATTACAGGGATGACTGACAGTGCCAACTGACCTGTGGAATTAGCGGAGGATGGGAGCATTCCCAAAGGAGTTGTGAATGATATATATACACGCTCATAAGGCTAGACAATTTGCAAGAGATAGTCATGTTGGGAATAATCTAACTATAATGGCAGCAAATTTCTCAAAGGAATGCCAGTTTGATACTGCAGCTATGCAGACTGTCTGATGGTGGAAGGAAGCATGGGACGCATCACGGATGGAGAGAACACATTTATCACATGTATAATGGGAATTATTGGAATTACATTTTATGATTGAACAGACATGACCTGGGGTAGGTAGCATTAAGTTACAGTCTACACAAACAAACAGATCGGCAGGTGATTGGTAAGAAACACATTATCACCTGGAATTGAGGTGCTCCAAGGTGTGACCAAGAACAAACCATAATGTACACACCGTGCAGATAATTAATCTTAACTCAAGCTCATCTTCAAAAGAATGAAGCTCGCATGATGGGTATAATTCTAGTCGACTGACTTAAATGTATTTGCAGAAGGCTGTTATTATCCCCACACGGTTTGAAAAACCAGAAGGGATATTGCTACTGCCTTGGTCCATCTATCTGTCTGGCTTTCTCCTCAGAAACCGTTTGGAGGAATTTAATAAAATTTGTTAAATGCATGGTGGGTGGGTGGGTGCGGGCAAAAAGTCAAAGTTGGTAGAGTTTAACAAAATTTGTTATGTTAGTTACCCATATGATTGCGGAGTGTAAGACAATGTTTACATTAGGCTCTGCCACCAGGGTGAGAGGATGGGATCATGTGAGTGTGAGGGTCGGAATGGCAAATTCAATCAAATTTGGTACATTGTAGTAATCTGAATTACTCAAATGATTGCAGATTCTGAGGCAATGATTACATTAGGGCCCACCTCCAAAAAAGGGGCTTTGGATGGGTGGGGGTGGCAGAACACCAAAGTTGACGAAACCATGAGAATTTTTGGTAACAATGGCCTTGATTAAAGTTTGTCCATATTCACTAGTCCAACACAAAACTTATATGTGAACCTATAATATTTTTATGTTCTGATATAGATACAATATCTGATATACCTTACACTGCAACTTGTTGTTGGAAAACGTGATATTAGTGCAGTGAAATACCTCCACACAAAGGCAGCTTGTATTCCATGTATATTTCTGATTTTGTAATTTAATACTACTGTACTTCAGAAAGTACATTGAATATTTGCCAAGGCCTACAATTATATTAGAGAGTCCATCAACAAACACTCTCGTAAAGTGCAGTTAGTTTACTACAGACAAACAGAGTGTCATGATCAGGAGCTATATTTATGCATGGACCATTCAATTTCTGTTCCCCTTTTGAATGAGCACAGTATACAGCTTTACGGCATTGTCTTTTCATGTTTATGGAAATATTATACAGCTCTTATGATAGTTATTTCATGTCCATTCATAACGTTTTCAAATAACGAACAGCTCATCACGTTATGTAGTTAAATTGAAGAATTATTTATAGATTCGGTTCAGTTTCCAGATGCCATACAAAATTCGCAATTGGACACTAATTTACATGCTGTCATAATAGTAATGACATCATACTTTGAATGACCTTGATAAGGAGAAATATTCTTTAATTTTCTTTATGCATTTTATTTTAACACTTTCACCGATGAATTCCCAATATCACATTTTCAATGCTACCATAATGGAAAACTGTTGAATATTTTGAAATTAATTTGATTTGAGCAATGACTTCAACTCAAATCAATTTCAAAATATTCAGCAGAATAAGTCGTCAAGAGTTTACTTATTCCGGGATTTTTTGGGTGAAAGAGTTAAACCTTTACTGCTCACTTCTGGTGAAATCCCGCTTTGCAGCCGTCTGAAGGCATGTCCTTTAGCAGACCACGAACAGTTTTTCAAATTCTACCACTGGAATTACTGACTCAGTTTTCGAGCCAGTCATTCCAGTGGTAAATTAGGAAAAATTTCTTGGCCTGCCAATGGGCATTCAATAAGCAAATATTTTGACATTCTTAAACAAATTTAGCTATTAAACGGTTACGAGATTATAGGCTGCGCAAGAAAACCCATTCCATTTCAATTGTATGCATGCTTCCTTGAATAATTTTGCTCCAAAAACTATATTTTTTGAGAAATATTTCAGGGGAACATGTTCCAATACAATGCAAGCCGTAACGAGATCTTGTCACAATGTCCCGATGGACCAAATTTGCTGTGAGTCTTGGGAGAGGTTCTAACATCATAATCCAGAGCAAATCTAGACAGACACATGCAGAGATGTACTGAGACACAGACAGCAGACACATCTTGGAATGTCAGGCACAGACAGCAGGTAGACGGAGAAACATACACACAGACAGCAGACACGCCCAGACAGCAGACACTGAGACATGCCCAGACAGCAGACACATGAACATACACACGGACAGCAGACACTGACATATGAACATACACACAGACACATGAACATACACACAGACAGCAAACATATGAGAATACACACAGACAGCAGACACATGAACATACACACAGAGAGCAGACACGTCCAGACAGCAGCCACTGACATATGAACATACACACAGACAGCAGACACATCAATGTAGAGTACACAGACAGACGTGAAATAAGCCTTTATGGCCATCAGTACTCGGGCGACAGCAAACTGTAGCAGTCATTCCCACTGTGGCACCCCATCATTAGAAGCTGAATGTGAATAACCAGAAGCAATACATTTATTATTAATACCATAGATAACCAGATGTAATTCTCATTCTATAAATATCATATAATTAATACCTTTCCGGTTTTAGCTATGCCACGCCCATCTCTAACTAAGCTCCACCCACACCTCGCTCATTTTGGGATCAATCGACCTCTGAACACTCAGATTATCTATTTCCAAAAAACTACACAGGTAAGCTGTTGAATATTTTGAAACTAATTTGACTGGGTGCTGTTGCTGCCTTAGGCAGCAACAGCATCAAGTAAAATTAGTTTCAAAATATCCAACAGCATGTTTATTAAATAGCAAAGAATTACAAAGACATATGATTTATACAACGTGTCGGACTCTTTGAGATTTGATGACGGTCTATATGGAACCCTTTGTGACGTAATGATTGCGACGTCATCATATGCGCGCTGAGATTATTATGACGTCATACCAGGTCAGATGATGGATGGATACTCTGTAAAAGTGAATTAATACACTACAGTATGCCTTATAAATAAGCTACCATGCTGCAAAACAAACCAGAAACAGGTTAATTAGGAAGAAATGGTCTGTTGAATATTTTGCCCATAATTGGGTTGGAAGACATTGATGAAGGCAGCAATGCCTTCCAATCAAATTATGGGCAAAGTATCCAACAGAACCTTTTATTTTTTTTCTCGAAAACAAGTTATTTCTGAGCTATACTACTATAAATAGCAAGCAGACATGTCAGAGTAACCTAAAGTTATCCTGAAGCATTAAGACTAGAAGATATTTAGAAAAATTCAGTGACAATCAACTTCTTCTGAGCCGCCATTTTACTTAGAGATTTGCAGGCGCCATTATTTGTGATTTTATTGTTCTTGCTTCTGGTTAATGTATAAAACCATTCCCATAATGCTAGTCATTGTACTGTTGGCCTCCGAGGTGAGCGGATCTACCTGTATATAGCGTGTAGTAAGCGTATAGTAGTTCGATTCTAATTTGTGTAATTTCTATGGTAGATGTGAAACGTGCTAGCCGAGATATTTTTTATAACAAGTTGACTGCTAATTGTTGCTGGTGATAGCAGCAACAACTTCTCTTCAAATTATTTGTGAAATAATCAACAGAAAATACCAGATGTTTTGAAAATGATTTGACTGAAAATCATTGCTGCAACAACTTTCAACCAAATTGTTCTCAAAATAATCAGCAGGATTTTTAATGTAGTAACACATTTCAAAAACATTTCTAGCAATTCAATCGACAGTCATTGCTGACTAAGGCAGCAACAACATTATGAAATTCTTCTTAGAATAATTAGTGTCGAGCTGCCAATATCGTTAGCTAATACATTTTTGTACAATTAGCTAGGCCTGTATCAGGTAATAGCGATCCGCCATGAACTATATTTGCATTGATGAATAAGTAGGTCCACAAAGCACCTGCACAAGCTGTCATGCAGTGATATGCTTACCTACTGACCGAGCAGTTTTGAACATATTTCACATCTGCTCTTGGCAATGTATATGATACAGGTCAGCCGTATTGTACGTACATGTTAGCTAACCACATTGAAAACCTGGCAATGGTTATTCCGGGAATAAGTTGATAAAGTTGTTGCTGATTTAGTCAGCCTAGGTCTTTTCTGATTGGTTGAAGGGTAAATAATGGTAGCCTACTGGTCCTTTCTGATTAGTTGAAAAGTAAATCATGGTAGCCTAATTAAATAGGAGAATTGTATAACGTGACAGATTCCAGTGATTAAAATTGCGAAAAACATTCCTCTTATGGCCTGCAAATAGACATTCATAAATCAATTGGAATGACCAATCATGATCAGACTATTAAAGGACAAATACAGCAGGTGCAATGGTCGAGTCACATTAAACATGAGAGTGTGCTTAACCCGGTTATTAGCAATGCCGGCTTTGCCTTTGAACAGTGGTCTTGAGTCATGTCCATTTGCAGGCCAACAGAAGACTATTCTTGAAAAATTACCACTGAAATACCAGGCTCGATAACTGAGCCAGTCATTCCAGTGGTAAATTTTCAAAAATATTCTTCTATTGGCCTACAAATAGACATTCAGTAAGGAAACATTTTGATTTTCTTGACCAAATTTCTAAATGGTGAAGACTATAGCTTGATATCATGTCCATTGCCATCTTGGCTATAGTAGCACTGCTACAGCGGCCTGGACGTTGTCGGAAATGACATTGTGGCACATATCTTCATTATGTTCCTCAAGCTATAGAACACAGCACGCTGCAGGCTATCATACACACAGCTCATCATCTATTCACCCGTTACCATGACAATGATTTGCTGCTATGAGGGGAAATTTTCTTGTCTATAGCATCCTCTGTTTAATGTCCCTGTTACAGTGCATGTCAAGTGTCGGCTCTGAGCCATGACAATAAATGCATAAACTAACTCACACTAGATGATGGCAGACATCATTATAATCACTGTCATTTTGTTAATGTTCAATGTCTGAGAGGCAAATAAATATAATCCGTATTTCAGCACATGCGTTAAAGGAATTTGAAAACAGTTGTAATGTAAAATAGAGCCAATTACCCATGAATGATGATATCCATGTAAACAGGCTGGTTTGTGCAATAGAAAGAGCATAGGTTTATTGGCTATGGTTCAGTTAACATCACCATTCCTGCCATTATCACCTACTTTAGTGAATTGCAATGTGGAATCAGTGATGCAATCATAGTACAGACCTTAATGTTACTCAGTCAATTTACTCCCACCAGCCTGCATCAGGTTGAACCCCCATCAACCTGCCTGCTGGCGTGTCTTCAAATCAACATGCAGTATCTGGTCCTCAAAACAACATGCAGTATCTGGTCCTCAAACCAACATGCAGTATCTGGTCGTCAAATCAATGTGCCTGACAGATTTTCCTCAAACCCACCTGCATTATTTTATATCCATCACACTGCATCAATTAACCTCACATCAAACTTAAAAACAGAAAGTAGAAATTCTAAGCAACAGAACAACAAACTGCCTAATAATAACAGCAATAGCTCCAAGTCAAATTATTATCAACCAAGATAGTCATATGACCTCCTGTGATGTTACCAATTTTGGTGATGGCAAGGTGTACAAATGGATTATCAGCAAGACAAAGTCACACAACACTCCTACACATGACATTAAATCATTCAACATACTACAACTAGTTAGACAATATAAATCAAATGCCAACCCCCACCCGTAATGGCAGCCATGTTAGTGGGATGACATAATCACACTGGTTTGCTTAGATGCACACACTGATGAAAGACGTTAATGATTACGAATAAAAACTATAACTAATAAAGAATGAACCATCCAATGAAGTTTCATCAAGATACTCCAAGCAAAAGTAATTATCTGACAAAAACCTGAAATTGTACGGACACAAATCCAGAAAGATGGATGGACTGACTGACCAACAAAATAGAGTGCAGTTCCCTACTACAATGTACCATAGCCAACCTTCCTATGAAGCTTCATCATGTTACTCCAGGCAAAAGTAAAGTTATGGAACGAAAAACAAAAATTTGCACAGGCGGACATAAATTTTGAGATGGATGGACAGATGGATGGTTGGACTGACTGACCCACAAAATAGTGTGCAGTTCCCTACTACCATAGCCAACCTTTCAATGAAATTCGTCACAATACTCCAAGTAAAGGTAGAGTTATTGAACGAAAACCTGTGTGTGACGGATGGATGCATGGATGGACAGACAGAGGCATGCACAGATGGACAGAAGCAAAAACATAATACCCCACTTTTGTGAAAAGCAGGGTATAAATAGAAGTGATGTCATAGAACAAAAACAAAAAACCAGTACACACACGCACACATTTGGCAAGATGCATATAGAGACCTAGAAAATAATAGGCCTCTTTCTGGCAAATATTCTATCACTATGGTTGTCTTGAAAGTAAAATGAAACGATTTCCTCCATGAAATGACAATGTCAGCCAAAACTGCTCCTTGCAGTGACCTTGGGAAACGGCCAAGAGACCATTTTTTAACAATTTTAATTGGCCTGCAAATAGACATGTTTTCAAGTTTACCATCGATCATTCCAGTGGTATATTATTTAAAACCGGAATGACTTGTGCTAAGCATTCGAAAGCATAATTTTCTATTGTCCTGCAAATGGATATTAACCAAACAAAAACTCTTATTTTCTTGACCATTAAACTATACAAAGATGACCGGTGACAACATTTCAGCCATTAATACGATGTAATGCAGTTAGACATCTCAGAGATCAAACGTGCACATAAAATCTATTATAACAATTACAGATCCATAAATAACACTATCTGCATCCAGATCAAGGCAAACTTACAGGAAAGCTTTCAAACATCTGCAACTACACTGAACCTAAAAAGAACTTAGAATGTTTCCAAAATAAAATGAAGCGCAACAGTTGAATATTTTGAACATAATTGGATTGAAAGACATTGCTGCCCTAGGCCAGTATTGTCAGGCAGCAATGTCTGTAATCTAATTATGTTCAAAATATGCAGCAGAACTCCTTTTCCTACTAATCAATAACCAACATGTTTCTGTTTTTGTCTTGGAAATATTGCAACTTATTAAGCCGTACTGTAATATGAGAAGTGGGTATCGCCGAGAAGATGGTGACATCGCCGCAGGCAGATGTGAGAGAATTTCTGAATGTACTCACTAAAATATGTGAAAATCTTTAGCAAATTGACCTACAATGAGGCTCCATTTTCATTAAGGCAGCCGGAGCAATAGATCAAAGAAAGTATGATCTTAATGCATTCTCCTTCAGAAGAATTCCATCAGAGGAAGTGTAATTTACACATGGTTAAATCCTCTGAAACTTAGATGACACTGTACGCATGCGTGCACGTACACACACATGCAGACGCACATATATGTGTGCATAAGCACGCATACACGCATGGCACACATACCTACGTCAGCACACATGTAGATATTTACAGACATATCTTCATGGCATTCTTTGGAAGACTGTTTTATATATAGCAGGTCTGAAACAAGAGGCCTGGCAGCCGTAGGGGGTCAATGCTTAATATTGATCCATGTTTTTCTGCCGCTACTAATGCGCATAAGCATGACTGCCTCCTAGAAACAAACTCATATTATCTTTTGAAATAAATCGCTATTTCACTAAGTATCCCTGTCATGCACTGGTTTGCACAATGAACATAAACATAATGAGTAGCTGCAAGAAACAGTCAGCAAAACAAACACGGCATTAGCACAAATTAGATAACAGGACAAGACAAGCTTCTATAAGTGGCATGCATTGGTGTCTCATATATTGATACTAGGTTAATTAACCCTTTCACACATAAATTTGTTCAGTAAAATTTTAATTTTTTTTATAGAAAATGTCCATTTGCAGACAAAGAATATTTTTGAAAATTTGCCACTGTAAAGACTGGCTCAGTTATCGAGCCAGGAATTCTAGGGGTAAATTTTCAAAAAATAATCTTCTCTTGGTCTTAAAGTGTTAATGCAGGAAGACGGTCAAGAACGACCAGACGACCCGGAGGGTCGGGTCTTATGTTTTACTAATTACATATACTTACCTCCTTGCATTACTAATGCTTTTTCCTTCTCTGAAGGGAAGCGTAGTAGGAGTAATTTATTAAAGCCAATGTTTGCTGAGTATTGTGGTTACAGAGTGACTGAAGGCTTCTTCAGGAATCTCCATACTCTCTCTAATGATGAGATCCATAGTAATTCGCTTGAATGCTATATCTCGGAATGAGGCAAGAAGAGGGTTAATCCAATACCCAGTGCCACCTTTTTAGTTTAAACATATTTTTATTGTTCAAGAGACAATACGGATTGAGTCACAAATTATCTCCAACTTAGTTATGACTCGCTCCGAATACTATACAATAGATTATAATAATGACGAAAATGTGCAGTTAATAAGAACTTAAACCATAATGCCACTGAGTAGGTCATTAAGCACAATGATAACCTCATTGGCTGATAGCTATCACATGACCTTGTTGTAGCAACCAAGACTTCATTCCTTTGATGAATCCAGTCATATAATCCAGCTTTAAGCAGATCCATGAAGAGGTAGATGATCCTATCACTACTCGGCTCTGAATATCTGACTAAAGCTGAAATTAAAAACTAACCTAAATACTCCACATTCTATGACAGGAAATTTCACTCTGAAATCCCCAAACATATCAAAATCTGACATATCCGGATATACCCAAAGGCTGAATGATATAATGAATATCTTATGTTGACTATAACTAATCTAACAGGATATGACCATTACAATGAATCCTCAAGTCTCCCCCCCCCCCCTCTCCCCACCTCACCTTCCCACCACACACACCCCCCACCCGGCACCAAAATTGGACAGAGGGGAGGCTTCATATGGGCCGTAATATTTCAAGGAGGTAGGTATATGTAATTAGTAAAACATAAAACCATACCCTCCGGGTCGTCTGGTCGTTATTACTACATTACAACCTACCTCCTTGCATTACTATTGCTCAAATGCAGATTTCAGCATCGAACAAAGCAAGGGGATGCACAATTTTCTCAACATTGATGTAAAAATAGAGACGAGTACGAAGTTAGTAGTAATATGACGAGGAAGATACTACAAAGCATCTTAATAGAAAGAAACAGAAAGAAAAAGATGAAGATATGAAGGGGGGTCATAAATGACCCCAAAAAGACAGTAAAGAGAAAGATCATGCAAAAGTAGATGAATAAATAATGGTGATGAAAGTGATGATATGAAAGAAGTGAAATACACGCATGAGAAAGAAGTAATGAACTCGCACTCACCCCTAATATAACTCTTATACGAATGAAGATGATAAAGGGCAAGAAGATGATGATGATGAAGAAGGAATATGAGTCATGGTCCCTGAAGCTACCTTATGAATGTTCTTATAGAAAAAGGAAGAGAACCTTTAAGATAGAAATTAATAAAGGTATTTTCTGATTTCCAATTAGCAACTTGCATAATGTCATCTAGAGAAGATCCGTTAAAAATGGCACATGAGGTGGCACGGCCCCTAACATCATGGGCCTTAACACCCACAATAGCATTGTCCCCAGGGGAGGCCAATTCATGGCAAATTTTGATGGTATCAACTATACAACGAGAAATAGTTGTTAAGGAGGCAGGACGATCCACACCTTCAGCAAATGTAACCCAAAGATGTCTATTGTCGGATTGTTTGGAATCAGTGTGAAGCTTATACATATTAAGGGCCCTAACTGGGCACCAGACAGAATCATCTGGTGAAATAGAAGAAGGTTTATGAATTATAATAGGTTTACCCAAGAATTTAACTGACTGAGTTTTGGACAGGAATTCTGACCTGGGATAGAGAATAAATGCTATTCCCAGTAATCGGAAACCTATCCAGTTCAGCAGAAAGAGCATGAATTTCAGAACGACGGCTGGCCGAAGCTACTGCTAACAGCAATACTGCTTTAAGGGTAAGATGTTTCAAGCAAACAGAACCCAAAGGTTCAAAGTGTGTCCCTGCTAGAACCTGTAGAACAAGTGAAAGGTTCCAAGTAGGCAGGGTTTTTTTAAAGGGGGGGGGGCAGGCTCGAGAATTACCCATACCTTTAATGAGGTCGTGAAAATGTTTTTGAACTTGTACCGAAGGATCAGTAAGACACTGAACAAAGGAGTTCAGACCAAAGCGATAGGATCTGAGTGTTAACTGAAAGTTTCTTCTAGTCAAAGAGGAAAACCAGAAAATCTGTGACTTGAGTTACAGAGGCCTTAGAAACCAGGATAGAATGTTCTGAACACCATTTTTTGAAAAACTCAAATTGAACTTTGAGAACCAGAGGAATGAGAATCATAGGGGGGAAGGCGTAGGCAAACATGTTGTCCCAAGACTGAGCTAGAGCATCTACTGAAAGAGCCATGGGTTCTGGAAAGGGCGATATGAAGGTGGATATCTTTCTGTTCTTGAGGGTAGCAAACAAGTCCATGTAGGGACAACTGAAGTGAAGAAAAATTTACTAGGGTACTCCCTCTTTCAACTCCCATTCTGTTTTTGGGATCCTGGAAGGGCGAGATAACTGGTCGGCTAGAAAATTCAATTTGCCTGGGACATGAGATGCTCAAAGAGAAATGTTGCGGTACTTGCACCACTGAAGCATGATCATGGACTCTCGACAGAGAGAGAGAGACCGACCTGGTTCCTCCCTGATGATTGATGAACGAGACCACTGTGAAATTGTCTGATCTGATAAGGATTGACATACCAAGAATCAAGGGTTCCCAATGAACTAGGGCATGGAAAACAGCCCAGTTCTAGCAAGTTGACATGGTAGGAATATTTTGTGAAGGACCAGGTTCCCGAAATCTTCCTGGAATCCCAAATGGCTCCCCACCCTTCCAGGGATGCATCTATGAAGATGATTGCCTGAGGTGTTGGAGGATGGAGAGGAAACACTAATAAAAGGGACTGATGGGCTTTCCAAAACCGGCAAGGAGTCATGAGAGAGAACTTGATGAGAATTGGAAGATCCAGAGAATCTAGAGACTAATTCCAGTGGGCCATAAGATAAAACTGGAAGGGTCTTCTCATCAGAGGAGCCCAAGGAATCACTTTTTCTACGTAAGCAAAACAAAGGAACTTGCGGAATGCCGGATGAACAGGGACGTGAAAATATGCGTCTTTGAGATCGATAGATATATCGTCCACAAACCCACCTGGAGAGATTGAATGATGGACAGAACCGTCTCCATCTTGAAGGATGGGCTCACAATTTGAAGATTTAGGGATTTCAGATTTATAATGGGTTTCCAAACCCCCCTCCCCTCCCCCTCGTCTTCTTTTGAACCACAAACATGGTTGAGAAGTAACCTGGATTGCATTGCCAATCCAAAACCTCCTCCATCGCATGTTTTGATATCAGAGGCACAATCTCTGATTCCAGAGCTAAGAGTTTCTCTGGACAAGAAGGAACAGGGGTCCAATGAGGAATGACAGAAAGAGGAGGATTTTCTTTCCAACAAGGATGATGGCCATGATGAATGGTTTCTAGAACCCACTGGTCTTGAATGAGCATATCCCAGTAATCTCTGAACCTGGAAAGACGATTGCCTACTGGGATGCTTGGAAAACTTGAAATAGTAGGGGGACTGAAAATTACTACTGGAAGAGTAACAAAAGGGCCATCTCCTGAACTTATAACATCAAAAACGAGGATGAAAACTACCACTCGCCTTATGAGAACCTCTAGATTGTTTCCTAAATGGGATTTACGCTCTGGACCTATTGGAAACAACATCTGAATATTTATCCTGAACAGGAGACCTACGTTGAGAAGGGAATCTATGAGGAGACTGATTCCAAGAGGAAGGCTTAGAAGGAGGAGATCGAGATCTATTAAAGGATCTATTGGAATTCACAAAGGTACAAGAGGGAAAAGAAGTTTGAGGATCAGAACGAACTTAGGAGGAAAGGACCTAATTGGAGTGAAAGAACGGTTCCTAGAGGCCTGAGGAAGACCAACTTTAGAAGAAATCTCATGAATACTGTTAAGTCTATCCACCTCTTTCATGATAACACTAGTAGATTCAGGACCAAACAATTCCTTGCCAAAACAGGAAGTAGAGATAAGAGTGTCCTTAAGTTTCTGGGAAATAGCTAAAGAACTAAGAGCTCTCTTCCTATGACAGTTGTTGACAAAATCAACCAATCTAGCGTCCAAATTAAGGTTAAATCTAGAAATATCAGCCATACAGGACAAGGCAGACTGAGGAACAGATTCTCCTCTAGAGACCTCTAGAGGAAACCTTAAAGATAGCTTCTGAAAGAAGAGCTGAATCTATGTCAAGCAGATTGTTCTAAGGATCATATCATGGCAGAATCCGAAACTCCAGACTTACCAGTATCTTTGATAAGATCCCAAGCATCGCCGAATAGAGGCTTAAGTCTAATAGTAGCATCAAAGTCAGAAAGAGGCACTCTAATGGACGAAGACAAGTCAGGAGGGACCAGTAAGAAATCAGAAAAACAAGCCTGTTGAGAAAAATGATCTAATATATCAGCTGAAAAATTGTTCATAGAAAAAACGCGATTAAAAGAAATATTGTCTTCAGGAACCAAAGGAGATTCATACGAAATATGGCTAGTACGTTCAGGCTGTATATCAACATGGAGAATCTGACACCCATTGGTGAGTACGGGAACAATCATTCTCAGCAGCTCTAAGAAATAGAAACTTGGAATTAGAGGGTCTCCCCTGATAGGGATCATGAGACAAAAGAGTAAATGAATCCTGAGATGTGATAGAATCCTGAGAATCATCCACAATAGAGGAAACTTCAACGTCACGAGACAAAATATCCGATACTAGAGAAGGATGAATGGATGACGATGATGATGAGGAAGACGCAAACTTAACCTTAGAGCGAAAATGACAAAGGATACTCCTAGGGACCAAGCTAGATTCAAAAGACGGAAGGAAATCGATAGAGCTTCTAAAGGCAGTGATAATAGAATTCCCAGAACTGTCTTTTGACAAGGAATAATCTTTGCTTGACAGGCCAATAGAGGTAATTTCATTCACTAATGATTCATTGAGATAACAACTGATCAAGTCCTGGGAAAGACTATCCTGAGACATAGAATCTGAAGAATATGAGGGATTCTGACAACTAGAAGAATTACCAACAAAGGATCTGGGGCGAGAAAGCCGGGAGAAATACTTGAAAAGAGAGGACCAGGATGTGGGAAAAAGCCTGGGGGCAGGGCCAGGGCCCGAAGTAAAACAGAATCCGAAAAATCCCTAACGGCTGGACACGGGTAAAAAAATGGGTCCGGAACCCAGGATAAAATCGGCAACCTAAGCTGGCTGATATCACAACCCGGGGCCCGGAAAAAACCCGGGCCCGGAGCATGCCCAACCTCTGAGCCCGACACCGCCTTGGAGGCCGGACCCAGACAAAAAGCTGGGTCCGCCCCCACTCCCGCCCCCCCCACCCAGATGGAATCGGTAACCTAATCTGGTCAACGTCCAGACCCGGGGCCGGGAAAAACCCGGGTCCAGGGCCGGATGTCTAGCCGGAGTAACAGCAGAAACAATATATGAAGATGTGACTCGCTTTGTAGAGGACAGCGGATGTGTGACGACCTGAACCACTCTGGTGGGAAAATCCTTTGGCTCAGCCAGTGAAGATGTAGTAGTGACAGGTGACAGACCAGACCGACTTATGACCCGATTAGGCCCGAGACCTTCATCGGTCTGCAAGGGCGCAGGCTGCAGAATGTTGACTGATGATACTGAAGAAATCTGTGATGGAGTGACTGGCTTATGAATGAGCGATGAACGACATATAAACCGAGACTTCATGCTCTTGTTCTTTGCGTTCTTCTTTGTGGTACCCCTGAAACAGTGCAAATTAGTTAATGAAGATTTATTAGATTTTGTAAACAAGCATTTTCTAAGACCAGCCAGTTCCAATGCTTTACCCTCAATTATGTCAGGAGATGAAGAATTGGAAATTGACTGGTCCAGGATAATTTTGTTAATCCTGCTGTCAATGGATGAATCTATGTTGCTGATCTGTTTCTGGAGACACTCCACAGACAAAACAATTTTCTCGAGAATTATGGCAGACTCTGTCTTGACCTCGGTTTTAGCCTTTATCTTAACCGCTGACCCTAAAGGAGAAGGATTTCCTGGAGTTTTAGAGGTCACAGGAGAATTAGGTTTGAAAAAAGACATTCTCGTAGCAAGCGACCATGACCCGCAAATTAAGCATGAAGACTCAAGGGTACATGATGTGCACTTGGACCAGACATGTCCAATGTGGTCTGATTTGATAAAGCTATGGCAGCTGCCATTGGAACATCTGATTGAATGGTTCACATTCTTATCTTTAATCTTCTCCTTGGACCTCTTCGGAGACTTTCCCAAATCTGAATCGTAAAAACAACAAGATCCGATAGAGTAAATATGACTCAGGATTAGCCAGCGCTAAACTCAAGATTTATAAAAAGATACCTTACTGATCTCAAATTTGAAAATTATTTTAGTTTCTTTTTGAGATAGTATGTTATCGAGATAATCATGGATTCATGCTCAATACCTTTACAAGCATGTCAACACAATAGCTCTACAAGCTACTGTTTAAAAAAGAAGCACAAATCGACAACTCAAATGTCTATACACTCTGGGTGCAAATGACCAAAACTGGTAACACCGCCTACCACGAAAATAGAAATGATCTACTAAATCATTCTTAAAACACCATAACCTACAACCACTTATCTTGGGAGGTTTCTTTCTCTTGTCTGACATCCTGATAATCTTTAACTTCACTTTCAATATCCACAGACTGATTTTAACAAGTTATAAAAACTTTTAAATTAGCTGTACAATTTTCACGCCTCTTCCTTCATAGAGTAGGAAACGGAGTGAAGTTGTGGTTGCTACAACAAGGTCATGTGATAGCTATCAGCCAATGAGATTGTCATTGTGCTTAATGACCTACTCAGTGGCTATGGGTATTGGATTAACCATCTTCTTGCCTCTTTCTGAGATATAGCATTCAAGCGAATTACTATGGATCTCATCATTAGAGAGTATGGAGATTCCTGAAGAAGCCTTCAGTCACTCTGTAATCACAATACCCAGCAAACAATGACTATAAAAAATTCATCCTACTATGCTTCCCTTCAGAGAAGGAAAGAGCAATAGTAATGCAAGGAGGTAGGCTGTAATGTAGTAATAACAGAGCATCTTTAATTCAGTAATACTAACCCAGAAATTTGATAATATTAATAACATCACACCATTTATCGTCATGATCATAGACGCTAGTGACTATCGGGTTAATGGCATGAAACATTATAGGCAGATAGAGCCCAGATCAGAAATAATGCAACATCTCTCCAAAACACAAATATTATAGGCAGATAGAGCGCAGATCAGAAATAACACAACATCTCTCCAAAACAAAAACGTTATATGCAGATAGAGCGCAGATCAGAAATAACACAACATCTCTCCAAAACAAAAACGTTATAGGCAGATAGAGCACAGATCAGAAATAACACAACATCTCTCCAAAACAAAAACGTTATAGGCAGATAGAGCGCAGATCAGAAATAACACAACATCTCTCCAAAACAAAAACGTTATAGGCAGATAGAGCACAGATCAGAAATAACGCAACATCTCTCCAAAACAAAAACGTTATAGGCAGATAGAGCGCAGATCAGAAATAACGCAACATCTCTCCAAAACAAAAACGTTATAGGCAGATAGAGCGCAGATCAGAAATAACGCAACATCTCTCCAAAACAAAAACGTTATAGGCAGATAGAGCGCAGATCAGAAATAACACAACATCTCTCCAAAACAAAAACGTTATAGGCAGATAGAGCACAGATGAGAAATAACACAACATCTCTCCAAAACAAAAACGTTATAGGCAGATAGAGCGCAGATCAGAAATAACGCAACATCTCTCCAAAACACAAACATTATAGGCAGATAGAGCGCAGATCAGAAATAATGCAACATCTCTCCAAAACAAAGACATTATAGGCAAATAGAGCGCAAATCAGAAATAACACATCTCTCCAAAACACAAACATTATAGGCAGATAGAGCACAGATCATAAATAACGCAACATCTCTCTAAAACACAAACATTATAGGCAGATAGAATGCAGATTAGAAATAACACAACATCTCTCCAAAACACAAACATTATAGGCAGATAGAATGCAGATTAGAAATAACACAACATCTCTCCAAAACACAAACATTATAGGCAGATAGAATGCAGATTAGAAATAACACATCTCTCCAAAACACAAACATTATAGGCAGATAGAGCGCAGATCAGAAATAACACAACATCTCCCCAAAACACAAACATTATAGGCAGATAGAGCACAGATCAGAAATAACACAACATCTCCCCAAAACACAAACATTATAGGCAGATAGAGCACAGATCAGAAATAACACAACATCTCTCCAAAACACAAACATTATAGGCAGATAGAGCGCAGATCAGAAATAACACAACATCTCTCCAAAACACAAACATTATAGGCAGATAGAGAGCAGATCAGAAATAACACATCTCTCCAAAACACAAACATTATAGGCAGATAGAGTGCAGATCGGAAATAACACAACATCTCTCCAAAATACAAACCTATTACTGTAGTTAATGAGAAAAGTTTTGTTGAACGTAATTGTATGGAGACATTGCTGCCTAGTAGGCAATGGAGGAATCCAGTTTATCGATCAATCATATGATGTCTGACAATCATAATCAACAACATCATATCACATATACCGGTAGGCTGACGTCATAATCACATGTATGTCAAGAATGACGTGATTTAGTCCGTCATAAAGTTTTACGCTTAATAGTCCATCAACTTGTACGAATTTAATGTCTACTATTTAATACACATTGACTGTTGAATATTTTGAAACTAATTTGACAGGCCGCCATAGGAAGCAACAGCACCCAGTAAAATTAGTTTCAAAATATTAAACCGCTTACCTGTATAGTTTTTTGGAAATTGCGCTTCCGATTGTAGGGATCAATGGGCAAAGCATTGGTCGAGATTAGCAGGACATATTAGTCAAAACTGGAGTTCTCCAATTGTATCTTGAGAATATTCCAGGACATTTTCCTTTGCTTTGGCAACATGTGATATTATTTCTGTGCTGTACTGTAGCTTAGCCCTGATCTCACTTCATCTTACACTAGCTCACATGTGACATTATTTCTGTGCTGTACTGTAGCTTAGCGGTCGTGATCTCACTTCATCTTACACTAGCTCACAACATGTGACATTATTTCTGTGCTGTACTGTAGCTTAGAGGTCATGATCTCACTTCATCTTATATTAGCTCACAACATATGACATTATTTCTGTGATGTACTGTAGCTTAGAGGTCCTGATCTCACTTCATCTTATACTAGCTCACAACATGAAATGTTATTTCTGTGCTGTACTGTAGCTTAGAGGCCCTGATCTCACTTCATCTTATACTAGCTCACAACATGTGACTTTATTTCTGTGCTGTACTGTAGCTTAGAGGTCCTGATCTCACTTCATCTTATACTAGCTCACAACATGTGACATTATTTCTGTGCTGTACTGTAGCTTAGAGGCCCTGATCTCACTTCATCTTATACTAGCTCACAACATTACAAATTATTTCTGTGCTTTACTGTACTGTAGCTTAGAGGCCCTGATCTCACTTCATCTTATACTAGCTCACATGTGACTTTATTTCTGTGCTGTACTGTACTGTAGCTTAGAGGTCCTGATCTCACTTCTTCTTATACTAGCTCACAACATGTGACATTATTTCTGTGCGCTGTACTGTAGCTTAGAGGCCCTGATCTCACTTCATCTTATACTAGCTCACGTCAAATTATTTCTGTGCTTTACTGTACTGTAGCTTAGAGGGCCTGATCTCACTTCATCTTATACTAGCTCACATGTGACTTTATTTCTGTGCTGTACTGTACTGTAGCTTAGAGGTTCTGATCTTACTTCATCTTATACTAGCTCACATGTCACGTTATTTCTGTGCTGTACTGTAGCTTAGAGGTCGTGATCTCACTTCATCTTATACTGGCTCACATGATTTCTGTGCTGTACTGTAGCTTAGAGGCCCTGATCTCCCCTCATCTTATACTAGCTCACAACATGTGACATTATTTCTGTGCTGTACTGTAGCTTAGAGGCCCTGATCTCACTTCATCTTATACTAGCTCACAACATGTGACATTATTTCTGTGCTGTACTGTAGCTTAGAGGCCCTGATCTCCCCTCATCTTATACTAGCTCACAACATGTGACATTATTTCTGTGCTGTACTGTAGCTTAGAGGCCCTGATCTCACTTCATCTTATACTAGCTCACAACATGTGACATTATTTCTGTGCTGTACTGTAGCTTAGAGGTCGTGATCTCACTTCATCTTATACTAGCTTACTTGCTGTGAGATAACTAACGTGCCATGTATAAATGGACAGATTTTAACCATTTCAGGTGGGATAACTCACAAATATGGACGGATTTCGATGAAACAAAGTCACCACATTTCGTCTCCACATAAAGCCACAGAAAAAGGAATTTCAAGTGATTTGTCTAGGACAAAAAAATGTGTGACAAATCTTATACTTTTTATGGGGATAACACTCGCAAATAGAGACAGATTTCGCCAAAACACAATCATGACATCTCCACCTAACCTTTTCAATACATAGACAGACAGACATACAGACGCCATATGCCATTACATAATACGACCTGTCTTATGACAGGCATATAAAAAGCAAATAATTATAGTACAGGTAAAGAAATGTGCCGGGAAGTGAAAGATATAGACGTTAAATACCATAATCTATCCGTCCAATACCACAATAGAGGAAGTCAGTCTGGCAGTCAAGTATATGATGTCATAATCAATTACCTCACAGGTAGGCTGATGCCACAATCAAATACTTCATGAATGGCATATCTAAGTCCATCATAAATGCTTAATAGTCTGTCAAGCTGTACGAATTGTATACCTTTACTATTTAATAAACATTCTACTGAATATTTTCAAACTAAATTGACTAGGAGCTGTTGTTGTCAAAATATTCAAGCGGTTACCTGTATAGTTTTCTGGAAATTGAGATTCAGGGTTCGATAGATCCCAACACAAAGCATGCACAGAGCTTAGCTAGGCATGGGCATGGAGGGAGTAGCTAAAACTTGGTTAATCCATTGAAAGAAGATTAGTATTTCTTTAATAAAGTCACACTAATTAACATAATGCACAATTTCATCCTTTATGGGTTGAAATTAGCGAACACAAGAGAAATGGTCACATAGATTGTACAGTTTAAATTCAAATTTTAGAATTTCATGATGCCTTATTAGGATTTCACCAGATTCATTATCTGGTTAGATAATCTGCCTGGAGATGAGTTTGGGATGGGTATGAGCAGATAGCCAGTCAAATCAGAATATGATCGGCTTACCAGAATACTGAATCCTGTGTGCCCCAAGAACCAATTCGGTCAATACATCTATACGTCTGGCTATCTCCTCTGAAACCGTTTACTGGAATTTAATCAAATTTGTTAATGTTTTTACACAGGAATAAATAGGGAGAAACAATTTAACTATTATTTAGCAGTCACTTCTAGCTAGCAAGACTATAGTAGAGTTCAGTCATTACAGAAATAATAGTCAACTATCAGGTTATGTAACCTGGTTACAGCCTAATATCTAATTCTAATGTGAATTAATAAACTCTGCAGTGGTCACAACAGATATATATTTGCAGGACAACATAAAGCTATTTTTGTAAATTCCGGTGATAAGTTTCCAAAATATTTAATAGTTTTCTATTGACCTGCGGAACATTTACTGAGCACATATTTCAAATTTTCCTGAAAAATCCTGACTATTACATGGCTAATTAATATATACATATTATTTGTGAGTGCTTTGAGGCACTGTTGACACAGCACCGGGAGCTAAGAGAAAACTATTTTTGAATACTTAGCCCTGGAATGGCTGATTTTGTAGCTGAGAATTAATGCTTCCTCAGACCTGGGTGCATTTTCTCAATGGATTTGGAGCAAAATGGAAACATTTTAATACTGCTGCTTTTGTGCTAGCTACCCCGGACAGACACCGCAGGGAAAATGTCTCCATATTATCTAAACAGTTCTTTCAAAGGGAAATCATGCTCAGCATTATAGTTGGCAAACCATCAAGCTTGGGATAATTTTAATTGGCTCATTTCGCTCAACAACTATTACATAATTTCTACTTAGCTTTTGGAAAACCTTTTTTCAGCTAAAGAATGAGGAAAATTATAAACATTATCTATCCTTCTTACACCGTAAATATGTGACTCAATGCTTGATTCTTCACACAGATTAAGGAACTTTTTCCCATTTTCCCATTTTCACCAATAATATTGGACCTATACATGTGAATTCTTCAAAAGCCACATCTGCGTATCATAACTGAGGCATACACCAAGTTTCATTACAATATCTGAAGTGGTTCTATATGATATACTGTTTACGAGATATTGTGGATGGAGAGACAGACAGACAGACACACAATTGCTGTGATTACTATATATGGCTTCCGCACCTTCCGGTGAGGGGTCCTAATAAAAATGGTCCAGGACTTGAAATTAACACTAGCCCGAGAGTTTAGAACTGACACTCATCAATACAATGCTACATGCAGTGTCCAAGTTTAGAAGTGACACTCATCAACACAATGCTATTCTCACTGTCCACCAAAACCAAGGTTGGCAATCTGACACCGGGCGGTACTCCACTTGAGTACGAGGACCAGCAGACATACCTGGGAGTCACCTATGACAGAAGATTAACATGGAAGGAGCACATCCAGAACGCTGAGGCAAAGGCCTGAAGAAAGCTAAACATCACGAGGAAGCTGGCAGGAACAAAGTGGGGTGCCAATGAAAGGATCCTCAAGACCATCTACCTAGGTGCCGTACGACCACACCTTGAGCATGGATCCAGCTCATGGATGACAGCAGCTAAATCTCATCAACAGAACGTTGACAGAGTACAAAACCAGGCACTGCGCATCATCACTGGTGGAATGAGATCAACACCAATAGAAAAAATGGAGCAGACAGCAGGCATCCCCCCACTTAGCAAAGGAAGGGAATGCAAAGCACTGATCCAAGCTGCAAAGTTCAAATCATTCAACAACCACCCGATGAAGATCAGGCAAGCACAGCTGTCATCAGGAAGACCTAAAAGATCAAGTTTTGTGAAAGAGACAAAAGCACTTCAAAGGAAACACCAAGAAATGTTGCCAGCACAAATAGAAGACCCAACCACACCCATGATCCTCCACCGTGGGAAAACAAACTAGAGAGCATAGCTATTCGCACCACAGTACCTCATCTCACAACCAAAGATGAACACAGTGATGTGAGCAAGAAGGCCCTGACCCTAGCCATGCTGGAAGAAATGTACCCTCAGGAGACATGGATAAGGATCTACACAGATGGATCAGCCAAAGATGCAATTAGGAGCGGAGGTGCCGGACTGCACATACAGTATCCAAACGGACAACATGAGTCAGCTGCAATACCGACAGGCAAACACTGCACAAACTACAGAGCTGAAGTCGAAGCACTGGTTCATGCAGCTAATACCATCAGCAGAACAGCAGACCCTATTGCACAGATTGTCTTTTTATCTGATGCCCGCTCCGTCCTAGAGGCTATCACCAAAGGTAAGCTGCCACAACTTGAAGAAGCACTACAAGCCATCAAATGCTTTCGGATAGCACTGCAGTGGATCCCCTCACACTGTGGAGTCCAAGGAAATAGAGGAAGCAGACAAGATGGCAAAGGTGGGTGCAGAAGAGAATCAGACAGAGAACATGGTTACCCATACAGAGATGAAGACTATCATCAAGTCACTCTATAGAACACCTCAATCAGAAGATGCCTACCACCATCTCTCGAAGCCAGAGCAAGTGACCATTTTTCGTCTCAGAACTGGACACAACAGATTAAACCAACACATGTACAGGTGGTTCCACCTTACGACATCGCCCGCTTGTCCTTGTGGAGAAGCAGAACAGACCACAGAGCACATACTTCAATGTTGCAGTACGTATCAGCTGCCGAGAGAAGAGATCTGGCCTTTGTCAACCTCTTTTCTTGAAATGCTGTATGGGCCTGTGGAAGAACTGCAGAAAACCACAGATTTCATCTTGAGAACGGCTCTCCAAGTGTGATTATGCGATCGAAAAGAAGAAGAAGAACACAATGCTACATGCGGTGTCCAAGTTTAGAAGTGACACTCATCAATACAATGATACATGCGGTGTCCAAGTTTAGAAGTGACACTCATCAACACAATGCTACATGCGGTGTCCAAGTTTAGAAGTGACACTCATCAACACAATGCTACATGCGGTGTCCAAGTTTAGAAGTGACACTCATCAATACAATGCTAAATGCGGCGTCCAAGTTTAGAAGTGACACTCATCAACACAATGCTACATGCAGTGTCCAAGTTTAGAAGTGACACTCATCAACACAATGCTACATGCGGTGTCCAAGTTTAGAAGTGACACTCATCAACACAATGCTACATGCGGTGTCCAAGTTTAGAAGTGACACTCATCAACACAATGCTACATGCGGTGTCCAAGTTTAGAAGTGACACTCATCAACACAATGCTACATACAGTGTTAGCAGGGTAACATGGTTAACTGCGGGAATATCAATTTTTTATAGAGATTTGTCATCATTTGTTTCTTAAACATGGGTGATTTACAATGCATAACAATCAATCCTGAAATGCTGGCTTCGAGATAAGTTTTGAGTGTTTTAGAATTTCACACAATGCAAATTGAAGATAACAAATATTCTTAGCTATGGGTAGCAGTACAATAAACCATCATGTACCTTAGTCAGTCAGACCGTCCGTCAGTCACAGAAGATTATTTATTGTTTGTTACTCTCGAAATCTGCTTATCTGATTATGCTAAAATGTTAATACAACAAATGAAATTGGCGTGCAAGAGGATTTCCAGACGTTGGCAGTGATCCAGATAAAAGAACACGGATCCAGATCGGATCACATTCTGGATATGTGGCTATCTCAGAAATTACAGGTCGGATTTGGCTCATACTTCAACACATTAACCCTTTAATGGCTCAGCTGGCCAAAAACTGTTTCTGCAGTAGTCTTGAAGAATGTCCATCTGTAGGCGAGACGAGTATTTTTGAAAATTTACCACAGGAATGGCCAGCTCGATAATTGAGCCAGTGATTCCACTGGTAAATTTTCAAAAATACCCTTCTCTTTACCTGCAGATTTGCATTAAATAAGGAAATAATTTGATTTTCTTGACCAAATTTGACAAAGGGATAGAGCGTGGCCATACACTACATGTAGGATTCCACAACTTTGGATGTGATAACAAAAATCCCGAAAATCCGAAAAAATCTGGAACGCATCGCTACCGAGATCTTATTGACCTTGTTTTAATGTATGAATACACAAAGCTAACACTATCATGTTTATTTCTGACTTTGTTTGCAGACAGTAGAATCAGATTTTCACTGTTATTAACGTTAAAGACAATATGATGTAACATGAACGAAGCGCTAAAAACTAAAACAAATTATTGGTCTAATCTCACTCAATAGAGGGATCTAGTTCTATCTAAATTTGAACCTCTGAAACCTGAATTCGCAGAATCTAAATTACAAGGTATCTCTATCCAGGGTAAGCTGTTGAATATGTTGAAACTAAGTTGAACCGGGGCTGCCACTACCTACGGCAGCAACAGTCACCATAAAATTATTTTGAAAATATTCCACAGGATGTTTATTAAATTGTAAATTCACCAAAGACACATGATACAATACAGACTATGATACAATACAGACTATGATACAATACAGACTATGATACAATACAGTGTATGATACAATACAGACTATGATACAATACAGACCGATACAATACAGACTATGATACAATACAGACTGATACAATACAGACTATGATACAATACAGACTATGATAGAATACAGACTATGATACAATACAGGCCATGATACAATACAGGCTATGATACAATACAGACTATGATACAATACAGACTATGATACAATACAGACTATGATACAATACAGACTATGATACAATACAGAGTATGATACAATACAGACTATGATACAATACAGACTATGATACAATACAGACTATGATACAATACAGACTATGATACAATACAGACTATGATACAATACAGACTATGATACAATACAGTGTATGATACAATACAGTGTATGATACAATACAGACTATGATACAATACAGACTATGATACAATACAGACTATGATACAATACAGACTATGATACAATACAGTGTATGATACAATACAGACTATGATACAATACAGACTATGATACAATACAGACTGATACAATACAGACTATGATACAATACAGACTATGATAGAATACAGACTATGATACAATACAGGCCATGATACAATACAGGCTATGATACAATACAGACTATGATACAATACAGACTATGTTACAATACAGACTATGATACAATACAGACTATGATACAATACAGACTGATACACTACAGACTATGATACAATACAGACTGATACAATACAGGCTATGATACAATACAGACTATGATACAATACAGACTATGTTACAATACAGACTATGATACAATACAGACACTTTCATAACAGACGCTTCTACTTTCATGATGGGCATACATGTGTACGTCATTTTGATTATGACATCAGCTAAAAGTCACATATGTTAATTACTATGTAAGATATTTGAGTGACTGATCAGATCCCTCCATGGATAGAGGGTATTTGACACAATCAAGACAATTGCCGAAAATCCTATAAATCTAGAGCTTTATGGCATGTATGGTGAAAAGTTTCACTAAAGTACTATATTTGCCTAATGGCTTGCATCTGCAGGGGCCATAATCCCCCCAACAGCCCCCCCCCCACCCCCCATTGTGGGCTGGTCTGTAGTATTATGAACCACTATAAACATACTTACCGTTCAATCACTACTTGCTAAATCAAACTATCTGCATTTAGCACCAGAAAAAGATTTTTATGCTTGCTTTTATGCCCCCATATATACCAACTCATTATACCCTCAACCAGGGTTCTGGTAGAGTACACTCTCACCAGTCTATACTCACTCTTCTAAGACCTAGGTCAAAGTGCATGCGTATGCATGCACAGAGGAGACTAAGAGTAACATAGAATCACTTTCCAAATGCAAGAAAGAATAGAGATTCTCAAATCATTCGCACGCGGGGTGGCTGAGGCCAGGTCGTAGTAATTGAATGGTAAGTATGTTTATAGTGGTTAATAAAACCACAGACCAACCCACAAGGGGGGTCTGTTGGGGTCTGTTATTACACCACAAGCATCCATTACCATTCAATCACTACTTGCTAAACCCGTAGAATTGGTCAGTGCCCCACTTAATAACCCTTGCTGCGTGGAAATTTGAGAATCATAAGCAAGGATAAAAATTAAACAACTCATATCCAAATGTTAATAAATTAACATAATAGTGCATCCATAACAAATCACACAGTGATTATCAAACAAGGAAAATTGTCAACTCAATGAAATAAACAAAACAAGAGAATATTCTCACCATTTCTGACAGACATACAGACTAGTGAAACTGGTGAGATGTGCTTGGTAAACGGTCTTAGGCTTGTTTTGTTAAGATCATTATATTTCTAAAAAAGGAAGCTGCTGGGCTCTGATCCTTTAAATAGAAAGAGGAAAAGTCGATTCAGATTTCCAACCTGCAACTTACATGATGTCGTCCAATGATGAGACGACGAAAAGAGCGAAGGCGGTAGCCATATCACAAAAGTTGTGCGCTTTGACATGGGCTAAATTGATCTCAACAGGAGAGGCAATCTCATAGCATAATTTAATGGTCTCACAGATCCATCTGGCAACCGAAACTGGTCTCGCTACCTCCTCCGCGTACGGGACCCACAAGTGCGAAGAATCAGATCTTTTAAAATTGATACAAAATCTATAGACTTTTAAGGACCAGACAGGACACCAGAACTTGTCGGATGGTGAAAAAGATAAGGATTTAAGAATAATCAGCTTGGCTGGGTAACGGTTAGACTGGGTCTTCGATAACAAACCCCTTCTGGGATATAAAACTAGACCATCCCCAGATTCGATAAATCTGTCTCTTTCTGCGAAAAGAGCATGAATTTCAGATCGTCTTCGAGCTAAAGCAGCGACAACAAGGAAAAAAAAGTCTTAAGAGTCAATAGTTTGAGACTGATATATCCAATTGGTTCAAAATGGAGACCTGCCAATACTAGAATAATCAAGGCCAAATTCCAGGAAGGCAAAGGCTTAGCCAATGGAGGATGAATATTGCCCAAACCTCTAATAAAACCATTGAGAATCTTTGAATCTTTGATATCGGCATTAAAGAGACAAGGAAGGGAAGAAGCAATGGAAAATCTAAAACCCCTAACTGTGTTAGCTGATCGTTGTAAAGAATAAAAAAAATTTGATAAAAAATCTAACACCAAAGATTTTAAGTCGACCCTTGTAAACTCGACGTGTCGACTCCCTCCTAGAAGAGTCAAGGATTTCCTGAGATCTTGAAGAAAACTTGATATCAGGGACCGGACACTCACTATTCTCCAATCGCACAAACTGAGGATTTCTGGATTTGGATGAAGACACATGCCCCTTACTAGAGAGAGAAGATCTGGGGGACATTGGAAAAAGACGGGGAAAGTCTACCAGAAGATCAAGAAGGTCTACGAACAAGATTCTCTTTGGCCAAACAGAGGCTACCAGAAGAATTTCGCAGATCTGGTCCCTGATCTTCAGAACGAACAGAATCAAAATTGTTAGTGGGAATACATAGGCAAACATTCCTGTCCAGGACTGAGTCCACCACCAGAGCCTGACTGTCCAGAATAGAAAACATGAAAGAGGAGACCTGGGCATTCAGACATGTCGCAAAGAGATCTACGTGGGGATGACCCTGATGCTGAAAAATCGCTTAGACAACCAAGTTCTTTAACTGCCACTCAGAGTGGACAAACTTGCTGAGTCTTACCAACTGGTCCGCAACAATGTTCAGTCTGCCTGTGACATGACTGGCTACTAGAAAATTTTTTTGTTTCTTGCAGCACCACAACAGAAGATTCCAAATTTCCATACAAAGAAGTAAAGACCTCGTTCCTCCCTGTCTGTTGAAGTAGGAAACTACGGTGGAATTGGCTGATCGAATCAAGATCTTGAGGTCTCTCACTCGATCCGACCACAAGAGGACAGCCTTTTTGACACCCCCACAACTCCAAGATATTGATGAAAAGCAGTCGACTCCTCCAGGGCCCAAAGACCAGAAATCGACAGGGAATTCCAGACTACTTCCCACCCCTCCTGGGAAGCGTCTGTGAAAATAATCGCCTGAGGAGAGGTCTTGACTAATGGAACACCTTGCCTCTGAAGGAAAGACTAAGCCCTGAGACAGGTCGAAAGAGACGCCAATAGACGGGTGAAAACTTGAGAAAGGACTAGGCATGACTTTTTGAGAAATTTTATAATCCAACCTAGCCTACATGACAAATTACATACCTCTGGAATAATTCTTGAGAGATGAATGTAGAAACTATACTCGAGGAAATAGATGACCAAGGATAAATTGTCTGAATTGATAGATGATGAAGAATTCCTGCTGCAGCTCAAAACTATGCGGCCGGATTAAATCCTGGATCTAAATTTCCTTATAAAAAGTTTTTCTACAGACAGCTACATGACTCTAGATATGAACTCTTCCTTTAAGAATAAAGGAAATGGAAATGAAATTCTGAAATCTTTCAACATAATGAGATCAATAAAAATATAAAAGCGATAGAGCAAGAACTCCCACTCTATCAACAGAAGAAAGAATAAAATGAAATCTACATAACATGAAATGTTTCATGCTAAACCCGGGCTTAAATACTAGAAAATTGTGAAGAGTTAAAAAATTGCTCTCCATGATCAGGGATAGGCGAGTGATCGCTCCTCTAGCAGAATGAAACTTTGCAAATACATTTGTATGATATTAAATCTGCACTTACATGTAAGAAGTAAAATATCTAAACCCTGATCAAAGATTTGAGATTAAAGGAGAGCTATTACTTGCTCTCCTTGGATGAAAGTAATAAAGATCAAAGATTAAATTACTATTGAGCCAAAATATTGTATTCAGATACAGCCTTGCATGATGCAGAATGTAAATTAACTGTCAAAAAGTGAGTAATCAAATGAAATGATCATGTCGATAGTCACTTCCAGGACTGGCGGTGTGATCGGCGAACGAAAAGAAGAAGAAATGAAATGAAAACTCAGCAACACCAACCCCCACACCAGCCTTGAAGGGGAGAAACTAAAAGGAAAGGAAAGAAGATTTAGAGTGTTAAAGTTGCCAACATTATCAAACCAGAGACATAGGGAAGATATGATTGAAGTATATAAAGTACTTAATAATATATAAGATCCTGAAGTAGCACCTGAATTAAAGCTTTCAACTGAAAAATCCAGCCTATTAAGAGGACATAAACATAAATTAAGCAAACAAAATTCTAAAAAAGAAAATAAGACTTAAAGCATTTCCATCTAGAATAGTAAATATTTGGAATGATTTGCCAACCAATGTAGTTAATGCACCCGGGTTAAATGCGCTTTAAAAATAGATTGGATAAGGCCTGGAGAAACCAGGATGTATTATTTAATTATAAAATGCTCCTGATTACCAGAACTCACACAGTTAACCAGGAGCCAGAGAAGAAAATGTGGTTATAGAAGACTAGAGGCTGTGACCACTCAGCACCTAGTAAAGAACCTCTATGAGAACAACTAAAAAGAGGAAGGAAAATACAAAAATAATTCGAGGAACCTACTAATCAGACAAGAAAAAATAAGACTTAAAGCTAAAAAGAAGATTTTAAACTTACACGACAGAAAACCTGATCTCACACAAAAGCCCCGACAAGATAGAAAACCGAGGTACAGAAAAAACAACTGAAAACTATCTACTGAGAATAAGAAGGAAGTGAACAATACAGAAAAGCCTATAGAAAAAATAAAGCTATGAAATAAACATGCATAAAGACAACTCCAATAAACTCTGATCTAGGAGAAAACCCCCAGAAAACTACAAAAAGAGAGAAAGATATTATGAAAGGAATTAAAGGGGAAAATGAACCAAGGGAAAGGAATCTATCAAACTGACAGATAATACGACGATCGACAGCTACCGGAAGTAGGAGGAAAGAACAAAAAATGTAAATTTACTAGCTGAGAAAAACTGACGCTGGGATGTAAGGAAAGAACAACCTTTTAAGTAAAAGGATAAACCTAAGGGCTGTCCAAAATTTGAAAAATAATAGCGAAGGCGAAGAAAAATGCTGAAATGACAAAGAGGTGACATGAAACCAGGGCCAAATGACACGCCGTAACCATGATGACAGAGAAGAAAAACTGACAGTCACTGAAAAGAAATAGAATCAAGAGAGGGAACCCCAAGAAAAGAATAGAACCAAGAATAATCTCCACAAGAATAAAAAAGAAAGGAGAAATAACCTATAAAAGGAAAAGAAGAAATAAAAGCAGAGATTTAGAATAAAAAATTACGGGGGAAATTAGGTTAAAATAAATATGTCAACCTGCCAACATAAGAGGGGAAGGTAGCGAGAAAAAAGGCTGAACGGCCTGAAGACAACTGGCCATCTAAAGGCGGATGAAAGAAAAAATTATGTATATAGAGATGATGCGTAGAAATTTAGACAGAAAGAAAAATAAATAACTCAATAAATAAACTAAATCCGAAAGAAGAAAATATTAAATAACGAAGCATGGGAACGTTAATACTAACTGAAAATACATGCTTGACGGAAGATTACAACTGCTATATTGGCTGAGTGTTCTATATAAACCTAGGATAGGCGGATAACAAAATAAGCTAAACCAAAAAACCCATACGGGAACCAGTCGGAAGAGTCTTTAATTACGTTGAAATACTGTTACTGCTAAAGAATAAATGCTGAATGTCTGTATAAATTCAAAAGACTGTCAATGTCTCTGTATGAAGATTTTCAGCCATTGAATATTCTGATTCTTTAAAGCAATTGCGAAATCAAGACTAACTCTTAGGCCAGATGATGAGTAAGAGCTAAGAAAACGAACATGGAAATTGATGTCCCTGAAACCGTAAGCGACCCTATCCCCGGATGAACGAAAAACGGAAGCGGAAAAAATCTTGGAACTGGAAATATGTGAGCTGGAAGTCAAGGAAAGACCGAAAATAGGTGAACTGGAAGCAGAAGTCGGAAACTGACCAGGATCCTGAAGACCCTGCAGATCAGTCAAACTGGAAGTCACACGGGAAACAAAAGTGTAAAGACCAGACGCTGGAACCGGAAATTGACCAGGATCATACCGACCCAAGTGATCAATAAAACCGGAAGTCGAGCGGGAAGCGGAAGAGCAGGAAGCGGAAGCTGACACCAGAAGCCATCTAGGATCATAAAGACCCGAATGAACAGCAAATCCGAAGTTAAACCGGAAGCCAGACTGGAAACACAACTACTTAAACCAGAAGCACCATGCAGAATCTAACCAAGATCATGAAGACCCGGAAGCGCAGCCACACCAGAAGTCGGATAGGAAGCGGAAGAGTGGGAAGCGGAGCGGGAACCGGAAAAAGAAGTCGGCATTTGACCCAGGTCCTGCAGACCCGGGGCAACAGAATACCCGGAAATGGCGGAATCGGAAGAACACGGACCGAAAGAAAACAATCGAACTATCCTCGCACCAGCAGAAAAAATAAAACAGGCGACCTACGAATGTTGCGCATGACTGGAATGACCGAGACTTTGACAAACTGTGAACCGGACACGTCCGGCACCACCACTTGAAGGGCTTGCCTGGCCCCAAGATTTACATGGGTTTGAGAATTTGGTGATCTGCATGAGCCCACCATTCTCTTCCTGCTATCCTTTTTCATGGCCTTATGAGTCGCCACCTGTCTCGTGGTGAGGGACACGGGTTTCCCCCACTTATGGACATGGCCTTTAGGATTCAGAACGGTTCCATCTGAGTTACTGTCCACTTTTGCTGCTCAAATCGCCGAAGAAACACATTCGTCCAAAGACTGCATTAAGACAGTGGCAAACGACTCAAAACAGGCGAACAGAGCCAAAACTGTGTCGCTATTCTGACTGAAAGATGAAGCCCCCCCCCCTTCCACTGCTGCAGGAGTTCTTTCTTTTTCTAATTTAGGAGGGCTAGATTGGTTGCCCTTTGCAGCAATAGGAGGGGAGTGATCAGAGACCATCTGCATTTTTGAAACAAAATCTGTGAAGTAAATATTTTGTAAAGCAGACGACCACCCCTTGCAAACACCGCACATAATCTTAGGTGTACATGAAGTACACTTAAGGCACACATGTCCAGCAAATTCAGAGGGGTGATGGTGATCACATTTAGACAATGAACATTTCACCTTCTCAGCTGATTTCAGAAAATCCTATAAACGAAAAAATAGGAAAAGGTGAAGCAGTTTCATCATGCAGTTGGATGTCATTCGGTAATGAAGCAACACAATGTAGAAGTATTGTTGATAACAGATGGATAGCCAAACATTAATGCGTTCAATGACAAATCCCTGAAAAAGTAAATTCTTTACGATACATAACACATTCTGTTGAACATTTTGAAATTAATATGAATGAAAGCCACTGCTGTCTATGGCAGCAATCATGTCCAGTCAGATTGATTTCAAAATATTCAACAGCCGTTCTGTTTGCTTGCTTCGAGATTGAGATGCAGGGAATTTATTGCTGAAAGGGTTAAAAGCTGGTCTCCCTACATGTACTGCAGGACAAACTGAGAAACCAACTGAGCTAAACATAGGATACCATTTACAACAAAACCTCTCTATACCAACTACCCGACTTACGTGAGAAAAGATACTGGCCTTGGTTTCTTGATACAGGTGGTGAATATACATTAGCGCTACTCCGCATCTATAACAACAGGTCGGCTTAATGTACAGGGTTGTCCATGTGTATGTGTGTGATATTATCAGAACAAACAATGTACCATACGCAGCTTACAGAATGCCACGCATCTAGAAACAGCTAGTCGTCCTTTTTCGAGAAACTTGTTATTCCAAGACTCTCTAACGTCCATCCTAAAAATACATGCAGCCCCTAAATCATACACAACACTGACAATAAGGGGTTAATTGTTAGACATAAAAAAAATGTGGTGAACAATATTGGAAACAACATTGCTGTAAGCTGTTGTTGTCCAAGACAGCAACACCATACAGCTTTATTGTTTCCAAAATGAAGATCCATTATCGTACCGCAATGAATGAAATCTGTAGGAATGTGAAATTTCCTTGATCTAAGAGCCTACTCCAGGTTGCATCTCATGGCTATAAAATACATTGAGCCATTTATCTATATATTAGTCAGAGACGTTCCAACATGGCTGATGAGACTGCTGTGGCAATGCGTTAAGCAAGAATTACAAGAAATAAACAGTTACCACTCCAAGGATAACACAAAAACGCCGGCAAAAATAACAATTGTACCCACATGTTAGCGACAGAATGATGCTGTGAAGATCCACTCTGTTATTGTTCTCGCTAGAGTCTTGTACTTAGGAGATGTTTTATGAGGATTAAGAGGGTATATGTATTACTTTCTGCATATTTTGCAAATATTCAACAGCGTTCCCGCATGGTCGCCTTGATGTGCGACTTATGGGATGTTATTGATAAAATTACTAAGCATCTTTTAACCAAAACCATAAGAAGTAATATTAAGTTTCATGTTGTTGCTGTTTATAGCTGGTAATAAGGAACATATTGCTGAATTGTGTAGCGATGATTAATTGTTGCCTTAGTGCTATTAATAGCTTTATTTATGTCATTGTGCTATTGCGGCTATTAATTAGATTACAAAAACAACGCTTGTTGCAGGAGCACATGTCCATCAAAGTATTTGACTGTAAGCGAGTGAGTGTGAGTCTGTATTGCAAGAGTGCACACACACGCTAAATTTACCATGTGTAAGAATCAGTGTACACACACAAAGTTTTTTCTCTACAAGAGTATGTATATGGACATCAAAGGTTCCGCCCGTAAGAGAAGATGTAAGAGTACAACACACATCAGAATTTTCCATCTGTAAGAATGTGTTGGGTGAAGATGCGACAAACTTTCTAGCTCTATAATATATATGACATTAGCTCTCCACACCACCGATCCTAATAGAGGAATCCAGTCTCTCAGTCATATGACATCATAATAAATTATATCATGAATGAGATTGAGATTCAGGGAGTGCAGGGGTCGAATGATGCCATGACAGGCAAAGAGTTGGTGGAGCTTAGCTAGAAGTCGGCTGTACTAGTCTTGAGTAATGTCCATTTGCACGTCAAAAGAAGAATATTGTGAAAAATGTGTGTCTCGATTCATAGATATCCTCTTCTTTTGGGGTGAAACTAGACACTCACTGAGGCAAAATGTTGATTCTTTTGACTAATCATGACCAGTAAGGGTGCATAAATAACGTGATGCACTCTAGTTGCCATCAAGATGGCTTTGTCAGACATGTCAACGATTTGATAGACACAATAACAGAGAGACAAAATGACTAATACTAGAACTGGTGATTTGCAAACAATATAAGGATCCATTTCCAGCACAGCTCCGCCCGCTTTCTACACGTGTTGAGATCAATTGGAAACTTTCAAACATGAATTCCCGGAATCTCAATTTCAAGCTACATATTCAACCCTTACTACTCTGATTGTAAAATTTTTAATTTTCAAATTAAATTAAAAGATGAACTGGTGTTCATTTTTCAACAAATTTGGTGGAAGATGGTGCTGCCATAGACAGCAACATCGTCCACCAAAATTGTTGAAAAATGTACGCCAGTTTCTTGGCTATTGACACGGTAAAAGATAGAATATTGACACCAGAGTGGTATGGGTCAACAGCAAGCTGTGGCATATTCTCACACTAATTTGAATGTGGATAGCAACAGCTTCAATTCAAATTAGTTTCAAAATATCCAACAGAATATTTATTAAATTGTAAATTCATCAAAGACATAATTCGCAACATTAGTGACAGATCATTCAATCTTCGTGATGGAGCTATGTCACTTATTTATTCTGACATCCACTAACTAGTGACATAATATATTGATTGTGATGACAGATACTTGAGAGACAGACCAGATCCCTCCATTCTGAAAACACATTAAATATCTGAAGCACATGTCAACATACTGACTTAATGAGTGTGATGATTCAGAATAAGAGCTTTAACATAATTTCTTTGTACACATAGATATTCAGGTAATTTTCGCTTAAACACCTGTATCTCCAGTTCTGCCAATTACATGTTGCTAGGTAACAGACGATGGTACTTACATTCCTATAAATATATACAAAGAATCAGATTTTTCTTTTGCCAATGTCTGCCAGAAAGTGAATTATTACCTGCTTGTTAGTTGATAACATTAAAGATAAGAATGTTCACCCTTCACTCCACCCCCTCATCGCACTGAGAGAACGCTTAAGCGATTAACTGCGGTAGACAGTAAAAATATCTGAAGAAAATCTAAAGATTTCTTTATAGCTTCTGAGACTTTGATCACTCACTAGTTTTATTAATAAAATTCTTAACAAGTATTTAATTAAGAATATTTTCTAGTTGCAAATCGCAAATAGAATAAGTTAGTTTGTTAGTGCATCTGTCTGTCAAATTGATTGGCATTTCTCACAAATTCGCCAATAGATGTCACAAAGTTCCAGATAGTGTATTGTACTTGTTAATATTATCTGTCAGCACCCAAACAACAACATAGACATGTAAATCTAAATGATAGTAAAAGTGCTTAAAACAATTTATTCCGATGCTCTGGAGGGCTTATAGAACACACACTGATAAGATCAGTTGAACCCTGGTACTGTATGGAACAGACACATAAGAGCTATCCCCTGGTACTCTAGATAGCTTCTTGAACGCATCACTGATAAGACCCACTCCCATTGTGCTCTATCTAGCTCAGAGAACACACCACTAATAGGAGGCCATTCCATGGTGCTCTATCTGGCTCAGAGAATACACCACTAATAAGAGGCCATTCCATGGTGCTCTATGTGGCATAGAGAACACACCACTAATAACAGGCAATTCCATGGTGCTCGACACAGCACTAATAAGCGGCCATTCCACGGTGCTCTATCTGGCTCAGAAAACACACCACTAATAAGAGGCCATTCATGGTGCTCTATCTGGCTTAGAGAATACACCACTAATAAGAGTCCATTTAATGGTGCTCTATCTGGCTCAGAGAACACACCACTAATAAGAGGCCATTCCATGGTGCTCTATGTGGCATAGAGAATACTCCACTAATAAGAGGCCATTCGATGGTGCTCTATCTGGCTTAGAGAACACACCACTAATAAGGGGCCATTCCATGGTGCTCTATCTGGCTTAGAGAACATACCACTAATAAGAGGCCATTCGATGATGCTCTATCTGGCTTAGAGAATACACCACTAATAAGAGGCCATTTAATGGTGCTCTATCTGGCTCAGAGAACACACTACTAATAAGAGGCCATTTAATGGTGCTCTATCTGGCTCAGAGAACACACCACTAATAAGAGGCCATTCCATGGTGCTAAATCTGGCTTAGAGAATACAACACTAATAAGAGGCAATTTAATGGTGCTCTATCTGGCTCAGAGAACACACCACTAATAAGAGGCCATTCCATGGTGCTCTATGTGGCATAGAGAATACACCACTAATAAGAGGCCATTCGATGGTGCTCTATCTGGCTTAGAGAACACACCACTAATAAGAGGCCATTCCATGGTGCTATATCTGGCTTAGAGAATACAACACTAATAAGAGGCCATTTAATGGTGCTCTATCTGGCTCAGAGAACACACCACTAATAAGAGGCCATTCCATGGTGCTCTATGTGGCATAGAGAATACACCACTAATAAGAGGCCATTCGATGGTGCTCTATCTGGCTTAGAGAACGCACCACTAATAAGAGGCCATTCCATGGTGCTCTACCTGGCTTAGAGAACATACCACTAATAACAGGCAATTCCATGGTGCTCGACACAGCACTAATAAGCGGCCATTCCACGGTGCTCTATCTGGCTCAGAGAACACACCACTAATAAGAGGCCATTCCATGGTGCTCTATGTGGCATAGAGAACACAGCACTAATAAGAGGCCATTCCATGGTGCTCTATCTGGCTTAGAGAACATACCACTAATAAGAGGCCATTCCATGGTGCTCTATCTGGCTTAGAGAACATACCACTAATAACAGGCAATTCCACTAATAAGAGGCCATTCCATGGTGCTCTATGTGGCATAGAGAACACAGCACTAATAAGAGACCATTCCATGGTGCTCTATCTGGCTTAGAGAAGATAGCACTAATAAGAGACCATTCCATGGTGCTCTTACTGGCTCAGAGAACACAGCACTAATAAGAGGCCATTCCATGGTGCTCTATGTGGCTCAGATAACACACCACTAACAAGAGACCATTCCATGGTGCTCTAGCTGCCTTAGAGAACAAACCAGTAATAAGAGGCCACCCCCTTGTCCTGTATCTGGCTTAGAGAATACACCACTAATAAGAGCCCATTCGATGTTCCTCTATGTGGCTTAGTGAACAACACTAATAAAAGGCCATTCCATGGTGCTCTATCTGGCTTAGAGAAGATAGCACTAATAACAGGCCATCCCATAGTGCTCTATGTGACATAGAGAATATAGCATTAATAAGAGCAGTCCCCTGGTGCTTGAGAGGGCATAGAGAACACTATTAATAAGAGGCCATTCCCTGGTATTCCTTTACTAGTTGTGGTCACTATAATCATGCTGCCTTATGGTATAGACAACCATGTGGCCTAGTTTGGGTCTAGTAGGATTTAGCGATCCTAAAATATAGGCAAACATGACTTGCTAAACGCAGAAACTGAAGGTTGAATGTCGCTGCCATAAGAAAAGTGATGTTTAGGCCTCTCCTCTCCTTCACAGATGAGATATTTAAAATGCTGCTTATGGTGAAATAGCAAGATCACAATTAGAGCTGTGCTCAAAATGGTCAAGCTGCTCACGATATTGTTTTGCAAACGAAAACGATATCACAATATCATCAGATCTGCCTATCTTTTGAGAAAAGGTTGAAATCGACTCTAAAATTGTTTAACACAATTTCCCGTTATACGATTATACTTAATGTATACCTCATAACTATCATCGTGGGAGTGAAATTATTAAATGGGAAGGCCTAAATATTCCATATGCTTTAATAAACATCGTTTATTACATCAAAATTAGTCCAAGACTTGACATAAAATGTCGTCGCAAAAGGATATAAATCAGATGATGATCCACGGTCGTCACTCTCACATTACTTGAGTAGCATGAAAATGTAAATATTTGTACCCGGTAGGTACTTTCACCAACACATTTAAATAGGAGGGTATAATCGAGTACCTACCCGAGTAGCTAGGAGAGTGACAGCTTAAACTCACCCTATGGCCTATGGTATGATCTAACTTTCTGTTATGAAGAGAAAACTAGGTTTGCATTGACTAACTTCATGCACTAGCCAATGAAAATGTAGGAAGAATAGCTATAAGGTTTTCTAGAAGAAAACTGTGAACATGTGCACGATCATGTGCAGTTGTGCCAGTGTGTTCTTTTTTCAATAATTTTCATTCCCGATAGAAGAGTTTACTGTGCTTTGAGATCAATCGCATCATACTAGCCAATCAAAATGCAAGAGGGGCATAACTAGAAGAGAGCATCTAGAACAATGTGCAAAAATAAATATCTTGCAACAATGGATGCTAGTGATCTGTTTGATATATATGGCTTGCTAATACTGAGGTGCTTTAGATAAATAACATTGACTTTGGGTGGAATTAAGTACCAGTAAATACATTTAATACCAGTTAAACCAATGAAGAGGAAATAAATACTGTTAGTGCATTTGAAATCCGCAAGTCAATGAAATATGGTAACTTTGAATTTTTCACGATCACCAAATAAATTATCGATATCGTATGGTAGGTTGAAAAATCAATAAAATCGGAAATCGTGAGCAACGAGCACACCCCTAATCACAATGAATTTGACCTTTGACCTAATGAAGTATCATGTTGCATACTGTATCTATAGTATATGTAGTTATGTGTCCAAGTTTCCTTCCATTACTAGTATAAATTGTGACATTCTCAAACATATGAGAATACGATTTGCTAAAAACAAAAGATTAATGTTGAAAATGCACATGTCAAATAACAAGATCAAAATATGAATTGAACTTTGACATTATGACCCCCGCTATCAACAGAGTACTTCATTTTGGTATAGGTAACCATGCGTTAAAGTATGACTGGCTCGATAACTGATAACTGATATTTTCTATGATAGAATTGAAATTTTTTTTAACACAGTTGAGGGTTAACGCTTTAACCGTCATATCAGCCAAAAACGGCTTCTGCAGTGGTCCTGGGAAATGTCCATTTGCAGACCAAGAGAAGACTATTTTTAAAAATTGATCACTGGAATGACTAGCTCGATAATCTATGAAAAAATTTTAGTTTTCTTGAAAAAATTCACGTGTTAAAGGGTTAAAGTGTTACCAGCCACAGTTAGCTAAGGCTACATATGTTATTTTCAGTGCCAGTGACCTGACATTTATTTGATATAAAAAATCCCATTATTATTCCTAATTCATGACACTTATTAGCGGTAAACAAATGTGATTTGAACCGCTCTCTCTCTCTCGCTCTGAGACAGAACTTATAACCTATCATGATGTTTATAGAATGTGATCAATAGCTTTGAGATCAAATTGACATGTCCATGTCTGTGCCCTAACACTTTATCCCTCGAATTCGTTCAAGAAAATTTCAATTTTCTCATAGAAAATCTCCATTTGCAGACCAAGAGAAAACTATTTTTGAAAATTTACCACTGGAATGACTGGCTCAGTTATCGAGGCAGTCATTCCAGTGGTAAATTTTCAAAAATAGTCTTCTCTTTGTCTGTAAATGAACATTTCTCAACAGCACAGCATAAACCGTTTTTGGCTGATATGAGGGTTAAAAGGTTAAGATGATGCATGTATCTGGTACTGGAATAGAGTTATTGCAGACGGTGTTACACAAATACACACAGCAGTAAGATGAAGTAGATGGAATAGGAGTTTATGTAAACAGCACTCCTATAGAATAAACACACCACATAGCTATTCACAGTAAGAAATCAGAGTACATGATGGGAATATATATCCAATCCCAGGGAGATCTTCTGGACACTGAATAAGCATACAATGACCAATAGCAATAAACATGTACATGCTCTCCGGGTCACTCTGTGGAAAACATCACGGACCCACCCTCTCTGTAGAAAGCATTACAGACACACTCACTCTATCACATCTGTGAAAAGCAAGATGGAACCCACCCTCTCTGTGGCAAACATCAGGGACCAACCCTCTGTGTGGAAAGCAGGACACACTGTCTGTGGAAAATATCATGAACCCAATTCTTCTGTGGCAAATATGTTGGATAGATACACCACTTCCATCACTGACAGAAATATGATCAACCCACATCCACTCCAAATGTGGGAAACATTATGTTTACGTAACATGTATCTGTCAGGTGCACTTTGACACAAAATAGCTGGATTCTAACGATGTTTTCTGCATTAAAATGTCATTTGCTTGCGCAAAGCTGCAAATTGTTTTAACAAAAGGCAAAAGGGGGTCTGTATTACTCACATGGAACCTAGGCAGTTCAAGTAAAAAGGCAATGAGTTTTAAAGTGTTCTGGAAAATCCAAGATGATCAATTAAAATTCTGAAAATAAATTCCAGAGCTTATGATCCTTATAGCCAAGTTTGATTAAAATCTGTCAGGCAGTTTAGGATGAGATACATTTTAAAGCAAAAGTTGACAGACGGATGATCGCCATGGTATAAGCTCCTTTGGCCATTCTGACTATGTACTGTGGGTGGATTCACTGTAGTACATTCTGTCATGTGACACCAGTAATATTTTCTCAGTGTAAATGCTAGGTACTCGTTTCACATTAAACCCCATAACACTCAAATCAGCCAAAAACGGCTTCTGAAAGTGGTCTTGATAAATGGCCAATTGCAGACCAAGTGGGCTATTTTTGAAAATTTATCCCGAGAATGGCTGGCTCGATGACCGAGCCAGTCATTCCAGTGGTTAACTTTTTTAAATAGTCTTCTCCCAGTCTGCAAATGGACATTTTCTATGAGAAATCGAACTTTAAAGGATTGTCTGATCACGAGACTGAGCCAGCGACTGCAGATGAACAGTGGGGTCTACCAAGAATCTATGAGAAAAGACTAGAGCAGCATTTGCGCTGGTGATTCACAAACATATCTCCAGTTATCTTGACTGCCTAAAATAATTATACTTCTACAATATGCATTGATAATAATACAATATATATAGCAATAATAATAATGACATTTGATAATAAACAATAAAGCGTTAGCCATTTCTCTAATCTATTTCTCAATGTCCTGTATATAGATGAGATAATTTGTCCAATTTTTACAGTTCCCATTACAGTCTCTCGCAAGACATCAAGAAAGTCTTCAGAATATTTAAATACATCTGAACTGTCATTTTGGCTAAAAACGACTCTGTAGGGACCCAATGTGTATTTACGACATCCATTTCTTCATTTGTTTCAGCCTATCTCTGATGCTTGTCTTTATGTTCATGTCTAAGACCGTAGTCTATGATAATAGAGGCGTCACAAGATCAATATTATCTTTCACTTACTGAAAGCCAGGCTCACTGACAATCAACATTGCTGAGAAGGGAATGAGGCATGTAATACTAATAAACCCAACACATTTTGAAAATATAACAGTTATATATTATAATCACCTTTCTGTCCAGCTATCCCATTGAAACTTTTTGATGGAATTCAATCAAATTTGTTATGAGTTACATGTACCTGTATAACCATAGATATGATAGATTGCGAGGAAATATTTACATGTATAGATCTGGATCTACCCACTAAAAAGGACATGATTGCCTCTGAAATCCTTTTCCGGGAATTCAATAAAATGCTTTATATGATTTGTCCATGTTATTGTAGATTGTGATGCCATTTTATTTGGCTCTGCCTCCTGAAGATGCGAAGGGTAGTCCGGTCCCTGTATCAAAGTATTTATATCACGGTAGCTTTTAGCATTCTGTTAACCCTTTAATACTCATATCAGCCAAAAAAACCAAATGGATGCCGCTTTCGTTAGGTAGTGATGTCACATGAAATTCATAAATATTAATGAGCTGAAGAAATGAACTAACGTTAGGGTCTTTAAAACATGTTGAGCAGGCATAAAGGGAAGAATAAAAAATTTCTATCATTAAAAAAAATGTGTGCACTTTATGTTAATTTTGACATTTTGGTAAATCATTGATAAGCACCCACCCCTCCTCTAGAGCCTCTCCAATAAAATTTAGACATGCTACTGTCAATCAGTCTAATCCGAAGCGGCGGGAAAATGTAACCAAAGCAGGTGGCAACTTTGGATTGTGAAAATTGCTCATTTTAGGTGCTAAATAAGCACAAGTAAGTAATCTAAGAAAGTGCATTAAGGAATCGTGCAATTTTTATCACTACCATCAGTAATTGTATGAAAAGTTTCTTGTTTTGACAATATTTTGCTCAAAACTTTGTCAAAAGGTTCAGAACTGTCAATCAAAAAGTGGCTACTGTGTAGATGCGGTCCATGCAACGTTACATCATAGAACGAGAGCGATAAAAACAAATTCACGAATTTCGGTACTCACGAATTTAAGCAAATCGACCATACCAGTTTTCGTAGGGTGAAAGATTAGATGTGGGAGACTGGACTATGCTTTTTGTCAGGATTTGAAAATCTAAAGCTCTAGATTTTGCTAGCTCATTGATTAGGGAGCCGCACCATTGCAGTAGGTACATGAATTGATCACCGACTGTCACTGTAATGTATTAATCACGGAAATACAATACATTAAGTATGTTACACGGAATTATAAGACAAGGGCAAATATTAAGAAGCAGATTTTGTTGTTTATGAATGTCTTATACCCGTGTGCCGATAAGTATTCATTCAACGGATCTCCACAAATAATTAGATTGAGAAAGTTACAATAACTGAATTTCGAAAGAAACGAAAGTTAAAATTACACAGTTGCCAGATGTGTACTTGCCCATCATCCTTACTCTCTTCTGTAATTCATCATCATCATCATCATCATCAATTTACAAGGCATAAGCCACTGGCTTGTTATTGCCTCAGTGCTAAACTGGTAGGGCAGGCAACCCTGGTCTGGATACAACACGTGTAGCTATCTTCATGTGTGCATGTTCATGTAGATGCACAGGCTGTTTCAAGATTAGTCCAATGTGATGTAATAATTGTATTATGACTTTGGGAATTGACGGCTCACATATGTTGTATAAGCATATGTGTAACAGCAACGTCCAAAGCCACACCACAATTAATTGTGTTCAGTCGAATTCAAATATTCTTTCTTTGAAAAAGATGTCTAGTTTGCCCTTGAATATTTCGACTGTGGTTGCTTCGACTATTGTTGTTGGCAGTGAATTCCAATGTGGTGCCACTCTATTTGCGAAGGAGTGCTTCCGAATATCTTTGCTGCTACGTTTTATGTTGAGCTTGAGCCTATGACCTCTGGTCCGTGTAACATTGGACAGTTCGAAAAAGTAGTTCTTATCAATATTATATAGATCTTTGATGAGTTTGAATGTTTCAATCAAATCTCCACGAAACCGTCTATATTTCAGTGACATTAGATTTAGGGCTTCAAGTCTTTCTGTGTAGCTATACTCTCTGATTTGTGGGACCAGTTTTGTTGCTCTGCGTTGTACTCTTTCTAATAGCTGCGATTGCCTTTTCAGTCTTGGAGACCATGCTGAGTTGCAGTATTCAAGAATGGGTCGCACAAGTGATTTGTATAGTAGCGTGAAAGTAGATTGATCAATGTTGGTAAATGTTCTCTTGATTAGTCCTATTGTACTGTTTGACTTGGATACAATGTTCCCTATATGTATGTCAAAAGAGAGGTTTCCCGTCTCTCTGATATATGGGATGAACTGCCCAATGGGAGGGAGTAAAGCATCATCATCATTTACTAGTTATTGTCTTGGTGGTTTTAGTCATCTTGTTTCTGAATATATGTTATTATTTACTTGAACCCACAAACGACACAGATGGGGCTACCACATCACATCTGAACAACTGTCTGAACAAATCTGAACAGATATTGGTGTAATAATCGATGAAAAGCTAAATTTTGACCAGCACATAAATGAAAAGATAAACAAAGCAAACCAAATAATGGGATTAATCCGACGTACGTTTAACTATATAGATAAATTTAATTTTACCCACCTATTCAAGGCCCTCGTTAGACCACATATTGAATATGCTAGTGTTGTCGGGGCCCCACATTTGAAAAAACACATAAATGCTGTAGAAAATGTTCAAAGACGAGCCACCAAGCTCGTTCCTGGCCTACGCCATCTATCATACAGTGAACGCCTACAAACTTTGAAATTACTGACCTTGGCATTTCGTAGATTACGTGGCGATATGATAGAGAGTTTATAAACATCTCAACAACACATATGACCAAGGAACATTAGACTTCATTGAACTTCACAACACAAATACTAATACAAGAGGCCATAGCTTAAAACTCATGAAAGTTAGACCCAGACTAGACATATTAAAGTACTCCTTCCCATTGCGGTGCACTGATCATTGGAATAAACTCTCTGAATATGCCATCCGCGCACATTCAATTAATTTTTTAAAACATAGATTGGACAAACTTTGGGAAAGTCACCCTATGCGTTCAACTTTGAAGCTAAACCTACATTTCCAATTCTACTTCAATACTAGTTGACTGATGTGAAACTGTTATTCCTGACGTTAGAGGTCTGAGGCCTGCTGTCAGATGTCCTTTCATTGTATCATTGTATCAAATCCCAACATGTGGAGAAAATGGCACTAAAGGTGAAGTTCCTCACTAGCATGTATACACCACTTGCGAAACGTGCAGGGTTTAATCAATACTGGGTAGACTCGAGCGAAGTACCTAGCAAAGTCGAGGAAAATTCTGCTCCTGGCAGGCAAACGAGAGTTCTGATCCAGCTAACCATAGACTGCACCATTGGCAAAGCAGCAATCGGAGAGCATCCCTCCAATGCAGAAGACAAGCTGATATGAAAAACCGAAACGTGCAGCCGCGACTACTTTATAAAGTCCATGTCAAACGATGCCATCAGATGGATGTGAGACCATGATACTAACTAATTTTTATCTATGACTGCTCTACCTAGGCGCAGCTGACATGGTCCCCTATCTGACACCCTTTCTGATGATGATGTGCATATATTGAACCGCCTTGAAAGGACACAGGTTACTTATATCCAGTGATTAAAGAGAAATCACTATAATTGTGCGCAGAATATGTAACCGAATAAAAACTGTGCTTATAATACATGAGGACCGTAAGGCTTGACATCGTCAAAATTGGGATGAACAGGGTGCGCCCAATGAAGAGGCAGGATATTCTCAACTGAACAGAACTATTGTGTGGGACATTAGGCATCCTGCATTTGTTCATCATCATCATCATCACCACCATCATATGGGGCGATGTTGGAGGCTTGTTAGGCCCATTGTCGATCTATAACAATCAGTAATCTCAAAGTGCATTCAACTAGGGGTTGTGCATGTGATTTTGCTGGACTGTCTTATGCTTAATGTTCGAGACAGATCCAGATCAGTATGTTTTTTTGCTCTTTTTTGCTTTTATGATTTTAATTTTTTTAAATATTTTTAAGGAAATTCCTAGTGATGATCATTAGTATGCAAATTCTTGCATTTTGGCTAATATGTACACATGTACGTACATTTATTTACAAGAGGTGATAGATTGGTAGGGAAACCCACTGATCCTAAGATAATTACTTTTGGTTTATTATTGTTCTCTGTGTTTCTCGCTACCCATGTTTCCTTCATTGGGCTAGTGTCACTTCATGCTTACCACAAATATACGACCATGGAAACCTGTGACCAATCTAATCGGAATCATTACTGAATTGACACAATATTCTGAGTGTGTTGGATCTGCGATAGTGTCTCTGCATGCTATATCCACAAAATGCAAGCATAGAAAAGCAGAGAATAGCTAATCCAGATTGTTAATAAGCATGTTCCCATGTGTATACTGTTGCACAGGTAGCTGATAGATAAATATTACAGATGGATTCACAGTCATAGGTATAGCGCAATGGATGGCTTTCCCATACCCTATCACTGAGAAGGTACTGATAACGGATTCAGGTAGTTTATTCCACTGATCAGTTCATCCCAATGGGAAAGAACACTTTCGTATATTGAGCCTTGGTCTTATTTTCGTAATTTTTAGGTTGTAACCTCGGGTTATGTTATTTGTGTCCTGTCGTTCAATAGGGTCTGTAGTAACTAGGTCATATTTATTGCTCAGAATTCTATAACTCGATCATGTCGTCGCGCAGTCTTCTAAATGCTAATGTTGGTAATTTAAACTTCTGCAGGCATACATGATATGGTAGATTGCGCTTAGAAGGAACAAGTTTGGTTGCCCGTTTTTGGACATTGTCAATTGCATTTGTGCTTTTTCGGATACAGAGCCCAAACCACATTAGCATATTCAATATGCGGCCTAACAAGACATTTGTAGAGATGTTTAAAGTTTTCTTTATCTAGATAGTCAAAAGTTATTCCCTTTGTGCCGGTCCTTTGGTTAGATCTCTTTGGAAAGCATGTCTAGTTTACCGCTGGTGCCTCTATAATTGTGGTGACAGTGAAATCCAACAGGCTACCAGTCTGTCATAGACAAAATACTTGTGAATATCCTTAGCACCCAGATAGTTATTTAGTAGTAGAATATTTAGGGTTGCTAGAACAGAGAGCGGTGGGAGCTGCCGATCCGTGATCCGCAGTGACAGGAGGGGAGGTGGGCTGTCAGAACAGTAATTATGCACATACAGTCCACACATTCCAACTCGGGATTGTGTCCCGAGAAAATATGTGATGCGCCTAAGCACACAAAATAGCTAACGCTTAAAACACTATCTCGCTGTTATTATCTGTTAGATGTAATATGTCAGTTATCAGTAGGACTTCAGCTAATAACTAGGGCATAATTGGCTATCAGAACAGAGGGTGGTGGGAGCCGCGGATCGCGGATCAGCAGCTACAGGAGGGAGGTGGGCTGTCAGAACAGAGGCATAATAATGTTGCAGCAAACAAAAAAATCTATAAAACTCCTGTACCCCACTGTCCTGGAGAACCCCAGCATTATCGCCAGCTGGCCGGCCTCTCTCTCTCTCTCCCTTCTCTCTTTTCTGCAGGGGTTTTTATGTGGTTGCCGTTGCTCCTATTTTTTTTCCTGTCATTGTACCCATACACTGTTTCTGTCATTGTACTCCTACACTAGTGCGTACCTATTTTTCGAACTGGGTACCATCTAGCTGCGGTCTTTTGAGAGATTTGAACCATGTTTTTAAAATATATTTTGGCGCCATTATGAATTGAGCCAACAGGGAACCGATAACTAATCTTTTATGAATTGTTGTGCAATAATAGCAAACCGATCAATCGGACTGATAATGCACTGATAACTACATTTTGAAATTATTGACAACAGTCTACAGCAATGCACTGATAACTACATTTTGAAATTATTGACAACAGTCTATAAACATGTATGCTTACTGGCGTTACTGATGGCAATCTGTAGACATATATTCCCTCTGCTCTGTGACGCAAATAATGCATGCATGGCCGAGATGGCTAATGCATTATTCGTTATATGTCGAATTACACTTAAAAATCGCCGGTTCAAATCTTGCTATGTATTATTAGTAAATGTAAACAGTGGAATATTACTCCCAATCACCTAAAAAATTACACACACTAAATTAATACTATCTTCATAAAACACCTACAAATGACAATACTGTTACAAAAGATATAGTCCTAGACAAGGATATTACAGCCAATATGTGTACAGATTATCAGCTAAATCTAGGCCTTTTTTTTATTAATGCATGCATGGCCGAGATGGCTAATGCATTATTCATTTATATGTCGAATTACACTTAAAAATCGCCGGTTCAAATCTCGCTATGTATTATTAGTAAATGTAAACAGTATTGCCAGATAGTAGAGCATGCTGGACAACTTGTTTTGCAAACAGTCTGTCAGTGGTCTGTCTGTCTGTCAGTGGTCTGTCTGTCTGCCCCACAGGCCAGCCCCCATCAGCAGGTGATACAATCAAAATCCCCCTATTAGAGAAACACAACTGTATAGGTAAATATCTCCTATGGACATTGATGAAGTACTTCGAAATTTGGCGAGATTGTTGCAGCAGGGGCTTATTAGCCATACCACTTATGCCAAGAACCTGGCAGCTCTCCTTCCCAAGAAGCCAGCCCCAACACCATGCAGGAAACTACCATCCACTCCCGAGAAGCCAACCCCAGCCCCACACAGGAAGCTACCAACCACTCCCGAGAAGCCAACACCAACTCTCCTTTCCGAGAAGGCACCCCCCCCCCCCCACACACTCAGAGTCAGAAAACCCACCCAAGTTCACAGATGAGGAGACCGACAGTTTTCTTGATGCTTTATTCCAGGAAATGAGGGACATACCCCCAGGATTTGTGACAGTGACACGTGCAATCCAGAACTATCTGCGGGGATGGGAACTTCATGGACATGGGGAAAAAGATACAACAGCTTTCCTGGATAAAACACTGGACACGATCGACAGGAAGTTGGTGGAAGAGGTCCTCGACCAGAAGGGGGTGAAGTTCTGCCTTGCTCTCAAGATCACCCTCCACAAGGAGAAGAATGATGGGACAGAGGTCACCACAGATCCCCTGTTCTGGTCTAAGCAGCATGCCATCCTGAAGGCAAGTGATATCAGCGAGGCTGTGAAGGAGGCCAAACCCAAGGTGCTGCGATGAGAGTCTCGATGAGTATTACGAGGTTGTAAAGCTCTACGAGCTGACGCTCAACTATGAGGCATCAGGAGGTCAGAAGACGGCCGAAGCCATAGTAGTAGTGGCTGCTGTAGCAGGGGTGGTAACTGGGACAACTGCTGGAGTTATGCTCTACGCGGCTCACAGAGCTACAAGTTGAATACCTCCATTTTGCGAGAAGTGAACATTGCTATATACAAAGTACAGCACCGTTACTCTGACCGTGTGAGTGCCCCCTCGCTCTCCGAACAGGTTCCCAATATGAAAGCTGAGCTGGTTGCCATGGTTAGGTGGGATGATCCTTCTTCCGAGGTGGCACTGACCTTTGAGCGCCGACTCGAGGTCCTCATGGCCACTGTTTAGGCGGAGTAGGGCATATGACTCCCCTACCTCCTGTACTACCCCTCCTTTCTGAACCAAGACTGCTACAGCTACGCAATCTGAGGCACTACTTTGCAATGTCAACACTAGATGCTGGTTAGCCGTGGCCTGCATCAACAGGTTGTAAGTCGAATTCTGTGAAGCCTTCATTACATCCGCCGGCATAGTACCCTTTCCCCTTCACATAGTAGGAAGGTCCACGAGCCATCGTTACTCATCGTTCACATAGGTGGTGTCCAGGGTGTTGTTGCTCTGCATAATCTTCCACCTACTCACCACCTGTGGAAGCTGTACCTCTTTCGCCGCTGTGCTCTTGAGCTTAAACTTGAGCATCATGCTCCTAATCTCATGGATCTGTCCTGAGAGGGTGAAGTTCATGAACTTCCTCATTGTGGATAGAGGGTTCACATCATGGATACTAGGTCGAATGACTGTCCGACAGTCCTTCCGAGGATCCGTGTGATGTGAGGCCGTGGGTTCAACTACCTCATCTGGATACTGTACATACTGCTGCATGTTTTAAACAGCGATATTTGGTCAAGTTCTCCAGCAGGTCGTTTGTGGAGGGCAGAAACCAGTGCAACCCACCAAGAAGAAACCAGTACAGCTGCCGATTGACAGGGTCCGACGACTACTGCATGACGTCAACATTATCAACGAGCGAGCCAAGGTCCCACTTCCATCTGATGCTGAGATATTGACTGCCATAGAGGATACCAAAGTAACTCATGAATCGGATACTCTACCGGAAGCTTGACAGCGCCCAGGGCAGATTACTAGATCTCCCCAGGACACCCACTAAGAGTCCTGTAATTCTAGCTCTCCAGAAGGCTAGGGTTGATCCCAAAGTTCCACTAATGGTCGGGAAGTGGGCTGGCGTATTCAGCCTCCACACTGATGATGAACACCAGATGTTGGATGCTATACAGGCTGGGGCCACAGATTACTTCCGAGAGGAGATCGGTTCAACCATGACTGAGGGTGATGAATCCGTTGAGCACATCTTCAATGAAAGAGGGTGCGAGTGGCTGGTGAGAGATGAGGCAGCATTTATAATATTCCCCGCAGAGAACTACCAGGACTACCTCATCAAAACTTGCCTCAAGGAAAATACTAAGAGGGAATGGCTGAAGTGGGTCTTCCACAAGAAGTTTCTGAAGAATAGAGTCGAGGCATCTGATCCTCAGTGGATGGAGTTTCAGAAACATTCTCAAGAAGATGATGAAGTTCCTCAAGCGTCTGACGAAGTTCCTCAAGCTTCTGACGAAGTTCTTCAAGCTTCTGACGAAGTTCCTCAAGCTTCTGAAGACGTTCCTCGACCCTGAAAAAGCATCCCCGCCACTACTACTACTGTTGCAGCTCAGCTTCCTGGGCTAATGCATTCGCTTTAGCTTCCTGGCGGGATCCAGCTTGTAGCTGAAGTTTTCTGCTTTCTCAAGAGAAGGCTTGAAGCGGGACAGCTCACATGTCTCCTTGTTACTAAAGATGAAGCGGTATAGATCTGCGACCTTCTACATGCCTGGGATGAAGTCTTGTTTGGTCTCCTTGAGGGTCAGGCTGTCGTATATCATCTCAAGCAGGGCACGACCACCCTTTGAGCTAAAGTACAGGAGCCTCGCATTGTCGGATATCTGACGATATCTCATGGGTGTACTTCTGAAAGAGGACGAAGACAGTAATTTTGGTGTGCTGAATGCATCTGGTGATGTTGCTGAGGTATGTGACTGTCTTCTGGTCCATCGCAGGGTCAGCGATAACTAAAACAAGTGGTTCAATTAGTATAGCCGCGAGCAGCTTCTGCACCAGTGCTTGCAGGTTGCGTGTCTTGGAAATTGGACAAATCAGAGTCGGACACCAAGAGGATGTATCGAGACTGAAGATGTTCAGTGAGCAGGGCCCGCAGCAAGATATTTTTTCCATGTCCTGATGGGGCAATGATCAGCACCACCTGACCGGCATCATCTGGTCTACTGCTGTATGGCACTGACATGTTGCACATGCATGTGCAGGATGATCAACAGCTCTTCAGCCATAGCCTCGTCTATATCTGGGAGATTAAATGGCAGTACTTCCGGTACCAGCTCTTTTGCCTGCTGTGTGGGTAGCGTTGTACTGCTGGCGGATATGAAGGATGCGATAGAGGTGTCAAGCATGAAATCCCAACAACAGTTGAGAAGGTAACGTAGAGGGCCTGTGTCAGTGCCCACAGTGTCTAGCACCTCGAGTATTCGTATGATGCAAGCTTGAGCAGCCATGCTTATTATGTGATCTTAAACGGCAGGCCAAAGAATCCCGACTTCTTCAACTCGGGTAGTTGGAGCTTTGTTGTTGCATTCGCTGGGCCATCCACCATGGTATCGCTCAGCCTGATGGTGCCTACCTTGAGATTCTCCCCATCTTGTTGGAATGCGCTCCGTGGTTTCCAGAGATCCTTAACCAGATCCTATGCGTAGAACTCAGCCATAATCCTGATAGCACCAGCCTCATCTTGTTGATGGCTGACTGTCCTACCGTGTCAGTGTTTCTGATGAGATCTCTGGCTGGGATAGTACCTCGGATCTCTCGAGGTTCTCCCTTCTCATCGAAGTCGAGATCACCTAGCTCTTTGCTCTCTATGTATGTGAGTGACAGAGACATTGTTGGTGCATACATACATCTTAAACTAGGTCGTATCCCCAGTGGGATAGGTGGGCATAGGTAGACCATGTGGTGGGCCAAGGAAATAGGTAGCAGTTCTTAGGATACTGGCCCTCCCTGCAGGGGCATGCCTTGTGGGCTAACCACCATTTCTGGGAATTGGAAATACTCAGTCCATGTGGTAGATTATGCGCTACCGACTCTGACATAGCCAGCTATGCCTTATAGGCTACTGTTGTGTCATGAACCCGCCAAGCTTCCATTATATATAACATCTTAAAGCCAGACATAGGCCACGATAATCCCGGCCATAGCACTTGTCGCTAGCCCTAGAACCGTGGCTTCCATTAGAGGGATGCGTTCACCCATAATCTTGGCGGCAACATGATGCAAAATGGCGATTTTTGGGATGGGATGTGTTATTTATAGACAGTGGTTGACAACCGTACTCGCCACTGTAACAAGGACAGCGGCTCCAGAAGCAGGAATAACCTCATTACCACTCGTCATCTTTACCATGGCCACATTCTTGGCCGCTCTCTGGCGACATGAATGACCAGGGGCTTAGCCTGTGTCAGTAGCTTCTGGGTCTTGCTTTTGCGCAGCTTCTTCACCTTATGGAGACTCGCCTGGCTCTCCGGGAGTTGCTTTACAATCTGTACCATTGACATCATTATTTAAGCCCTGAGTATACGATGCGTTTAAACGTGTACATTCTACCTCGAGAGCACTAAGCAGATTTACCCAGTCTGCATCTGTTAGCTGATTAGATTGGTACTCTGGAATATCCCTAGCACTATACATAGCGGCTTAAACCATGGACCTGCTAGTACTATGTACTAGGTACTATGACGTCCTCTGCACCGAACTGAAGGACTATAAGAAAAAGTCACCAGATGAGCTTGTCCAGCTCTCTAACGCTGAGGTAGCAGAGGAGCTGACAGCTGTGAAACTCTACCTAGGATTTGGTAAGGGGCAGATCTGCTCCGTCGAATACCTCATTATGGGAGGCAGTATCGTTGAGCAGCTCCTGCATACTACAGGATTCTACAAGGATATGGAGTATCTGTCGGACGTGTTCCAGCAGTTGCAGGCATCCATGGCATCCCCCGACTGAGTTGAATAAGGCTCTGTGCTACTATAAGCTGGAAAAAGGCTGTACCACTAAACCATACAGTCCTTGCGTGTGTATGCCGACAACGTATTTGGGGGCTGTCAGGCAGGCCAGGCTAGTTAAGGAAATCTCATTTGCCATGACTCCCTCACCGGAAGAGAGTCAGAATGATCTATTGCCCTACGAGCAGGATCTACTAGCGGCGGACAAGACTGGTGATAAGCACAGCAATAACCAGACCTGACACCACTCGTGGGGCTATCATCCTGCTAGCACTGCTGGCGGGGTGGTGGGTGTCAGCACAGGTCCGTTTGTCGTTCAGCACTCCGGCTATTCCAGTGGTCGGAATGACAGTCAGAATGATGGTAGCACTGGCCCTCATAGGAGACCACGGGGACCTAGGTGTCATGGGAGTCAGGACGACATGCGCGGCTGAGTTATGGACAGTCCAGAACCAAATTACTGAATCTACTGGTTCAATCATGTTGCAGAAGCATGCATTCTCCATCCTACAATTTCATACACTTTTAACAATGCTATTAAATCCTTATAACTGTGTCAGAATGGAACTTAACATATATTGCGTTGGCATAACATTTAAATAGTGTTTGCAACTTGCTAGACAATTATTACTGTGCTTTGGGATATAAGAGGAGTCTCGTTCGTTCCCTTTTGTCAGACAATCACACCACTAGCTAGGATGCAGTGTGCCGTTTTTCTTAACATTTCGGCTGGGCCATAGAGCTAGTCCTCTTTGTTGGCATATGCGGGCCAAGTGTGTCGCCTAAGTAGACAAAGGGCAAAGGACAAGATATGTTCGGTCGTCATAGGGCTTGATCCACATGGACAAAAGTCTGAATTCCCAATTTTGAACAGGTAATACAGGTGGAAATTTACTTGGTCATGGCCAGTTCTCTGGCGATAGAATAACCTGCTCTGGTGTGGAAAGAGAGTAGTAAACATCAGCTGCAATGTTGTCATGATGTTGCTGTAACCATTTCTTCTGAAGTTTATATTTTATGATAGTGTTCCTCTTTAAATGAGAGGAATCAATGAACCACGAATACCGAATACAGTGTCTGCATACAAAGACATTAAAGGTGAAACAAAATGAAAGAAAAGAGTGCGTGTACGTGTGTGCGTACGTGTGTGCGTACGTGTGTGCGTACCATACATATACCTGTAACACATTTCATTGATGCTGTCATTATAAAGCATCAGCTGCGCTGGTAGCTTTTGAAATTCAAAGGTTGATACTTGTGCATGACAAAGGTTACAATACTTGTGTCTGGTAAAGGTTACAATACTTGTGTCTGGTAAAGGTTGCAATACTTGTGTATGATAAAGGTTGTAATACTTGTGTATGATAAAGGTTACAATACTTGTGTATGATAAAGGTTACAATACTTGTGTATGATAAAGGTTACAATACTTGTGTATGATAAAGGTTACATTACTTGTGTATGATAAAGGTTGTAATACGTGTGTATGATAAAGGTTACAATACTTGTGTATGATAAAGGTTGTAATACTTGTGTATGATAAAGGTTGTAATACTTGTGTATGATAAAGGTTACAATCCTTGTGTATGATAAAGGTTACAATACTTGTGTATGATAAAGGTTACAATACTTGTGTATGATAAAGGTTGTAATACTTGTGTATGATAAAGTTTGTAATACTTGTGTATGATAAAGGTTGTAATACTTGTGCCTGATAAAGGTTGTAATACTTGTGTATGATAAAGGTTGTAATACTTGTGTATGATAAAGGTTGTAATACTTGTGCCTGATAAAGGTTACAATACTTGTGTATGATAAAGGTTGTAATACTTGTGTAGGATAAAGGTTGTAATACTTGTGTAGGATAAAGGTTGTAATACTTGTGTATGATAAAGGTTACAATACTTGTGTATGATAAAGGTTGTAATACTTGTGCCTGATAAAGGTTGTAATACTTGTGTATGATAAAGGTTGTAATACTTGTGTATGATAAAGGTTGTAATACTTGTGTATGATAAAGGTTGTAATACTTGTGTATGATAAAGGTTGTAATACTTGTGTATGATAAAGGTTGTAATACTTGTGTATGATAAAGGTTGTAATACTTGTGTATGATAAAGGTTGTAATACTTGTGTATGATAAAGGTTGTAATACTTGTGTATGATAAAGGTTGTAATACTTGTGCCTGATAAAGGTTGTAATACTTGTGTATGATAAAGGTTGTAATACTTGTGTATAATAAAGGTTGTAATACTTGTGTATGATAAAGGTTACAATACTTGTGTATGATAAAGGTTACAATACTTGTGTATGATAAAGGTTGCAATACTTGTGTATGATAAAGGTTACAATACTTGTGTATGATAAAGGTTGTAATACGTGTGTATGATAAAGGTTGTAATACTTGTGTATGATAAAGGTTGTAATACTTGTGTATGATAAAGGTTGTAATACTTGTGTATGATAAAGGTTACAATACTTGTGTATGATAAAGTTTGCAATACTTGTGTATGATAAAGGTTGTAATACTTGTGTATGATAAAGGTTGTAATACTTGTGTATGATAAAGGTTGTAATACTTGTGTATGATAAAGGTTGTAATACTTGTGCCTGATAAATGTTGTAATACTTGTGTATGATAAAGGTTGTAATACTTGTGTATGATAAAGGTTGTAATACTTGTGCCTGATAAAGGTTACAATACTTGTGTATGATAAAGGTTGTAATACTTGTGTAGGATAAAGGTTGTAATACTTGTGTAGGATAAAGGTTGTAATACTTGTGTATGATAAAGGTTGTAATACTTGTGTAGGATAAAGGTTGTAATACTTGTGTATGATAAAGGTTGTAATACTTGTGCCTGATAAAGGTTACAATACTTGTGTATGATAAAGGTTGTAATACTTGTGTAGGATAAAGGTTGTAATACTTGTGTATGATAAAGGTTGTAATACTTGTGTATGATAAAGGTTGTAATACTTGTGTATGATAAAGGTTGTAATACTTGTGTATGATAAAGGTTGTAATACTTGTGCCTGATAAAGGTTGTAATACTTGTGTATGATAAAGGTTGTAATACTTGTGTATAATAAAGGTTGTAATACTTGTGTATGATAAAGGTTACAATACTTGTGTATGATAAAGGTTACAATACTTGTGTATGATAAAGGTTGCAATACTTGTGTATGATAAAGGTTACAATACTTGTGTATGATAAAGGTTGTAATACGTGTGTATGATAAAGGTTGTAATACTTGTGTATGATAAAGGTTGTAATACTTGTGTATGATAAAGGTTGTAATACTTGTGTATGATAAAGGTTACAATACTTGTGTATGATAAAGTTTGCAATACTTGTGTATGATAAAGGTTGTAATACTTGTGTATGATAAAGGTTGTAATACTTGTGTATGATAAAGGTTGTAATACTTGTGTATGATAAAGGTTGTAATACTTGTGCCTGATAAATGTTGTAATACTTGTGTATGATAAAGGTTGTAATACTTGTGTATGATAAAGGTTGTAATACTTGTGCCTGATAAAGGTTACAATACTTGTGTATGATAAAGGTTACAATACTTGTGTATAATAAAGGTTGTAATACTTGTGTATGATAAAGGTTACAATACTTGTGTATGATAAAGGTTACAATACTTGTGTAGGATAAAGGTTGTAATACTTGTGTATGATAAAGGTTGTAGTACTTGTGTATGATAAAGGTTGTAATACTTGTGTATGATAAAGGTTGTAATACTTGTGTATGATAAAGGTTGTAATACTTGTGCCTGATAAAGGTTGTAATACTTGTGTATGATAAAGGTTGTAATACTTGTGTATAATAAAGGTTGTAATACTTGTGTATGATAAAGGTTGTAATACTTGTGTATGATAAAGGTTGTAATACTTGTGTATGATAAAGGTTGTAATACTTGTGTATGATAAAGGTTGTAATACTTGTGTATGATAAAGGTTGTAATACTTGTGTATGATAAAGGTTGTAATACTTGTGTATGATAAAGGTTGTAATACTTGTGTATGATAAAGGTTGTAATACTTGTGCCTGATAAAGGTTGTAATACTTGTGTATGATAAAGGTTGTAATACTTGTGTATAATAAAGGTTGTAATACTTGTGTATGATAAAGGTTACAATACTTGTGTATGATAAAGGTTACAATACTTGTGTATGATAAAGGTTGCAATACTTGTGTATGATAAAGGTTACAATACTTGTGTATGATAAAGGTTGTAATACGTGTGTATGATAAAGGTTGTAATACTTGTGTATGATAAAGGTTGTAATACTTGTGTATGATAAAGGTTGTAATACTTGTGTATGATAAAGGTTACAATACTTGTGTATGATAAAGTTTGCAATACTTGTGTATGATAAAGGTTGTAATACTTGTGTATGATAAAGGTTGTAATACTTGTGTATGATAAAGGTTGTAATACTTGTGTATGATAAAGGTTGTAATACTTGTGCCTGATAAATGTTGTAATACTTGTGTATGATAAAGGTTGTAATACTTGTGTATGATAAAGGTTGTAATACTTGTGCCTGATAAAGGTTACAATACTTGTGTATGATAAAGGTTGTAATACTTGTGTAGGATAAAGGTTGTAATACTTGTGTAGGATAAAGGTTGTAATACTTGTGTATGATAAAGGTTGTAATACTTGTGTAGGATAAAGGTTGTAATACTTGTGTATGATAAAGGTTGTAATACTTGTGCCTGATAAAGGTTACAATACTTGTGTATGATAAAGGTTACAATACTTGTGTATGATAAAGTTTGCAATACTTGTGTATGATAAAGGTTGTAATACTTGTGTATGATAAAGGTTGTAATACTTGTGTATGATAAAGGTTGTAATACTTGTGTATGATAAAGGTTACAATACTTGTGTATGATAAAGTTTGCAATACTTGTGTATGATAAAGGTTGTAATACTTGTGTATGATAAAGGTTGTAATACTTGTGTATGATAAAGGTTGTAATACTTGTGTATGATAAAGGTTGTAATACTTGTGCCTGATAAATGTTGTAATACTTGTGTATGATAAAGGTTGTAATACTTGTGTATGATAAAGGTTGTAATACTTGTGCCTGATAAAGGTTACAATACTTGTGTATGATAAAGGTTACAATACTTGTGTATAATAAAGGTTGTAATACTTGTGTATGATAAAGGTTACAATACTTGTGTATGATAAAGGTTACAATACTTGTGTAGGATAAAGGTTGTAATACTTGTGTATGATAAAGGTTGTAATACTTGTGTATGATAAAGGTTGTAATACTTGTGTATGATAAAGGTTGTAATACTTGTGTATGATAAAGGTTGTAATACTTGTGCCTGATAAAGGTTGTAATACTTGTGTATGATAAAGGTTGTAATACTTGTGTATAATAAAGGTTGTAATACTTGTGTATGATAAAGGTTGTAATACTTGTGTATGATAAAGGTTGTAATACTTGTGTATGATAAAGGTTGTAATACTTGTGTATGATAAAGGTTGTAATACTTGTGTATGATAAAGGTTGTAATACTTGTGTATGATAAAGGTTGTAATACTTGTGTATGATAAAGGTTGTAATACTTGTGTATGATAAAGGTTGTAATACTTGTGCCTGATAAAGGTTGTAATACTTGTGTATGATAAAGGTTGTAATACTTGTGTATAATAAAGGTTGTAATACTTGTGTATGATAAAGGTTACAATACTTGTGTATGATAAAGGTTACAATACTTGTGTATGATAAAGGTTGCAATACTTGTGTATGATAAAGGTTACAATACTTGTGTATGATAAAGGTTGTAATACGTGTGTATGATAAAGGTTGTAATACTTGTGTATGATAAAGGTTGTAATACTTGTGTATGATAAAGGTTGTAATACTTGTGTATGATAAAGGTTACAATACTTGTGTATGATAAAGTTTGCAATACTTGTGTATGATAAAGGTTGTAATACTTGTGTATGATAAAGGTTGTAATACTTGTGTATGATAAAGGTTGTAATACTTGTGTATGATAAAGGTTGTAATACTTGTGCCTGATAAATGTTGTAATACTTGTGTATGATAAAGGTTGTAATACTTGTGTATGATAAAGGTTGTAATACTTGTGCCTGATAAAGGTTACAATACTTGTGTATGATAAAGGTTGTAATACTTGTGTAGGATAAAGGTTGTAATACTTGTGTAGGATAAAGGTTGTAATACTTGTGTATGATAAAGGTTGTAATACTTGTGTAGGATAAAGGTTGTAATACTTGTGTATGATAAAGGTTGTAATACTTGTGCCTGATAAAGGTTACAATACTTGTGTATGATAAAGGTTACAATACTTGTGTATGATAAAGTTTGCAATACTTGTGTATGATAAAGGTTGTAATACTTGTGTATGATAAAGGTTGTAATACTTGTGTATGATAAAGGTTGTAATACTTGTGTATGATAAAGGTTACAATACTTGTGTATGATAAAGTTTGCAATACTTGTGTATGATAAAGGTTGTAATACTTGTGTATGATAAAGGTTGTAATACTTGTGTATGATAAAGGTTGTAATACTTGTGTATGATAAAGGTTGTAATACTTGTGTATGATAAAGGTTGTAATACTTGTGCCTGATAAAGGTTGTAATACTTGTGTATGATAAAGGTTGTAATACTTGTGTATAATAAAGGTTGTAATACTTGTGTATGATAAAGGTTACAATACTTGTGTATGATAAAGGTTACAATACTTGTGTATGATAAAGGTTGCAATACTTGTGTATGATAAAGGTTACAATACTTGTGTATGATAAAGGTTGTAATACGTGTGTATGATAAAGGTTGTAATACTTGTGTATGATAAAGGTTGTAATACTTGTGTATGATAAAGGTTGTAATACTTGTGTATGATAAAGGTTACACTACTTGTGTATGATAAAGTTTGCAATACTTGTGTATGATAAAGGTTGTAATACTTGTGTATGATAAAGGTTGTAATACTTGTGTATGATAAAGGTTGTAATACTTGTGTATGATAAAGGTTGTAATACTTGTGCCTGATAAATGTTGTAATACTTGTGTATGATAAAGGTTGTAATACTTGTGTATGATAAAGGTTGTAATACTTGTGCCTGATAAAGGTTACAATACTTGTGTATGATAAAGGTTACAATACTTGTGTATAATAAAGGTTGTAATACTTGTGTATGATAAAGGTTACAATACTTGTGTATGATAAAGGTTACAATACTTGTGTAGGATAAAGGTTGTAATACTTGTGTATGATAAAGGTTGTAATACTTGTGTATGATAAAGGTTGTAATACTTGTGTATGATAAAGGTTGTAATACTTGTGTATGATAAAGGTTGTAATACTTGTGCCTGATAAAGGTTGTAATACTTGTGTATGATAAAGGTTGTAATACTTGTGTATAATAAAGGTTGTAATACTTGTGTATGATAAAGGTTGTAATACTTGTGTATGATAAAGGTTGTAATACTTGTGTATGATAAAGGTTGTAATACTTGTGTATGATAAAGGTTGTAATACTTGTGTATGATAAAGGTTGTAATACTTGTGTATGATAAAGGTTGTAATACTTGTGTATGATAAAGGTTGTAATACTTGTGTATGATAAAGGTTGTAATACTTGTGCCTGATAAAGGTTGTAATACTTGTGTATGATAAAGGTTGTAATACTTGTGTATAATAAAGGTTGTAATACTTGTGTATGATAAAGGTTACAATACTTGTGTATGATAAAGGTTACAATACTTGTGTATGATAAAGGTTGCAATACTTGTGTATGATAAAGGTTACAATACTTGTGTATGATAAAGGTTGTAATACGTGTGTATGATAAAGGTTGTAATACTTGTGTATGATAAAGGTTGTAATACTTGTGTATGATAAAGGTTGTAATACTTGTGTATGATAAAGGTTACAATACTTGTGTATGATAAAGTTTGCAATACTTGTGTATGATAAAGGTTGTAATACTTGTGTATGATAAAGGTTGTAATACTTGTGTATGATAAAGGTTGTAATACTTGTGTATGATAAAGGTTGTAATACTTGTGCCTGATAAATGTTGTAATACTTGTGTATGATAAAGGTTGTAATACTTGTGTATGATAAAGGTTGTAATACTTGTGCCTGATAAAGGTTACAATACTTGTGTATGATAAAGGTTGTAATACTTGTGTAGGATAAAGGTTGTAATACTTGTGTAGGATAAAGGTTGTAATACTTGTGTATGATAAAGGTTGTAATACTTGTGTAGGATAAAGGTTGTAATACTTGTGTATGATAAAGGTTGTAATACTTGTGCCTGATAAAGGTTACAATACTTGTGTATGATAAAGGTTGTAATACTTGTGTAGGATAAAGGTTGTAATACTTGTGTATGATAAAGGTTGTAATACTTGTGTATGATAAAGGTTGTAATACTTGTGTATGATAAAGGTTGTAATACTTGTGTATGATAAAGGTTGTAATACTTGTGCCTGATAAAGGTTGTAATACTTGTGTATGATAAAGGTTGTAATACTTGTGTATAATAAAGGTTGTAATACTTGTGTATGATAAAGGTTACAATACTTGTGTATGATAAAGGTTACAATACTTGTGTATGATAAAGGTTGCAATACTTGTGTATGATAAAGGTTACAATACTTGTGTATGATAAAGGTTGTAATACGTGTGTATGATAAAGGTTGTAATACTTGTGTATGATAAAGGTTGTAATACTTGTGTATGATAAAGGTTGTAATACTTGTGTATGATAAAGGTTACAATACTTGTGTATGATAAAGTTTGCAATACTTGTGTATGATAAAGGTTGTAATACTTGTGTATGATAAAGGTTGTAATACTTGTGTATGATAAAGGTTGTAATACTTGTGTATGATAAAGGTTGTAATACTTGTGCCTGATAAATGTTGTAATACTTGTGTATGATAAAGGTTGTAATACTTGTGTATGATAAAGGTTGTAATACTTGTGCCTGATAAAGGTTACAATACTTGTGTATGATAAAGGTTACAATACTTGTGTATAATAAAGGTTGTAATACTTGTGTATGATAAAGGTTACAATACTTGTGTATGATAAAGGTTACAATACTTGTGTATGATAAAGGTTGCAATACTTGTGTATGATAAAGGTTACAATACTTGTGTATGATAAAGGTTGTAATACGTGTGTATGATAAAGGTTGTAATACTTGTGTATGATAAAGGTTGTAATACTTGTGTATGATAAAGGTTGTAATACTTGTGTATGATAAAGGTTACAATACTTGTGTATGATAAAGTTTGCAATACTTGTGTATGATAAAGGTTGTAATACTTGTGTATGATAAAGGTTGTAATACTTGTGTATGATAAAGGTTGTAATACTTGTGTATGATAAAGGTTGTAATACTTGTGCCTGATAAATGTTGTAATACTTGTGTATGATAAAGGTTGTAATACTTGTGTATGATAAAGGTTGTAATACTTGTGCCTGATAAAGGTTACAATACTTGTGTATGATAAAGGTTGTAATACTTGTGTAGGATAAAGGTTGTAATACTTGTGTAGGATAAAGGTTGTAATACTTGTGTATGATAAAGGTTGTAATACTTGTGTAGGATAAAGGTTGTAATACTTGTGTATGATAAAGGTTGTAATACTTGTGCCTGATAAAGGTTACAATACTTGTGTATGATAAAGGTTACAATACTTGTGTATAATAAAGGTTGTAATACTTGTGTATGATAAAGGTTACAATACTTGTGTATGATAAAGGTTACAATACTTGTGTATGATAAAGGTTGCAATACTTGTGTATGATAAAGGTTACAATACTTGTGTATGATAAAGGTTGTAATACGTGTGTATGATAAAGGTTGTAATACTTGTGTATGATAAAGGTTGTAATACTTGTGTATGATAAAGGTTGTAATACTTGTGTATGATAAAGGTTACAATACTTGTGTATGATAAAGTTTGCAATACTTGTGTATGATAAAGGTTGTAATACTTGTGTATGATAAAGGTTGTAATACTTGTGTATGATAAAGGTTGTAATACTTGTGTATGATAAAGGTTGTAATACTTGTGCCTGATAAATGTTGTAATACTTGTGTATGATAAAGGTTGTAATACTTGTGTATGATAAAGGTTGTAATACTTGTGCCTGATAAAGGTTACAATACTTGTGTATGATAAAGGTTGTAATACTTGTGTAGGATAAAGGTTGTAATACTTGTGTAGGATAAAGGTTGTAATACTTGTGTATGATAAAGGTTGTAATACTTGTGTAGGATAAAGGTTGTAATACTTGTGTATGATAAAGGTTGTAATACTTGTGCCTGATAAAGGTTACAATACTTGTGTATGATAAAGGTTGTAATACTTGTGTAGGATAAAGGTTGTAATACTTGTGTATGATAAAGGTTGTAATACTTGTGTATGATAAAGGTTGTAATACTTGTGTATGATAAAGGTTGTAATACTTGTGTATGATAAAGGTTGTAATACTTGTGCCTGATAAAGGTTGTAATACTTGTGTATGATAAAGGTTGTAATACTTGTGTATAATAAAGGTTGTAATACTTGTGTATGATAAAGGTTACAATACTTGTGTATGATAAAGGTTACAATACTTGTGTATGATAAAGGTTGCAATACTTGTGTATGATAAAGGTTACAATACTTGTGTATAATAAAGGTTGTAATACTTGTGTATGATAAAGGTTACAATACTTGTGTATGATAAAGGTTACAATACTTGTGTATGATAAAGGTTGCAATACTTGTGTATGATAAAGGTTACAATACTTGTGTATGATAAAGGTTGTAATACGTGTGTATGATAAAGGTTGTAATACTTGTGTATGATAAAGGTTGTAATACTTGTGTATGATAAAGGTTGTAATACTTGTGTATGATAAAGGTTACAATACTTGTGTATGATAAAGTTTGCAATACTTGTGTATGATAAAGGTTGTAATACTTGTGTATGATAAAGGTTGTAATACTTGTGTATGATAAAGGTTGTAATACTTGTGTATGATAAAGGTTGTAATACTTGTGCCTGATAAATGTTGTAATACTTGTGTATGATAAAGGTTGTAATACTTGTGTATGATAAAGGTTGTAATACTTGTGCCTGATAAAGGTTACAATACTTGTGTATGATAAAGGTTGTAATACTTGTGTAGGATAAAGGTTGTAATACTTGTGTAGGATAAAGGTTGTAATACTTGTGTATGATAAAGGTTGTAATACTTGTGTAGGATAAAGGTTGTAATACTTGTGTATGATAAAGGTTGTAATACTTGTGCCTGATAAAGGTTACAATACTTGTGTATGATAAAGGTTGTAATACTTGTGTAGGATAAAGGTTGTAATACTTGTGTATGATAAAGGTTGTAATACTTGTGTATGATAAAGGTTGTAATACTTGTGTATGATAAAGGTTGTAATACTTGTGTATGATAAAGGTTGTAATACTTGTGCCTGATAAAGGTTGTAATACTTGTGTATGATAAAGGTTGTAATACTTGTGTATAATAAAGGTTGTAATACTTGTGTATGATAAAGGTTACAATACTTGTGTATGATAAAGGTTACAATACTTGTGTATGATAAAGGTTGCAATACTTGTGTATGATAAAGGTTACAATACTTGTGTATGATAAAGGTTGTAATACGTGTGTATGATAAAGGTTGTAATACTTGTGTATGATAAAGGTTGTAATACTTGTGTATGATAAAGGTTGTAATACTTGTGTATGATAAAGGTTACAATACTTGTGTATGATAAAGTTTGCAATACTTGTGTATGATAAAGGTTGTAATACTTGTGTATGATAAAGGTTGTAATACTTGTGTATGATAAAGGTTGTAATACTTGTGTATGATAAAGGTTGTAATACTTGTGCCTGATAAATGTTGTAATACTTGTGTATGATAAAGGTTGTAATACTTGTGTATGATAAAGGTTGTAATACTTGTGCCTGATAAAGGTTACAATACTTGTGTATGATAAAGGTTACAATACTTGTGTATAATAAAGGTTGTAATACTTGTGTATGATAAAGGTTACAATACTTGTGTATGATAAAGGTTACAATACTTGTGTATGATAAAGGTTGCAATACTTGTGTATGATAAAGGTTACAATACTTGTGTATGATAAAGGTTGTAATACGTGTGTATGATAAAGGTTGTAATACTTGTGTATGATAAAGGTTGTAATACTTGTGTATGATAAAGGTTGTAATACTTGTGTATGATAAAGGTTACAATACTTGTGTATGATAAAGTTTGCAATACTTGTGTATGATAAAGGTTGTAATACTTGTGTATGATAAAGGTTGTAATACTTGTGTATGATAAAGGTTGTAATACTTGTGTATGATAAAGGTTGTAATACTTGTGCCTGATAAATGTTGTAATACTTGTGTATGATAAAGGTTGTAATACTTGTGTATGATAAAGGTTGTAATACTTGTGCCTGATAAAGGTTACAATACTTGTGTATGATAAAGGTTGTAATACTTGTGTAGGATAAAGGTTGTAATACTTGTGTAGGATAAAGGTTGTAATACTTGTGTATGATAAAGGTTGTAATACTTGTGTAGGATAAAGGTTGTAATACTTGTGTATGATAAAGGTTGTAATACTTGTGCCTGATAAAGGTTACAATACTTGTGTATGATAAAGGTTACAATACTTGTGTATAATAAAGGTTGTAATACTTGTGTATGATAAAGGTTACAATACTTGTGTATGATAAAGGTTACAATACTTGTGTATGATAAAGGTTGCAATACTTGTGTATGATAAAGGTTACAATACTTGTGTATGATAAAGGTTGTAATACGTGTGTATGATAAAGGTTGTAATACTTGTGTATGATAAAGGTTGTAATACTTGTGTATGATAAAGGTTGTAATACTTGTGTATGATAAAGGTTACAATACTTGTGTATGATAAAGTTTGCAATACTTGTGTATGATAAAGGTTGTAATACTTGTGTATGATAAAGGTTGTAATACTTGTGTATGATAAAGGTTGTAATACTTGTGTATGATAAAGGTTGTAATACTTGTGCCTGATAAATGTTGTAATACTTGTGTATGATAAAGGTTGTAATACTTGTGTATGATAAAGGTTGTAATACTTGTGCCTGATAAAGGTTACAATACTTGTGTATGATAAAGGTTGTAATACTTGTGTAGGATAAAGGTTGTAATACTTGTGTAGGATAAAGGTTGTAATACTTGTGTATGATAAAGGTTGTAATACTTGTGTAGGATAAAGGTTGTAATACTTGTGTATGATAAAGGTTGTAATACTTGTGCCTGATAAAGGTTACAATACTTGTGTATGATAAAGGTTGTAATACTTGTGTAGGATAAAGGTTGTAATACTTGTGTATGATAAAGGTTGTAATACTTGTGTATGATAAAGGTTGTAATACTTGTGTATGATAAAGGTTGTAATACTTGTGTATGATAAAGGTTGTAATACTTGTGCCTGATAAAGGTTGTAATACTTGTGTATGATAAAGGTTGTAATACTTGTGTATAATAAAGGTTGTAATACTTGTGTATGATAAAGGTTACAATACTTGTGTATGATAAAGGTTACAATACTTGTGTATGATAAAGGTTGCAATACTTGTGTATGATAAAGGTTACAATACTTGTGTATGATAAAGGTTGTAATACGTGTGTATGATAAAGGTTGTAATACTTGTGTATGATAAAGGTTGTAATACTTGTGTATGATAAAGGTTGTAATACTTGTGTATGATAAAGGTTACAATACTTGTGTATGATAAAGTTTGCAATACTTGTGTATGATAAAGGTTGTAATACTTGTGTATGATAAAGGTTGTAATACTTGTGTATGATAAAGGTTGTAATACTTGTGTATGATAAAGGTTGTAATACTTGTGCCTGATAAATGTTGTAATACTTGTGTATGATAAAGGTTGTAATACTTGTGTATGATAAAGGTTGTAATACTTGTGCCTGATAAAGGTTACAATACTTGTGTATGATAAAGGTTGTAATACTTGTGTAGGATAAAGGTTGTAATACTTGTGTAGGATAAAGGTTGTAATACTTGTGTATGATAAAGGTTGTAATACTTGTGTAGGATAAAGGTTGTAATACTTGTGTATGATAAAGGTTGTAATACTTGTGCCTGATAAAGGTTACAATACTTGTGTATGATAAAGGTTGTAATACTTGTGTAGGATAAAGGTTGTAATACTTGTGTAGGATAAAGGTTGTAATACTTGTGTAGGATAAAGGTTGTAATACTTGTGTATGATAAAGGTTGTAATATTTGTGTCTGATAAAGGTTGTAATACTTGTGTATGATAAAGGTTGTAATATTTGTGTATGATAAAGGTTGTAATACTTGTGCATGACAAAGGTTGTAATACTGGTGGCACCAATACTGCGTCTGAAATGGTCAAGCAGTCGAAACATACTTAAGCTCGCTCTAAGTTATTTCCAATGGTACCGTTTCACAAATAAACTAATTTTTCAAACCAAATAAATGGTGTGTACAGACTAGTTTACAGGAAATAGCACATACTACCAAACATGGGTGACAGAGCCGGAATTTCTGTATAAAATTCGGATAGTGTAGGAATGTATTATATTACCAAAATTGAGTGTTCCAAAATGTATTTTTAGTTTGGATCTATATCTTCATTAATTCATACAGGTCTCACACCATCTTCATCACACTATTACGCGCGTGTATGATGATGTCACAATCATTACGTCACAAAGATAAACGTACACAAACATAGGTTTTGAATTTTCGTGACACACAGAAATCAACAAACAGCAAAACATGTAAGAGATAGTATACAATGGACCTTTCCGCTTTTAGCTATGCCCCGCCCATCTCTAGCTAAGCTCCACCCACACCACGCTCGTGTTGGGATCGACGATTTCGGAACTGTCTGACTATCAATTTCCAGAAAACTATGCAGGTAAGCTGTTGAATATTTTGAGACTAATTTGACTGGGCGCTGTTGCTGCCTATGGCAGCGGCAACGCCCAGTCAAATTAGTTTCAAAATATTCAACAGCATGTTTAATAAATAGCAAAGAAATACAATTCGTACAACATGTCCGACTATTACGCGTTAGAGACGGACTATTTCGAATCATTCATGACGTTATGACTATGATGTCAGCCTACACGTCACGTAGTTGATTAAAACGTCATATCATGAATGGATAAACTTGGAAATGTATATTAGTTTATATAGCTTTATAAGAAACATTACGTCACTGGAATACAATAGGGCCGTATGACAATTTTCTCAACCTTTCAGGAGAGCAAGAAAACGGAACAAAATTTAACATAATGTAACAATAATTATTAAACCTTTTATTTTGAAAGTAACAAAATGGACCTCTAGTATGTAGAATAAAAGTAAATGATAATACAAAACATTTTTGATATTATTACACAATTTCTCATTTATACGCCTTTTTACCACTGAAATTCTGTTTGTGTAAGAATGCAGCATCATTGTATATGGACATACATCTTTTTAGTTCACATTAGTTTAACGTACCAGTAATGTCAAAGAGTCGTATATAAGCATACGTCTTTCTTACAGTTTCATACTATTATTATTGTCTCCTATAATAAGCATCATAATAAGCTTATATTGAGAATCTCATAATTATTCAGATCAATCATGTTCATAATCACTCATTAAACCAATATAAACCAGTGGGCAAAAGCGAAGAAGGACTGATTGCAGCTGTAGGATGTTTCTACTACTACAGCCACAGAATACAGTAATCATACATAAACCAATATTACAGTAAAACGTCATCTATAACAGACACTTGCGACTATCCATCTTAATGAACTGGCATCGTGTGGCCCCAAACGTATGTGTCCGTTATAGACACGTTTGACATATAATGGCATTATGACAAAATCACTCTTAGAAAGCACAGTAACGATTATTTTAAACACAAAAGCCGCAAATCCGATTAACTAGCATACTTTAACAACGTGCATACTAACATACACCATTCATTTTCATTTATTTTAATTTTCCTCATCAGAAGATACAGTATTTGAACTCTGTACATTTTGATTATGACGGAGTTCAAGGAATGTTGAATGATACTGTTCAGGTATTGCCCCCAGAGTTGCACAGAGAAAGTAGGTCCGTATATTTATCATGTGTGATCAAAGGCCCATTTTGCCGCAGTTATGTTACCATTATAGAAGTTGCATCAAGGGCTTTTGCTTTTTGTCTGGTTTTTACATTTTTACATCCCAAGTTTACAGCTACCAAATCACTATTGTAGTTGTATTTGATATTTAACATATTTTGTGCCTTTTTGATACTTTTACAACTCTGATTGCATTCCACCTACTCCTTTCTCCATTCACATTCTTCTCTACATTATTTATTTTAGCAGCCAGATCTTTAAAGTCCTTGACGTCTTCTAAATTCATTTCTCTAACATGAAACTGCTGTTTTCTTCGTGCCAATCTAACAAGAGTATACCACTGCTGCGGAGTATATATTGGTACACCCTTAGATGCCCCTTCAATGGTCGAATGAATTGAGTCATTTTCATTCTGTGTATTACCCTTTTCAAGAAAGGAATGCTTTGTACTGGATATGTCAAATTCATTCAATGTATACCAGTACATAGTAACAACGAAATGGTTTCGGTTTTGTCCTGCCCAGTTATCGGAGAAAAACCTAAAATGCGTTACTCCATTTTCTATTTGAGTCTTCACATACAAAAACAGGCATGAAGCTACCTCACAAGAGCCTCGCATTGCAATTGTCTCTGGCCACATATAACAACACCTTTCACCATTGTGCGTGTTATACACACTGAGGTTATAAATAGAGTTTCCGTTTATAATAAAATGTGGATATTTCACCATGAGGAGCATTAAGGACTTGTTGCAGATCAAAACAGCTACAACAATATTCTTGTGAAAATTCTGCTTTGTATTTTTGTTTATCTTTGAGTTCTCTAGCAAGAGTTTTGTTCTTTAAATGATTCTCATATTTCTCTAATATTTGCTATTTCCTTTCCTCAGTTGCATGCGTGTATTCTGCGCACAACTCGCATTGGTATTTTTTTAGGATGAAAAAAGCCAAAATTAAATTTGGTATGGAAAACACGTTCATCAATTTTCTTGTGAGACATGGTCCTCCCAGCATCTCCACACTGCTCAACATACCGGTCGAACATTTTGGAAAGTGACAGCTGAGTTTGCAGATATTTTCTAGTTGAATTTTTTCTGCAGTAATGTGATTCTACAGTAGGAAAGCTAGAAATGTGTTCTCTAATGTCATTAAGAACAGTTTGTGATATTTTTCTTTGATGTCCATGGTGACCCCTTTTGTCACTTTCTGTAACTCCACGGTCATCTTGTTTCATATGGCTGTTGTGAACAACATTCTCTGTGATATTTAATGTGTGTAGAAAGAATACCTTGGACACCTTTACTTTATTTTCATTGGATTTAGGTAATGTATATAGTAAACTTTTATTTCTACGTGATTTAGTTTTCTTTTACTTAGATTCAGTTGATGTAACATGGGAATTGATGAAATCTCGTTGTCTATTTATTTCACCTAACTTCCAAAATCTATTAAATATTGCCTGACGATAACCTAAAGTTAGTGTTTCATGGCATTTTGAATGATATTTTTCACCACAGCCAGGTCCAACAATTCTATCCCTTTTCGGTATCCCACGTGCACTAGTATAAGCTAATCCAAGATTTCGTTTTTGTTTTCTTATATTACGCACCCATGCAGCCTCATTACGAACACGCTTTCGACCTCTCGGTGAAACATTTGAATTCTCATTGAATTCAGTTCCATCTGTAAACTATTCTTCAATTTCTATTTGATTATCGATACTTATATTATTGGATAAGTCTAGATTTGTAGTCGTGGATGGAAATGGAGCAGCTGCAGAACTTGTGCTTACACATGAAGGATTATTAGCCAATTCAAGAAGATTGCAACTATGTTTATGTAATGTGCTAGAAACTTCTGGAGGCAACACGTTTCTGCTTTTGTACCGGATAAGGCGTAAGTCATCCACCAGTTGTGTCACTCACACATGAATTCTCTTTGGCAATGCTACCTGCAGTTGCATCTACACTATGCTCAAGAGGACCTTGCAAATTTCGTATACTGCCACCTAGTAGATTATGCTCAAGGGACCTTGGTGCATTTATAGCAACTCCATGAGCAGTACTTTTTACTGACACAGTTAAACCAATGTTCATATCATTGTCACTCTAATAGAAGAGATCGTCAGCAGGAATGGCCATCTTGAAGGATCTAGTAACTTCCCCAAATTCCATATTATGATCATTAATGAATAAGTTTTTCGCAATGACTGCTGATAAGCTAGAATATCCGATCTCTCTAACATCGACATCATTCATATTAGGAAAATCAGAAGCATTCACAGATTCATTATTATTAGTAATCATTGTGCATGTATATGTGTTATCTGGATTATAACTAGCATTATTATTAGCATCTGGAACATGATTATGAATCATTGTACAGTTATCATCACGATTATCATTGGCACGAATGGAAGCGTCTGGAGCATCATTAGGAATCATTGTACAGTTATCATTACAATTCTCATTGGCACGAATGGAAGCGTCTGGAGCATCATTAGGAATAATTGTACACTTATCATTACAATTATCATTGGCACGAATGGAAGCGTCCGGAACATGATTAGGAATCATTGTACAGTTATCATCACGATTATCATTGGCACGAATGGAAGCGCCTGGAACATGATTAGGAATCATTGTACAGTTATCATCACGATTATCATTGGCACGAATGGAAGCGTCCGGAACATGATTAGGAATCATTGTACAGTTATCATCACGATTATCATTGGCACGAATGGAAGCGCCTGGAACATGATTAGGAATCATTGTACAGTTATCATCACGATTATCATTGGCACGAATGGAAGCGTCCGGAACATGATTAGGAATCATTGTACAGTTATCATCACGATTATCATTGGCACGAATGGAAGCGCCTGGAGCATGATTAGGAATCATTGTACAGTTATCATCACGATTATCATTGGCACAAAAATGGAAGCGTCTGGAACATGATTAGGAATCATTGTACAGTTATCATCACGATTATCATTGGCACGAATGGAAGCGTCCGGAACATGATTAGGAATCATTGTACAGTTACCATCACGATTATCATTGGCACGAATGGAAGCGTATGGAACATGATTAGGAATCATTGTACAGTTATCATCACAATTATCATTGGCACGAATGGAAGCGTCTGGAACCTCATTAGGAATCATTGTACAGTTATCATCATGATCATCATTGGCACGAATGGGAGCGTCTGGAACATCATTAGGAATCAAAGTACAGTTATCATCATAATTATCATTGGCCCGAACGGAAGCGTCTGGAACATCATTAGGAATCATTGTACAGTTATCATTGGCACGATTGGAAGCATCTGGAAACTCATTAGGAATCATTGTACAGTTATCATTACGATTAACATTGGCAAGAATGGAAGCATCTGGAACCGTATTAGGAATCATTGTACAGTTATCATTACGATTATTATTGGCACGAATGCAGGCGTCTGAAGCATCATTAGGAATCATTGTACAGCCATCAATACGATTATCATTGGCACGAATGGAAGCGTCTGGAACATCACTAGGAATCATTGTACAGTTATCATCACGATTATCATTCGCACGAATGGAGGCGTCGGGAACATCATTAGGAATCATTGTACAGTTATCATCATGATTATCATTGGCACGAATCGAAGCATCTGGAACATCATTAGGATTCATTGTACAGCTACCATTACAATTATCATTGGCACGAATGGAAGCGTCTGGAACATCATTAGGAATCATTGTACAGTTATCATTACGATATTCATTGGCATCGGAATGACGTTGTCTTTCTTCACGTAAGCGTTTTCTTAAGGTGTCTTAATGGTTCCATCGGCTGGTAGCTGTACTTACAGCTGGTCTTCATCTTTCTCTTACCCATTCTGCACTGCAAACAAGATCGGATTATATTTATATTGGTAATTAAGTGTGCATATTCACAGCGGAATGGTTGAAAATAAAATTGTTAAAATTATATCCTTTTAGAGGCTTAAACTGTGTCGCTCGATGGAATGAAACGAAATAAATCTGAACATGTGATGATTTCAATCTATATAAATAAATATCGTATTTTCAGTTGTGAATTTGAATGAGGGCCTCTAATTCAATTAGACAGCTCAAACAATTATAAATCTATACATAAGGAGATCATCATATGCTAAGATTTATTTCCTTTCATTACATCTAGGTACACAATTCAAGCCTCTAAAAGTATACAATTTTAACAATTTTATTTTTCACCATTCTGCTGTGAATATGCACCTTTAATCACAATATCTTAATTGATTTGCTTGGACCAACTACGCTATTTACAGTGTTTAGCTAAAATATGACTTGCAATGATGAGATTTCACCAAATGGTTTCGGAGGAGATGGCGTGATAGCCTTTGCACTTGAATTTTGATGATATTTGACATTTTGCCCCCAGGGTGCAGAGCCCAAAGTATTGCATTCAATCATATGGGTAACTCACATACCAAATTTGGTTGAATTTCACTTAAAGGTTTAGGAGGCGATAGCGTGACAACCCGATGGACGGACTGACGGTACGATGAGCAGATGCATGGATGGAGGCGATCACAATATCCCCGACACTTTTTGCACAAGTTTGGGGGTAAACACACGCACGCACGCTCGCACGCTCGCACGCACGCACGCACGCACGCACGCACGCACGCACGCACGCACGCACGCACGCACGCACGCACGCACGCACGCACGCACGCATACACACAGTCAAACGATGCGGCGATACGTTATGATCCGTAATTCAAGGACTAAGATTAGGCTACTACTAAGATAATGACATAAGAAGTCATTTATTTTCTGTATTGAAAATAGTAAATTCATAAGGCCATACTCAAGGGATATCACTAAAATCACGCAAATCTCACATCTACCAGCTGATTTAAATCGTCTTATCCTTGCAATAAATATATAAATTGATACGGCACCGCCATTATTACCTTTAAGGCACACTTATTTCCACACTTCAAACAGTATTTGGTTATATAACTTACCTTATTTCTGTTTAAAAAGATTTATTATGATGAAGAAAATTCTTAATGATAATTGTTGTTATAATTATAAACACGTGTATATTGGCATACGTCTGTATGCCACTACGGTATGCCAAAGATTAATTTAGGAAAATATAAAACAACAAAGCCATATGCGCACATACATCTGTATTGCATTCCGACAAAAAAGACTAATCTGCATCAGATATACAGCAACAAGGCTCTAAGTACATATACATGTGTATTGCATTCTCAATATGAAACTAAAATTATACAACTAATACTAAAATATTAGAAATAAAATACGACCGTTTTACATGGTCTGTGAAAAGATGTATACAATCATTTTCTGCACAAAAAACAAAATTTGAAAATTTGGACATACGCCCCTATTGTATTCCAGTGACGATTAGTTAAATTAGTTTACATTGGCGCACACATACAGACACTAATGTCGTGAAGAAGGAAGGGATGTCTGGACGTAGATGGACCTATCTTCAGACCAGACGGTATATCAACACACATGGGCATTCTCTGTATGCACGCATGCGCGTTTATAGTACATACTCATTGGCTTATCCAGACTTTACATCAATAAGTTCAGGCGACATAACAGTGAATACAATATAAATCGGATTGGACAGACAACGACAATCACTCTGAAGTACAAACCGAGACATATTACTATAAATTTGAGTGAACTATGGTTAATGTTCATATTGTCTGGAAAGCGTGTTTAGCGGTCTCTCCATGGTCATGCCCGTAAGTTTTATTATTGTGGCAGGGCGTGTATCACATCTCGGGAGTCGGGATAAAAAGGCACGATCACTATCGTATGACGTCACAAAGCTACATAACCACTACTGCTATACTTTTACCCAGATGATGCAGTTAATGTTTTGTGCTCAGATTGATACATTTTTAATTTGAGTAAACCACTTCCGAAACATGGGGATCTTAATGAACTAGCCTATAAGGTGTCACTGTGGTGGTTCATGTGAGATTTTTGTCAAGGAGTGCACGTAGCGGCATAGATGCAATATGCATTGAGGTCACATTACATATTTAGACCGGAGCAATGACTTTGAGTCAGTTAATCCTTTCTTCGAATTAACTTATCCAATGGCTGTACCGAATTGACGGATAACAGTACTATATTGGGCCAACGTTGGTGATTGGCTGGCATGGTCCCCGCTAGCTGTTATGCATTTGGCCAACGTTGGCAATCGGTTGATACCGTCGACGTTGGCAATAATTAAAGGGTTGGGCAAAGCTTGGCATAACAGTGGCAACATTACAGTTAGGTTACGGTCAGTTCAGCAAACGTAAGGCCAACAACTTATAGTCAATGTGTATTGTAAATCTTTTATGCATGAGTTGGGCCAGCCTTAGATGCATAGGCTGTGCTATAGCATTGATGAGAGCGCACAGCTTCAAGGTGATCATCGCACAATAAGCAATTAATCCAAGCACACAAGTATCAATCCTATTGATGGTAGTATATTGGTAGTACTAAGGCTGAATCTATAGGATGATTTCTCAACGGTTAGCGTCCACGTGAAAACATATCAGAGTCAATTCACCTTTCTACTGTATCTATCCATCAATTATGACGTCATAATCAACTACGTGACGTATTTGACATCACAAAGAATGAATGACGTAGGTAAGTACGTCACGAACGGATAGTTGAAGACGGACTATACGGTGTTGTACGAATTGTATGGCTTTACTATTTAATAAATAACCTGTTGAATATTTTGAAACTAATTTGACTGGGCGCAGTTGTTGTCACAGGCAGCAACAGCACCCCAGTCAAATTAGTCTCGAAATATTTGACGGCTAACGTGTGTTATGGAATGAGCTAATGAGGCTATTAACCCTTTAACACGCAAAAAATGGCTTCTGCAGTCGTCTTGGTTAATGCCCCTTTGTAGAACAAGAGACCATTTTTGAAATTTTACCACTGAAATGACTGGCTCGATCACCAGTCCACTGGTGAATTTTCTGAAATATTTTCTCTTGGTCTGCAAATGGACATTTTCTATGAGAAAACTGATATTTTCACGAACAAATTCGAGGATTAAAGGGTTAACTTAAATATGTTTCTTTGTTTTTAACAAGACAAGCTGCAGAGTACAGTATGTACTGAGGGGTGAGACATTTAAAAGCACGGAACAACAAAATCATTGCGTAAATCCACGTGGGGGTAATCCCCCCCCCCTCTCTGCGTATCTAGGAGCCGAATGGTGTTGAATAATTTAGACATGTACGTAGTATTGCTAATGCAAAATCATCGTACCTGGTAATCAAATCTAATATACAGTAACTATATTCATAAATTATGGAATTTCCACTTTCATTTCTCTACAGTTGATCATCACTTCAGCTTTTTTTTTAATATAAAAAAGCAGCATTTGGATAGTGTTAACGGAATGCGTTTCTGTGATCTAGCAAGAAATTTTCAATATATTTATCAGATACTACTTGGGGAGGGGTGGCGCGCGCATGTGCGTTTGAGGTGTGCGTGTGAATAATGGATGTCACTGATGTGTCTCTCCTCACAAATGATTTAAGAGCCAATCAGAGCAAGTGACTTAACAGCCAATTCGAGTGATTGACTTAACAGCCAATTAAATTCGATTGAGAATTGACGAACTAAAGAAATATCGTTTTAGCTACATATTTAACAAGCTAAACTCGCCGATGCTCATAATAATGTAGTTGCTGCGCATATACAGCTCAATATGTGTGCCGGAAATTACTGTATTTACAGATTTCACGGGAATATGAAAGAATCAAAATCGTGTGTAGCCACTGTAAGTTATACTCATTATTAACAAATATATACACGTGCCGTTGTAATTCATGAACCCATTTCCTCAGTCAATCATATGACGTCTTAATCAACTGCGTGACGTGTTGGCTGACGTCATAATCATTACGGCACGAATGACTCGATTTAGTCCGTCTTTAACGCTTAATAGTCCGACACATCGCACGTCTTAGGCCACACCAATTAATAAACATTCTGTTGAATATTTTGAAACTAATTTGACTGGGCGCTGTTGTTGCCATAGGCAGCAACAGCATCCAGTCAAATTAGTTTCAACATATTCAACATCTTCTATGGCAGCAACAGCGCCCAGTCAAATTGGTTTCGAAATATTCAACAGCTACCTGTATAGTTTTCTGGAAATTGATAGTCAGAGAGTTCAAAGATCGATCGATCCCAACACGAGCGAGGTGTGAGTGGAGCTGAGCTCGCGATGGCGAGGCATAACTAAAACTGTGAATGTCTATAGCTAGCTGTGTTACAGGCCGTACTCTATAGAGTTATTAACTGACATTGAACCAGCGCTCGATCAGGTCACGAGTAATCTACCAATTTACGCGTGTTTCTATTGGGCTTACAATGGAAACGGGCCAATTACATTTTTGATTCAGCCAGCTTATTTATCGCCATGAATTCGAAACATCCAAATACGGTCACTCATTTGCAACCTAAGAACTGCTTTGTTGAATATTTTGAAACTTATTTTACGGGAAGTTGTTGCTATATATAACATCAACGGGGTGCATGCCAAACACGTTTCAATATATTTGCCAGCGTACATGTACGTGTGTCTTAAGATGATCATTTGTGTACGTCAGTTGTTAAAGGGTTGGTCTCACCCATTGGCCCCGAATGGAATCTAGCATCATTTTGTCCTAACACGGGTCAGATACAGCTCTGTCATCAAGGCTCTATCCCACATGTCTCGGAAATTAGCGTGATTATCGTGATTTATAGAGTCCTAGCATCCTGCAAATGAAACTAACTTGATTTAACCCACATTCAATCACACCACACATCCATCCTTCATGCAACAGCGTTATCCCCCGTCTTTGCTAATTTGAAAGACGTCAGCCTATAGTTAGATCCTGTATCCTCACACGTGTCTTCAATATCAAGCTATTATCAACTTTCTGGTGGTATCATGTTTTGCTAAAATACATTTTTCTGTAATGGCATGAATCTTTTCAAATAATTAACTTGATATTATATTAGTCCTTTTACCAATAAATTCCTAGAAGTTCAATTTCAAGGTAATTCTACCGACAAGCAACTCGTATGCTGTTGTTTATTTTAAAACTAATTTGACGATAATCTGTTTTAGTCGTAGGCCGTAGACACCATCAGGAACTCCCATTCAGATTAGTCATATTATTCAACAGAATATTTATATCTATTAACTTGTAAATGAGTTTTCAAACCTGTCTGTTCTCTGATAACGCATGTTACCGGGTCGATACTAATCAATACTGGGCCAGTCTGGTCCAGTATTGACCCGGTACTCCGCTATCCTGTTTCGGGTTAAGAGTCCGGTCGGTTTAGGCCTATTGTTAATATTCAGTCAGATACCGTAAACTGTTTATAACGAACAGGCCACGAGACATCAAAAGCCGCTCACTAAAGAGAGGTGATCGCTTAATGAAACTAATTACAGTCACTAGCTATTGGCGCCAGCTTGATGGCGCTTCTTTAAGATGGGCGGCCATAAGACAATCGTCGTAAAAAGTCGCCACCATTTGGCTCCAGAACAGATATTTATAATTGAAGCATCACAAGTGCTTCAGAATCACAAAACACAAATACGTGGGCGTGGATGTAACCTGATTGCCAGAGGAAACGTATTTGCAGTTCAGTTTCTTAGAAGTGTATCCGTCATGACTGCTGCTGCTAAGGAACTGCCATCCCAAATGGCGCAAATATTCTCTAAATCTGCGCGCTCTGTAGTAAAGTGAAGCATTATAATGATGGCACTCTCATTGTGTGAATAGCACGCCGTATTATAAATCATATGCATAGTGTTAACCCTTTCACGCCATTTGTAGGTCAAATGAATACTATTTTGGAAGATTTACCACAGGAATGACTGGCGATCACAGGAGAAACGAGCCAGTCATTCCAGTGGCAAAATTTCAATAGTCTTCTCTTGACTTGCAAATGGACATTCAAGAACTGAGCACATAATTTAATATTCTTGATCAAATTTAGCCATTTATCGTTAATAGGTTCGGAATTTAGCCTACGTAATTTTGCTGATTTTGACAAAACAATTTTCCACTATAGAACAAGAATTCAATTCTGCAAAAGGCTTCTGATGGAAGATGATATTTTGCTATTAGGCGACTGTCCAGTCCCCAGCCCGCCCTCTGATTTTACTTCGGGAACGTATAAATCTATTCATACACCGAATGCGTCTGTGAATAGCAGTGTGTGCGTGCGTGCGTGCGTGCGTGTGTGTGTGGTGCGTGGGGGTGTGCGGGTGCGGGGGGGGGTTGTGGTGGGGGTGGGGATGATGGTGGAGGTCGGCGGTGGGGTGGGGGTGGGTGAGGGGTGTGTGTGTTATTTATGCTAAAAGCGAAAGCTGATAATTTGGAGCTAACGGATACATTCTAATGTGCCCATTGGGCTCGTATAATTAAGCGTCATACATTTCTGTCAAACACGAAAACTGGTAACTTTGAGGCCATCATACGGGTGTGACATTGACTTTAAGGGATGACCTTTAACCTCTGACTATAAAGTCAGCATGCTTCATTGGGACGCATGCAAAGGCAACATCCGGGACACCTGTGACGAGCGGATGAAAGGTCTCGACATAGTCTCAGTTCAAACGGTTGCATTAAATGGGCGACCTTGACCGCAAAGGTGTGCCCATTACTTTAAGGAACCGTGTGTGCTGGGTTGCTTCTATGTAAAGAAGATATAGTTATTAGACTGTATCGTCATCCTGTGGATGTCTCTCCTGCTGCACGGGAGTAATAAAGGTTAAGCACTCTGTGCCGAGCTAGGTTCACTCTGTGCCAAGCTAGATTCACTCTGTGCCAAGCTGGATTCACTCTGTGCCGAGCTAGATTCACTCTGTGCCGAGCTAGATTCACTCTGTGCCGAGCTAAATTCACTCTGTGCCGAGCTAGATTCACTCTGTGCCGAGCTAGATTCACTCTGTGCCGAGCTAGATTCACTCTGTGCCAAGCTAGATTCACTCTGTGCCAAGCTAAATTCACTCTGTGCCGAGCTAGATTCACTCTGCGCTAGATTCGCTCTGTGCTGTGTTATATTCACTATGTACTGTGCTAGATTCACTGTGCCGAGCTATTCTCACTCTGTGTTTTGCTAGATTCACTCGGTGCTGTGCTATATTCATTCTGTGCTGTGCTAGATTCACTCTGTACCAAGCTAAATTCACTCTATGTTGTGCTAGATTCACACTGTGCCAAGCTATATTCACTCTGCGCTGTGCTAGATTCGCTCTGTGCTGCGCTAGATTCACACTGTGCCAAGCTAGATTCACTCTACCAAGCTAGATTCCCTCTGTACTGCACTAGACTCACTCTGTGCTGTGCTAGATTCACTCCACGAACATTGCGTTACTCCGTGTTGTTCTAGTTTCTATCTGTGCTGTGCTAGATTCATTCTGTGCCAAGCTATATTCACTCTGTGTTGTGCTATATTAACTATGTGCCAACCAAGATCCACACTGTGCTGTGCTAAATTCACTCTGTTTTGTCCTAGATTCACACTGTGCTCTGCTATATTCTGTCTGTCCTGTGCTGGATTCGCTCTGCGCTGTGCTAGATTAACACTGTGCTGTGCTAGATTCGGTCTGCGCTGTGCTAGATTCGCTCTGTGAGGTGCTAGATTAACACTGTGCTGTGCTAGATTCGGTCTGTGCTGTGATATAGTCATTCTGTGCCCTGTTAGATTCGCTCTATGCCGTGCTATATTCGCTTTGTGCTGTGCTAGATTCGCTTTGTGCTGTGCTAGATTCGTTCTGCGCTGTACTATATTCGCTAGATTCACTCTGTGTTGTACTAGATTCGCGCTGTGCTGTGCTAGATTTGCTCTGTGCTGCGCTATATTCGCTCTGTGCTGTGCTAGATTCACTCTGTGTTGTGTTAGATTTACGCAATGGTGTACTGTAGTATTGGTCCCTTTGAACAATATCTCCCATATTGTTAAGCAAGGCTAACGAAAAAACGTTCAGTCAAATGGCTCGTTCTCGCCCGATTAAAATTTTAGATAGGGTTGGTTTGGGCTTACATGGCAGTTAGTTAAACCTAAGTTTGAGTCAGTTGGTTACCGGGTGCTGCATGAAGCGTGCCCTTAAGTAGGTTGTCGGGGTGGGTGATTTGCTGAATTAAAACAGAAGCGAGTTCAGGAAGACGAATGTTCGGCGAACGTTCGCGTTCTTCGTGGGACAGTGTTCAGTAGTGTGTCCTCTACATTACTAAACTGAAGTATATTGTGAGTATACGACACATTACTGAACACCGTTACGTAACGGAAAACTTTTTTCGCGCTCCTGAACTCACCCCTGGTTTAAGTATTATGTAGCTTGATTGTCCGTGTTTGGGTAGGGGATTCTGCATGGAGAATGATTTCTGTTTCTGAGTATGTTGTTGGGGTGTATGGGCTTGGGGTGGGTGGGTGTTTTAGCTGATGAATGGATTCACGTTTGTGTTATGATTGGAATCGCGTGCAGTGGGTGTTGATGAATGATGACAATGGTTAACATCAAAGTGTTAGTCAGGTGGTCTGATATACGATCAAGCACACATCTTTGTGAGGTTAATTACTATTCAGAATGCTGCTTCTACCTGTATGCTGTTGTTTATTAGATGCCGCTTTAACGTTTGAATTACTAATTAGTCTCATGGATTCATCCGTAGCCAGGTATCTCTGTAGCTCACTCAAGTGTCTGACATCATAATCAAATGCGTCTCTTTAGCGGACGTCATAATTAAAATGATGTAGCGCCGTCACGAAAGTCCGAAAGTCTGGCACGAACGTGTACGAATCGTATACATTTAAAAAATTTACAATTTGCTAAGTGTTTTGTTAAATATTTTGAAACTAATTTGACTGGGAGCCGTACAAAGTGGTAGACAGTAGACAAAATGGGTGGGTAGGCACAATGGCTAGAAATGTATCCATGCGTTGAACTTAGAGGGGGTGGGGCGCTGCGGGAATGGCAAGGCAATTAATATGACGTGAGTGGGGCAGCAGGCGGAATAGATAAATGGTCCGTATGCAAGAACACGCAATAGAATCGGCGAATGACTGACTGACAAGCTGTGCGTTTGATGCTCTGGATGTTATGACACGGTGCTTAGGTCCGTGTGACATCTGGCGTAGGTGATTTTAATATTACCACACGCATCGCGAAGCTGCTTGAAAATGACCACTGCGATGCTGAACGGTCATACAATTGACAGATCCGATCCGTCACTCTACTATATGGCGTCATAATCAATCACATCATATGTAGGCTGACGTCACAATCAAAATACGTAATGAATGACGTATCTAGGTCCATCGTGAATATTGAATAGTCCGTCAAGTGTACGAATTGAATGTCTTTGATGGATTTACTATATTAATTGCGATTCTGGGAATTCAGGGTTCGATTGATCCGAACACTGGCAAAGTATACGCGTAGCTTAGGTAGAAATGAGTGAGGCATAGCTAGAAATGCCTTCGTCGGATGCTTTCACAGAATAATTAACACCTTTGGTAACTAGCTAGAGTATTGGAAACTTAAGTCACCATGCATCTGGTGTTTAAGCGGCGTAATAGATGAATCCGGCTTTAGCGATGTAGCTCGCTAGACAAGCTCCTCCCTCGCTTTTCCGGTGTTGGGATCAATCGCTCTCCGAACTCCTTGAATCAGAGCCAGATTTAGCCTACTAGAGGCTAGGGGCTATTAACTGTCTGGGACCCAATCGTTCATCCACCCATAGATTACAGTGGTAGAGCAAGGGTTGGGTGGGCTAAGATACTAACTAAGCAAGTCCTCCATGCTGTCTCCAGTTCATGATTCCAAACCCTAATTGTCACAGTATTGTGTGGATTGTGGGACTGTATCCCACGCAAACAATGAACTATTCAGCCTGAGAGCAATGAACAAATCCAGTCAGTGTTTTACAGCCGTGTTAGCCACTTAGCGGTATATCCTACTATTGTTACCAGATATCGATTCACAGGGACACATTCCCTAGTGGTAAAGTTACACATTGTCATTATAAAATAATTACAATGGACCAAAAAAATCTAGTGCAAATTTTAGGGGGCCCCCAAACAGTGGGGGCCCCAGGGCGTCAGACCAGTCAGCCCTTGGGTAAATCTAGCTCTGCCTTGAATCTCAATTTCCAGAAAATTACAGAGGTACCCACGCAAACAATGAACTATTCAGCCTGAGAGCAATGAACAAATCCAGTCAATGTTTTACAGCCGTGTTAGCCACTTAGCAGTATATCCTACTATTGTTACGAGATATCGATTCACAGGGACACATTCCCTAATGGTAAAGTTACACATTGTCATTATAAAATAATTACAATGGACCAAAAAAATCTAGTGCAAATTTTAGGGGGCCCCCAAACAGTGGGGACCCCGGGGCGTCAGACCAGTCAGCCCTTGGGTAAATCCAGCTCTGCCTTTAATCTCAATTTCCAGAAAATTACAGAGGTACGCACGCTGTTGAATATTTTGAAACTGTTTTGACTAGGTGCTGTTGCTGCAGTCCAAATATTCAAGAGAATGGTTATTAACTGGTAAACACGTACACTTCGTACAACTTGACTGGCTTTTAAGCGCCTATGACGGAATCAGATACGTCAATCATGACGTAATTGATTGTGACGTCAACCTAAATGTGACCTAATTAATTATGACGTTATATATTTGACTGACAGATTGGATTTCTCTATTGCTCAAGGGCTGTTAAGTATTTAAACAAACTAAATCAATAGATACGGTCATGCATGGGACGTGTGATACAGCATGCGGTGTACCGCATTCGAAACGCTAGTATATCATCCTGTGTAACTGGTAACAGATGGCATTCTGCGGGGGGGGGGGGGGGGGGTTGTTGTAAAGACAAATCACGTGACTAATGCCTATATTGTATAGTTGTGTATTAATTCACCTTTCTAGAGTATCCATCTATCATCTGACGTCATATGCCATCATAATCAGCTAAGCGACGTGTAGGATGACGTCATAATCATTACGTCATAAATGATTCTATTTTACCCGTATTTACCTCTTAATAGTCCAACATGTACGAATTGTATGTCTCTACTATTTAATAAGCATGCTGTTGATCGAATTTTTAAAACTAATTTGACTGGACGCAACAGCGCCCGGTCAAATTAGTTCCAAAATATTCAACAGCTTACCTGTATAGTTTTCTAGAAATCGATAGTCAGGGAGTTCACGGATCGATCGGTCTCAACACGAGCCGGGGCGTGGGTGGAGCGTAGCTAGACATGAGAGGGTCATAGCTAAAATTGGTAGGTCCATTAATGACAGCTATACCCGTCTTATAGTCTATATAGGAGTCATTTATGCATAAAGCGACTCAAAGGACAGATCCGATCTGTTAACCAAGTATATGACGTCATAATCAAGTAAGTCCCAGGTAGGCTGACAATCATAAGGCATAATGAATGACGTAGATCTAGCTCCGTCATGACCATTGAATAGTCCGTCATATGTACGAATTACAGGTATGTGTTTGCCAGATTTACTATATAAGCATCCTGTTTAATATTTTGTAACTAATTTGACAGCTTGGGGCCTACCTGTATAGTTAGTGTCAACTTGACGAACACGCGCAGACCGTGGGCGGAGATTACTTGGAAATGGGCAGGGAATGGCTGGAAATGTATTCATTTATTTGAAGCAAGTTTGACGCAAATTACATCTAACTTGTGATGATACCTCAAACGTTCACCAAATCGTATTTATTGCAGCATCTCGGGACAAATATAATCATCTAATCAGATGCAATCATATACCGTAATGTCGCAAAGCCTTCATACTATAGGGTGTACAGTTATTTATCGCGCCTAGCTAGGTTACGCGATACATTTATATATCCCTGTGTGGTTCTGTAACACAGGTGGTTGACTCTTAAAGGACCACCAATCGGAGACGCAAACTATATTTACTAAAACACTAGGCGAGCGACCACGTGTTTTGTGTACTTCTGAAGGTGCTCGTATTAGACAGGTTTGGATGCAACATACGGGAAATGTTATCCATCACGGCATTTAGAACAAGAATGAGCAATTTCCGCCAAATAACATGTTGCCCTAAAAATATGCTCAAACACAACAGCGGGCGCATGCCGTGCATTCTTCCCTTCATTATTCGCTTCCATAATGGACCGTTCCAGTTTTAGCTATGCCCCTCCTACCTCTAGCTAAGCTCCACCCACACCACGTCGTGTTGGGATCGATGGATCCCCGAATGCACTGACTATCAATTTCCTGAAAACCATACAGGCAAGCTGTTGAATATTTTGTAACTAACTTGACTGGGTGCTGGTGTTGCCTATGGCAAATTAGTTTAAAAATATTCAACAGAATATTTATTAAATAGTAAAGCCATACAATTTGTACAACAACGCATCAATCAGTCTTCAATTATGCGTTCGTGACGTACTTATTTACGTCATTCATGACGCCATTGATTATGATATCATTCTACACGTCACGTAGTTAATTATGACGTCATATGATGGATGGATAAATTGAACAGGCACATTGCAGACCGACTACAGGATTCCACGTCAATGTACTGATATGTATAGATATATAAATGATAAGTTTAATGTTATTCTGAGGAAATAAATTAAAATAACCCGGGTGACCTTGGCAAGTAATAACTGATAATAAATTCTGTAGCATTATACTGGCTGTTCTCGCGTTCTTATTCTAGTCACGCCAGTTCATAGTAGCAAGAATTATCCGTTACTATGAATATGTCCCACATAGTACAGCTCAGAAAGAAATCGGGTTGTCTCCAAAGCTAAATAAAACGTTCTAAGGAATATTTAGAACAAAATTGGATTGGATGACATTTCCGCCTTATGTTCAAACTTTTCAACATAAAATTTCTTACTAACACGTTTCTGTTTTTGTTTTGGAAACGTGGTAACTTATTTATTACTTATACTGTAGGTACTGAGGGTAACCATGGGAGCGCATTATTTCCACTTAGAACCACGATTTATAGCTATGGAATATGCGTGTTCATCGTATTGTCTAATTATTGATAAATACCAACGTCTGTTTCAATGTTGCTACCCACAGGAGTCCATACAGTTGGCTAGATTGACAGATTAATATATCCTACCGCGACATAACATACATGTTATACACAGTACGCACGCACGCGCGTACGTGCGCGCATACGTACGTATATATTTCCAATGGTTCATCAGAATAAATTTACTGACAGAAATTGTTACAATAATGTCCGGGTCATTTCTTATATTGACTGGAATATTGCTGCTGCTGTCCCGTTTGGAGAAAAGAATGATACCGGACTGGGGTGGGGATCAGATCTGTCACTCAAGGATCAAACGGCATGACCAATTATGTCACGATATAATAGTCTGTAAAAATTCTATAAATTGTAGGCATATGTCTTTGATGGATTTCCAATTTAATAAATATTCTTTTGAATATTTTAAAATTAATGTGACTGGGAGCCTTTAATTCGATCGACAGCAAAAGTCAACTTAATTTCAAAATATTAGATAGCTTTCCTGTAGGCCCCCATATAGTTATCTTGAAATTTTGTTTCTCGGAGTTCGGGTTTCAAAACCTTTAACCGATTTTCACACTTAAGTTACACGAGTAAAACAGTGGGCGGTGCTTAGCTAGAAATGGGCGGTGCTTAGCTATAAATGGGCGGGCCATAGCTATAAATGTACGCCTCTATTAATCCGTCTCTGACAATGTCCTGCATAATTGGCTCTGACTGGAAAGGCGTGGTGTCGGACGCCAGAGTCAGAGACCCTGGAATATAATAGGTTCTGATAGGAAAGGCGTGGTGTCGGACGCCAGAGTCAGAGACCCCCATGCTATAATAGGTTCTGACAGGAAAGGCGGGGTGTCGGGCGCCAGACTCGGTGACCCCAGGCTATAATAAGTTCTGACAGGAAAGGCGGGGTGTCGGATGCCAGAGTCTGTGACCCCAGGCTATAATAGGTTCTGACTAGAATCTTATATGGGAGGCCAAAACATTGAGATTACTGATGAATTCCTCTACTTAAGTACAACCATAGTTTTCGCAAAAAAAATCTATAACAAGAAGAAAATCAATGTATGCATTAATCAGAAAGATAAATGAAAATGATATACCTTTTGCCCACGCAATGTAAACTTTTTTAATATGATGGTCATCCCTGTACTGCCATATGCCGCAGAGGTATGGGGCTTTGAGAAAACTTATTAGAAAACTGTCAAATAAAATTCTACAAAACTATGTTGAAAATGAAAAAGAGTACTCCGAATTTAACAGTTTATGGTGAGACTGGCATCTATCCGCTAGATACGTTAATCAAGTGCAATATGATTAGGCTCTGCATTGATATTATATACTCAGAATATAGCATATTATCACCCATGTTATACTTCTTTGCCCTAGGCTACACAAGATAATATAATTATAAGATACATTGGATGGAACATATAGAAAATATCTGAACGACAACAGGATATATATATATATATATATATATATATATATATATATATATATATATATATATATATATATATATATATATATATATATATATATATATATATATATATATATATATATATATATAGATATCCTAGATGCGGAAACTATCAAACAAAAACATGTAATGATGAAGAAACCGCTAGCCTAGAGTCTCAATTCGATAACAACTGCATAAATGAAATACAGACATCAACTAGGTTAACTATTTATGCAAGGTAAGGAACACTAATTTCAGCCATATCTAGCAGTACTGCCGAATAAGGAAACCATTACACTGTGTCACTTTAGGACTTTAAATTACCAATTGGGCATTGTAACTCAAAGATGGTTTGGAATAGATAGAGATGAGAAATTATGCGATAGATGTAATGCTCTCGAAGATGAGAATCACTTGTTATTTTACTGCCAAAAATTTAACACTGAACGGCAAATATACATTCCAAATTATTATGCGGTAAACATCAATGATGAAAAGACGAAAGGGCTATTATCCAAATACACCTTTATGCATTTATGTTGAACAATAAAGTCCATAGATCCACCAAGGTGTAAAAATATGGTGCTGCGTATATCGGGACTAGACTGACTGGAGGTAATTGCTGCCTAAGGCAGCAGCAACACCCGGTCGGACTGGTTGAAATACATTCAGCCGCTTATCTGATCACGTTTTGGAACAAACGCATATATACCAGTGTTCTAAGCAGAAATGTACATTCCATGTTAATTTTGAAAACTCTTCCTCCACCACCTCTATATGATGATCATCCCCGTACTGCTATATGTCTATATGATGATCATCCTCGTACTGCTATATGTCTATATGATGATCATCCTCGTACTGCTATATGTCTATATGATGATCATCCTCGTATTGCTATGTCCCATAGGTTTATCTCCATATGCTATTGTATGCGTGGACGTATAAAGAGAATTTAAACAAAAGCAGAACTTGATAGGAAGGGCGGTGCGTGCGTGCGTGCGTGCGTGCGTGCGTGCGTGTGTGCGTGCGTGCGTGTGTTGGGGGGGGGTGTTGGACGCCGGAGTCCGAGACCTCATGGCAAATGCTAAGCAGGCTAAATGTTCAAAGATCTCAGGCTAAAGCTAAGCGATATCAGGCTGTTTAAGTTTGAGGTTGGACGGAGCATAATGGCACTGCTACTGTTACTATATTGTGACACCCCAACCCCTACCAGGGCAATGCTAATCTCAGAGAAAAAGTGTATATACATTTGCTAAGAGGGTTATATGTACAGCGGACATGTTCAGACTGGTCCACATTTTCCTTTCTGCCGGCTTGCTTTGAAGAGATAATTCAAGTCTCTAGCTCTAAAGTGGTGAACTCTATAGCACAGCCAGCGTGATGCGGATTCAATGACTTCAAGTAGAGAAGAATAGGATACATTTGTGAACTTTAGATGTAGCTCTTCTTTGTTAGAATCGAACGTCGGGCTGATGAGCACGTCATAATGTTGGTTTCCGAAAGCATTAACAGCTTTCTTCAGTGACGTTTTCAAAGTGGGGATCCCTTAACAGCGTCTTGTGATCGATCCTCAGACCTATTACTATTGGTGAACACAAGTGTTTCTCATGGCTAAAGTTAGAGCTTCCCGGCAAATTAGTTTCAAAATATCCCTCAGAATGGTTAATAATTTGCAAATTCACGAAAGACATACAATTCAAACGCTTAGTGTCGGACCTATGTGACTTTCGCGTCGGACCTCCGTCATTTGATTGTGACGTCAGCTAACAAGTGGCGTATTTTGATTAAGACATCAGCCACTTGAGTGACAGATCGGATCCCTCCATACATGCCCACATAAATGACATTAAATCTTTACCACTCAAGTTGGCCAAAATGGTTTCTATCCTAGTCTTGAGAAATGTCCATTTGCAGACCAGGAGAAGATTATGTTTAAAGAATTTAACATTAGAATGCATGGCTCAATAACCGAGCCAGTCATTCTAGTGGTAATTTAAAATAACCTCTTGGCTGGAAAATTGATATTTTATATGTTAATATAAAAACTAACCTGTATAAATTTGAGGGTTCAATGATTAAGCAAAAACCAACTGACAATCATCAGCTCTGGTCTAAGCACACGTTTTCGATAGTGCCTATTTTTGTCGCAAATAATTGAAAAGAGTTTGCTGTGAAAACAGTTGCAAACTATTCAACAAATTACAATGTAATCCTGCGTTTAAAGTGTATTTGTTCTGCATGATGGTTAATGTCCGCGAAGTAGAGCTAGCAGCCGATTATTATGATGAGAATGGCCGGATAAACGGGGGAAACAGAGCAGACCATAAGCCACGAATCATACGGAAATTGAAACAACCATATCAATTACTTATCTTGGAATGCTCTGAATACTAAATATACTACCATTATTATCCACTAGCAATGTCATAAATTGAGAGCGAGAGAGAGAACGAGAGAGAGGGAGGGAGGGAGAGAGAGAGAGAGAGAGCGAGAGAGAGAGAGAGAGAGAGAAAGAGAGAGAGAGAGAGAGAGAGAGAGAGAGAGAGAGAGAGAGAGAGAGAGAGAGCGAGAGAGAGAGAGAGAGAGAGGAATTGAGGGGAGAGAGAGGGGCATGGAGTGAGGGAAATAGCGTGCGAGAGAGATAGAGAGAGAGAGAGAGAGAGAGAGAGAGAGAGAGAGCGAGAGAGAGGAGAGATAGTGAGAAAGAGAGGGAGAGGGAGAAAGGGGGGAGGGAGGGAGGGAGGGAGAGAGGGAGAGAGAGAGAGAGAGAGAGAGAGAGAGAGAAAGAGAGAGAGAGACTGAGAGAGAGAGAGAGGCAGGGAGTGAGGGAAATAGCATGCACGAGAGAGAGAGAGAGAGAGAGAGAGAGAGAGAGAGAGAGAGGGAGGGAGAGAGAGAGAGAGAGAGAGAGAATGACATCAAACTGTGACTGGAGTTAAGATAATCCCAAACGCAGTCATAATCCATAGTGGCCCCTGAGATACCCGCTGAAATATCTTTATGTACACGATAGCCACAAATTCTTGCTCGTATGATGATGATGATGACGATGATGATGATGGTGGTGATGCCCGGGTGATGATGATGATTTAAGGGCCTCGGGAACATCAGACCACTGGCGATGTACCCTCTTGAAATAAAGATTATTATTATTATTATTATTATTATTATTATTATTATTATTATTATTGATGATGATACCCAGGTGATGATGATGATGGTGATGATGATGATGATGCCCGGATGATGATGATGCCCGGATGATGATGGTGATGATGATGCTGCTGATGATGATGCTGATGATGATGATGACACCCGGATGATGATGATGATGATGATGCCCGGATGCTGCTGATGATACCCGGGTGATTATGATACCCAGGTGATGATGATGATGATGATGATGATGATGATGATGATGACGACGATGCCCGGGTGATAATGCCACAGCTCCCAATCTTGATCACCGCATATTATAGCTTGCATGCTTTTATGGCGTGTCATACAGGCAATACACACATTAAACAACCTTTAATGTAGCGCAGGATTATTCATATATTCGTATGCTTATATACATAATCTTAAGGATTAGAACATACTTCTAGTACTTACCCTAGCGTTGTCATGGTGACAATGGTATACCAGAAGGCAGAAGGAATACTAGTGAAGCGTGTATTGGTGACGTTTTTCTCCGTATAGAACATGACTGTGGCAAAGATGATTATAGCCATGGTAAGTGAGAAGAGCAGGAACCCTAACTCACTGGCACAGCTTTTGAGTGTGTAGCCGAGAATGCGCAAACCCTGCGAATGACGCGAAAACTTGAAGATCCTAAACACCCTAAACACACGCAGCGTAACGAATGCCCCACTGACGTCATCGTTGTCCTTTATTACTAGCCCTATATAATACGGTAAAATGGCGACTACGTCTATTACGCTCATTACGCTGCGCATGAATTTACACCTGTCATCTGCCGCATAAAGTCTTAGCAGATATTCTGCAGTGAAGATCATAACACATGCCGTATCCAGACAAAAGAAGGCTAGTTTATACCTGACTCCACACGAGGGATTGGCTATGGTCCCTGGAATGATTCCACATGGCACCGTCTCCACCACGTTCGCTAGTACAGATACCGCTATAAAGAATCCAGTCACATAATAGAACACGAGCGCCGGTGTGCTGACGTTTGGGTTTTCAAACGCCCTCCACATTCTCTCTCGAAGGTTACCAGCAGGCATGAGTTTCTCCGCATCGGCATTGTCGTCTAGGAGACGTTCTGCGTTCTCTCTCTTCCGGTCTCGGTAATCCTCGTAGCAACAGTCACCTATGATATCCGGTAAAATTCCGAAGAACGCCAACTCCTCGTCGTAAGCCGTTATACATTCATGTTTTGGGTAGTGCAGCCGACCAGTTCGATAGTAATTTAGAACATTTCGAAATAAATCTGGGTCACGATCAAAGAAATATTCACGTGTGTCTTCATCATAGAAGAATTCCTTTTCTGAAGACCCAAGAAGAGTGTCTGGGAATTTCTCCAGAGTTGTTCGCCATGTTTCAAATCTTCGTCCACTGACGTTGATTTGTAATTTTTCGTCCCCACGTCGTTGATCCTGGTTGACTCTTGGTTTAGGAAATGGATTTGTGGAAACCGGAACCCATCCGATCGCGGACGCTCGAGCGAATGGAAGCCATGCCGCAACTGACGCCATTACTACTCAGGGGGATATTACTGTACGGTGTCACACACGTTTGATCAAGCTCCTTTCTTTGAAGTCAGTAGAAAACAGTTCATCATATGCCATTTTCATGCTCGGATTACAGGGCTGGTGCAGCATAATGTTCATCTCCGTAGAAAGAAAGAAGGCCAGGTCTGATGAACAAATGGACAAGCGACACAAGTCCTATATCCTCTCCGAGACTTGACATATTCAATAACGCGTGTGTTGTCCGCCATATCAGAACCATTAATCTAACAAATACACCTCACAGCAAAATAAGTGGAGTCTAATAGTAATGCAATCACACACCTACCTGCGAGTACTTTGAAGTCTCTATGTTTATTATTCCAGGCCGCGAACTGGATAATCCTTTAGACTGTGTCACCTGTCTTCAGGACGAGGTGACATCCGTACCTCCGTGTTCTGCATCGCAAATAGGTAAGCCAGAGCAGCAAATACTGCATCATTGAAGGTTGTCAGTCTGACAACATAGTGAAACATCATTTACACACACATAATACTATTAAACTCGCGTGTTGCTGTTGTTGTTGTTGTTGTTGTCTCCGATGTTTCTTCATACGAAACCGATGCACACGGTAATATCCATCCACGTGCGCCTTCACGTCCGTGCGTATGTACGGTAGCACTACCTTATTTTGAGCACGGAATGTAATCCGCAATTATTATCCTGTACATGTATAAGTACACGCCGAAAGTGCCCGCTGCTGCTGCTACAGCTGCTGCTGTTCGCAAGATGATGTTGGAACGCAGATATGCCTGAGCCACTGACAGTATGATTACCACAATTCGCTAGTCTCTATTATACTAAGAGCAAAAAACGGGAATAACAACAGCTTGAACAGCGGCAGAATTGGAATTGGTAAAGCCGAGTTGAACAGATGCGACCGGCCTCTCTGCCGCTGGTCGTGGTGAAACTACTCGCCGGCAATTGTTGGCGGGCTGAGAACGATAGCGAGTACGCAGCAGCAGCGGCGACCAGCCAGTCTGTTCTAGCTCGCTCGCATTGCTGCTGCCTTCGCTCTACAGCGAGATATTTGCTAGAATTCTGCCACTGCTGTTTCCACACTAACACTACGTCCAATGTTCGTGGTGATGATAATAATAATGGTAATGACGACGGTGCTACTACCGCTATTGCCGCCTCTGCTGCCACAGATGATGATGGTGGTGGGTGACTGCGGACCGTCGTGCAGAGCACCCTACTGCCTACAGTGTTACATTGATTATCAAACGACGGGCTGCGGCAACTATTTGTTCTATCTGACGACGTGGACAACAATGAGTAAGTACTGAGCAGACCTGAGACCCGATTGTCATTTACATACTGAATCCAGCACGTTAAATAATCCATCATCATCCAATTTGGGACAAATAGCGCGTGCTTTACCACACTGCGGAAAGGGTAGACTACGCGTATGTACCGGGTACGTGCGTATTAGTGCGTGTGCGATGGCGGAATTACTAAATCCAGGAATAACACTATTAGTTTGCCCATTAATAATTGTCTGTTAAGTCATTTCTGTCGCCATCGTATTCACGAGTGACAGTAGGAATTGGCTCAGGTTCGACAACCTGTCTTCAACCTTCAAGTAGCATTTAAAACAAAACGTGTTCAACTTAGATAAGTTTATAGCAATGGACTGAAAATATGAACTGTTGAAGGAAATACGACTTTCAGTCGGAATCTTTCCCTCAAACTATGGTGGTTTTTTTTTAAAACTATGTATGACATAGGAATTAGAAAACCAAGAAAATATATGTTAGTCTTATAGTCAATCATAAATTTCCATAGGCTATACTGATTGCTATTATCATAAAGCAGTGGACGGGTATCTACCTGTAACCTATGTAGGATGAACACGAATCGGATTCATAAAAAATACAATGCGCCATTAAAGCAGTTCCGGGTACTTACTCTCACCGTTTGCTATTTCCTCTCATTATCCGGATTTTTTCCAGGATCAGGATCGGGATTAAAAACGACATCATACTTTACAGAATCAAGCTTCATTGTGTTACAATCTAGTTGAATCAGGTAAAAAAAAAGATGAAAGTTCTCAGGATTTTCCTGAATTCAGAATTCTGACTACCTCCGAAGCCTTCATTTCTAGAATGTTTGGTTTTCATCTGAGGGGTAAATGAATTGTATACTTTGACAGGGAATAGTTATAATAAAGCATTTAAACACACACTTCAATTACATAGGGCAGTTTGTTTTTTAATCAGTATTTTTTAATAAAGTCCAGAATTTTATTTTTTGCAAACACCACTTGCATCTGTGGGTGAATATTTTATTAATGCAATAACCCAACCCACTCCAAGAATATAACGAGAGGCGCTTAAGTTTGTCAGAAGCTTAAATGATTTTTCCAGAACGCCGATTGAATAACTGTGCCATACCGCCAGTCACCGTACGTTTTTCTCAATGCCCATGCCGTTACATTTACGCTCATCTAGTTATTTTGACAACAGAGGGATTAATTCTGCATTTTAAGGAGGGGAATGGAGGCATCATTGAGCAGAGATGAAACCGTTGAAGGAAAATATATCAATGTTAGCGCAAGGCCCATTTATAGAGATCGCGAGTAAATAATAACGTAGGAAAGGCCACAAAAATTACAAGTTCCTGCGGTTCAGGGCAACCACTTTTTACTGCAGGGCAACTACATTTGAACGAATTGGTTGCCCTGGGGGAACAATCTATATAATTGGTTATTTTCAGCGCCTGTATCATGGTGAGTATTTATTTTATTTAGTCTTAACCCTTTCACACTCAAATTTGTTCAAGAAAATCTCATAGAAAATGCCCATTTGCAGACCAAGAGAAGACTGTTTTTGAGAATTTACCACTGGAATGACTGGCTCGGTTATCGCACCAATCATTCCATTGGTAAATTTTCCAAAATAGTCTTCTCTTAGTCTGCAAATAGACATTTCTCAAGACCACTACAGAAGACGTTATTTGGCTGATATGAGGGATAAAGGGTCACTATAATGCTTGAGTTGGTATTTACAAGGATTATATAGTCTGTATAGCCTACAACAATGCATATGTTCAACAGAATTTACAGAAATGGGGCAACCTGGAAGTACAGTCGGGCAACCTAATTTAAATGACATACTTGCCCCTGGGGGCAGTACAATATTTTTCTAATTTTTTAGCCCTGGACATGAAAATTGGTGACTCAAATGGTTACTTTGAAAAGTAAAAGACCAAATGTAACATGAACACAAGTGATGGTAAAAGCGAGGAGAATCTCAGAATGATATGAATGTCAACCCGCCGACACAATGTGAGATGAGAAATAATATTAGAGATTTAGTTGTGATCTGAAAATAGCGTCATGAGAAAAAAATTGTTTGTTCACACACTCCCTGCATCGGGTTGAGAAAAGGAGGATGATGAGGAGGAGGAGGAGGAGGGGGAGTAGGAAGAGGAAGAGGAACGGGAGGCTTACCCAAAGCTGTGTGCTGAGAAGTCGGGGGAAATTATATCACCATGCAAGAGGTATTGTTTGATCGAAGCTTCAGCTATTGAAAAAGGCGATTCTATTATATTAGGAAACGACAAATTGTGATAAATAGGCAGCACTGTTTTATTAAGTGTGATTGTTTCGCACTGGGTGTCATGGTATGGCCAGGAACAGTAGCGGATTATAATAGGGGCAGCAGGTGCATCTGACCCCCCCCCCCCCCCCCGGCCACAGATCATATCCGGCCCCCAATTCTTTCAATCAAATTTATTTTTGATTGAATAATGTGTTTTAATTATGCAGTTTCTCTTTTTACAAACGAGGATAGCTGTCTGGACATCTTCCTGAAGGATTCTTCAGGAATGGAAATTCCATTACAGACGTACAATTTTCGTCTTAATGTCTATTATATATTGTTTCAGTATTATTCTTTAGTAATGAGTTCCTTTTTTGTTTGAGTTTTCTGATGAGGAGTGATGACAAACTGTAGTGGCGAGTGGTCATTCAGCGTCCCTCAAGCGTCCCTTCAGTTGGCTGTTAAATTATTCTATTTTTAGCTTTTTTAATTTCATTTTTTTTGTTCATTCAGTTTTTTATCCAGTCCTGTTTTCACAAATAAACGGCTAAAAAAATTGAGTGAACAAAAAAATGAAATTAAATGGCTAAAAATAATAATTTAACAGCCAATTGAGGGCCCATATTTACCTCTGGAAATGCAAGAGATGCCATCTGCGAGCATCAAGATTTCCAAAATGTCAGGGGGAGGACACCCGGACCCCACTTTTGGTTTGCCTTTCGCTTCCTCCCAATTCCCCAAATATTCATGGCCCCCCACCTTTTGCCGCCGCCGCCCCCCCCCCCCCCCCCCAGCCCCACCCCCGACCCTCTCACGTCTTAATCCGGCATTGGCCAGGAATTAGTTATCATGGAAAAACAGTCACTGATCGGAATGTCACAACGTGTTTTGAACCTTGTTTTGAGATATGGTTTTCCAAAATTGTTCCCACGGCAAATAAGAAGGACGTGCTTTTTGTTTACCAAGACAGCTCCTCCTCACATGGTGCAAAATAGCTTACCATACTTAAAGGAACAACGTGTTAAATCTTGATACATTTATTGGATGATATTTGTATGTGTATGGGAGACACGGGTATAAGTCTTATTGTGCTTCCATTTGAACAGAAATATTATAAATTTTGCTTAAACCAAAGAGTTCGCTTGTCATCTAGAAGTGTGTCTGTAGAGAGGGTTTGGTATACCTTCCACAAGTGGGTCTGTAGAAGGCTTGGTCTACCTTCCACAAGTGGGCCTGTAGATAACTTGGTCTACCTTCCACAAGTGGGCCAGTAGATGACTTGGTCTACTTTGCACAAGTCGTTAGTGGGCCCGTAGAAGGCTTGGTATACCACCCACACGTGGGCCTGTAGAAGACTTGGTCTACCCTTCAGATGTGGGCCTATAGAAGGCTTGGTCTACCCTTCATATGTGCGCCCGTAGAAGGCTTGGTCTACCCTCCAGAAATAAGTGGGCCTGAGGCTTGGTCTACCTTTCACCAGTGTGCAGGTAGAAGACTTGGTCTACCCTCCACCAGTGGGCCTGTAGAAGGCTTGGTCCACCCTCCACAAGTGGCCCTGTAGAGAACTTGGTCTACCCAGCACAAGTGGAGCTGTGGAAGGCTTTGTCTACCCTCCAGAAGTGGTCCTTTAGAGGAGTGGTCTACCCTCCATAAGTGAGCCTGTAGAGGGCTTGGTATACCTTCCACAAGTGGCCCTGTAGAGGACTTGGTCTACCCAGCACAAGTGGATCTGTGGAAGGCTTGGTCTACCCTCCAGAAGTGGTCATGTAGAAGACTTGGTCTCCCCTCCAGAAGTGGGCCTATAGTGGGCTTGGTATACCATCCAAAAGTGGGCCTGTAGGAGGCTTGGTCTACTTACTGTTCACAAGTGGGACTGTAGAGGGTTCGGTCTACCCTCTAGAAGTGGGCATGTCGAGACTTGGTCTGCTGTCCACAGGTGGGTCTGTAGAGGTTTGGTCTACCCCCAGAAATAGGCATGTATGGGGGCTTTGTCTACCATCTACAAGTGGGCCTGTAGGAGGCTTTGTCTTTCCTCCATACGTGCGTCTATCTAGAATGCTAGTGCTATCGCTCACAATTGGGTATATCTAGAATGCCATATATATTTGATAATAATTAGCGTACACGTGACTCTAGCACGACGCCTTGGATTACTTATTAGACTGTTTTCTCCAGTAATTTCTCTGTACCGGAATCTGTACAACACACTGTTTGATGCGCTACAGTTGTCTATAATCCGCCGATACTATAGGCTCATTATATTGACGTTTCTCATCCACGAATCTCTGTTGTGGTGTTTCAATTCTTAAAGCAGCTCTCAAACGGATTAGATATAATATATTTAGAAGAGCAGCGGTTCAACTACACAGCATATTGGATGCATACGTCTGGGTGGATGGCCGCTCTGGATCGATAGCTTTTGTTATCTCCGACATTCTGCGACTAAATTCTTCAATTTCTGCCGAGTCCGCTAACAGCAGCACGCCACCAGTCATCGCGGTCACGACAAGACCGCCAATCGCTTTATGTATTGCTCACCGTTGTTTGCCAACCGAATTGATTATTCGGGCTTTTAACGTCTCTGAACGAAAACTGGTATACTCATATCAACACTAGTTGCAAACACAAACTAAATTTCACACTGAACTGTTATAGTCTGGGAGTGATCCGCGATATGTGGTTTGTAAGTGATATGATTTTTGCGTGCTGACACTTAATAAATTACTCATTCTTTGGAAAAATAGTCAATAAAATATAATCTCTTAAACAAATATTGATAATTGCTTTATACTGAATTCTTCCTTTTCTTCAACATTTGGGTCTTATTTGGTGTGTTTTTGTCATAAAATTAGGTGCTGTTGTTTGTTATCTAATTTACATTGCTTTCCAAAGATAATGTATTAGTTCCATTAAGGAGCTTCTGGTGTAGGCCCCATATAGTGATCGAATAATGTACGTCTTTCATTTTCACATTTCGCCCATTCAAAGAATAGTCTAATCAATCTAAGAAATGACACGGACAAAATTGCAACAGAAGCTCTGTCAGTAAAGTATTGCTGATGAAGCTTTGGTATATAGCAAAAAAAAATCTAGCTGCGTTTAAGATAGGGAAATGCATAATTTTAATATTAATAGCATGTATTCGTTAGCGTTGCGCGTATTTCTAATTTATACTTTATTTCATGTCATCAGTACATGTACAGTAGAAATGTGTGATCTACATAGAGGCATGCATGGAATTTAATAATACTCTATGTTTAATGCGTAGACAGGTAAACCAACCACGTGATACCTTTGATAGCAGTACTTCGATAACATATCCGAACCTTAGCTTAGATTGATTGCACTAAATAATAAAGATATGGCCTGGCAAGGGACAGTAAGGATAGCTCAACTGTTAAAGTGGAGGATAACGGTACAATTCAAGTCAATTCAATTCAAGTCAATTCAATTCAATGTATTTGGAACCCGGTTTTGTTCCAAATATATGTGCCAATGCGAGGAAAACGTATATAAATAGATTTCTGCAGATTATTGTCTAAATAAATACAGTTGTGTCTCAGCTTGCAAGTTATGTTATTTTCACGGCTTCTAGCAAAATAATATGGTGATTTGACCGTGGACGTTTTGATGGATTCTTGCGGTGTCGTAGGTGGCCCGGGTGGGTGTACGGGGACAGCCCTTCTTTGTTATTTCCTTAATAAACATTTTACATAATCCACAAGAGTACAGTATGTGAGTGAAGAGTTCACCATGTCCATTGCTCAGAATGTAGGCGATAACCTCCTAGGGCATCTAATTTTCAAAATTTTGCTAACGGAGAGACAATTCTGATAGTGCACGTTACTTGGCTGGTACTAGGTCTCAGTACCGGACCGTACTGGCACAGTACCGACACACTAGTCTGCGCTATCTGGGGCTCCGGCATAGCCCTATCAGGCGTGAGTCTAGACCCTAGCATTGGGAACTAGCATATAAACGCCTTAAATATTACAACACACACAGACCTATCGAACTGTTCCCGTGACTTTGTGCCCACGCCATATCAGGCTTGTAATAGTCGTTTTGAGAATCGAATCTTAAGGAACTGATTTAAGCAGTATGTCTAGGTTCTTCCACAGAGCCTAAATAACACTAGATATGAGAGAGTTTTCAAATATCCTTATAAGCAAGGAAAAATATATAGCAAACCAAATGCAAATACAAACACATTTATTTCGTCAAAAGTAACCCTGCAATTTGGTTTGCGAAACTCCTATAAAGGAGATACACCGGCTCACATGCACGCACAAACGTACGTACGCACTTACGCGTGCACTCACATCCGACCGCACGCACGTGCGCATGAACGCACGCACGCACTAAAATCCCATGGATATTTTGATACTGTTTGGTCTGGGTCGTTGGTTGGAAAGAAATCGACCATGCCCTTGTCAACAGCATTGACAAGTTTCTGCTCGAATATATTTCTTGGGACTTTAGTACCTGAAAATATCTGACTACCAACAGGATAGGATCGTGTGAGTTAGCTTACTTTCAGACAAACGGAACCATCAGCACCTCACTTTTAGACAAACGAATCCTCCGGAACCATCAGCACCTCACTTTTAGACAAACGACTCCTCAGGAACCATCAGCACCTCACTTTCAGTCAAACGACTCCTCCAGAACCATCAGCACCTCACTTTCAGACAAACGACTCCTCCGGAACCATCAGCACCTCATTTTCAGACAAACGACTCCTCCGGAACCATCAGCACCTCACTTCCAGACAAACGACTCTTCCGGAACCATCAGCACTTTTCAGATAAACAACTCTTCCGGAACCATCAGCACCTCACTTTCAGTCAAACGACTCATCGACTCCTCCGGAACCATCAGCACTTCTTATTATTAATGTGGACTCGATCATAACAGAATCACAGCACACACCCATAGGTTCTCGCTGCCAGGTGATAATTGGCATAATAATGGCTGACATTATTGAGCTATTAGCACGCCAAACTAGGCATGGAAATGCACAATTACAATCCAATGATATTATAATTATTATTAGCAATTATTGTAATTGTGGAGAGGACGATTATGAAAATGAGAATGATGATAAGAGAATAATGATGATACTAATGACGAGGACAATGGACAGCAATGAATATGGCAATCAGTAACAAAAGAAAGCGGCAACGGAGATAGTAATATAGATTACCATTGGCAACATGCTCGTGCTTCCACTAGGTCATTCTATAAAGAGAACGACGGCGGCGACGGTGATATTGTGAAGTGACGACGACAACGACGACAACGACGACGACGACGACGATCACCACCACCACTGAAATCCAAGTCAAGTCAAGATACCTTTATTCTCTCGGGCTACAACTGTGGCATATTGTCCTTGGACAAAAAAACGAAGGCTTGGATGTATACAGAGATTATGTATCAAGCTGCCATTATCGTATGCCGCCGGGCTCGTAAGCAGACCGTATAGAGCACCGCGGGTTAGATATTATTGCGTAGATAAGGAAATAATAAAATTGTAAATTATTATATATAACCTTTTGCAGAGCTCGAGAGTATAAATTCAATTCAATTCACAAGAACTCATTACGCCTCAATGTAATATCGATGAATAGGCCTACAAGGACACGTGTACCAGTTATATGTGTCTAACAAACTGATAAGTATATAACGGTTTTTCCTGATATTATTTTAATTTCTGCTACAATTCTGTAAATCCGATTTGTGGACGAACCTAGTATATTGCTTGCTCTGGAATAATTCAAGATAGGGTCAGCTCACTTTACAAAACACCCGTGATAATGCAGCTTTAAAAACGCATTCAAAACGAACGGTGCTGGATGAGAGACAATTCACCTTTCCAGAGTACCCACCCATCATATGACGTCATAATGAACTGCATGGCGTGTACAATGACATCATAATGAATGACGTCATGAATGACGTCGACAAGTACGTCACGCACGCATATTTGATGACGGTCTATGGGCTGTTGTACAAATTGTTTGCTTTTACTATTTAATAAATATTCTGTTGAATATTTTGAAACTAATTTGACTGGGTGCTGTTGCTGCCTATGGCAGCAACAGCACCCAGTCTAATTAGTTACAAAATATTCAACAGCTTCCCTGTATAGTTTTCAGGAAATTGATAGCTAGGGCATTCGGGGATCGATCAATCCAAACACGGCGAGGTGTGGGCGGAGCTTAGCTAGTGGTGGGCGGGGCATAGCTAAAAATGGAAAGGTCCATTGCGTCACAGTGTAATCCGGTATGATGGCAGATACTACTATTTGATCATGAAATAATGTCTGTTATCAAACTGCAAGAGAAACAGTGAAAGCTTTCTGTTAGTGGCATAGCACCCCACCACTTCTCCCCAAACCTCCGCCGCCATTGAATATATATTTGCAGCCTATATAGTGTAACAGCTTTGCGACATATACACATGGAGAGCTGGGACTCATTCGTGTCTCACGAGATTTCCTTTGGGATGAGATCGAGAAAGTTATATCGTGGGTAATGAGTGTACAATGGCGTAGTAATTTTTAAAGGAATCGAGGGATAAAACAACTAGATCTTAAAAGGCCACTAGAGCTACTCTATTCTTAGCAGACTACATTAGTTAACCTCAGATGAAAATAGCTGTACCCAGAAGAGGTGTGAAATCCGGACAAGGATATCTGGATATCCTGTAGATGCTGTTATCTCATGTGAGTCTGGATAGATCGATTTGATTTTGATGTCCACATATAGGGACTTAATTGATACCAAAATGAACACACAGTTTCTGATATATCATCTACAAATTATTATCTTTTTGAAAGTTTAGCAGGCCTACCGTCGTTTAGGTGATGTATCAAGCTGGCCCATCATTATCTTAGAGGCATAATCTTCTCTATTAGATTGCACTGAGCCAGAATAATGACCGGGGATAAGCTGCAGCTTGTAGGTGATGACAGATGCCAGGACCATGCGAAACAAACTTCATAGATCGCCTAGGTAAACAGGATGAGCTAAGACAGGATCTATAACCATGTGGCAAACGCTCCAAGGATACGAACCTCGACGGGAACTAGTGATGCTCATGTCTGTACAATTGTACCAGTATGGCAAACTATCAGTATCACTCGGATGTAGGTTGCGGTGACCCAGACGTAGGAAGTGACACAGTACAGAACTGTGTGCCTACAATTGAATGATTAAATTATGTTGGTCTCCTTTCCTTGTCTCTAGAAACTTAGTTACCAATAACTTAAGCATACACTTTCAGATAGCGTGCCTACTCCATTGCAAAAGGAAATGTTTTCCTGTACGTGAGATAGCAATTAACTGGTTATGAATTATGTCAGATAAAAAAAGTTCATGCATGGCACTAGCAACAACTGCAGAGACCAGTGCAATGTACCTATCAGATGACAAATTTATGAAACCGGAGTCAAATAACAAAGTACAACAAAATAAGACATTATTCATCCAGCCAAAGGGAACACACCTCAGTTCAAAAGCTTGCCCTTACATTGATTGTTCCCTTCTATTACACGTCGTAGCTACTTCTGCAAGGTTCCCGTATTGACACAATAATTTTGCTTTATTTTAGCATTTCGGCAAAAGATACATACTAAGGTAAACCATCCTGTCTTATACCATCTATGTGGATAGAGTCAGACGATGAAGGAAATGGCATTACCATTTAGTATCTGAGCTGCAGCGTGTGGCAATGATCACTAAATCTCTCGACTGCTGCTGTATTCTCAAAATACTGGCTTGCCACCAAAGATAAGATTAACTAAGTTTAATTATAGCCTCGGTAACATCTTCGGTAGTGCGAAACAAATGGTAAGTGAGAACGGCTACAGGTATATTATATATAAAGAAGCGCTACTTTCAGCGTCTAACTTTCAGTGAGTATGCCTGCGACAATATCAAACTTCAGTCGTCTACAAGACAGTCATCAGTCCGTCTGCTCATTGTGTTTTTAACATGCCATATTTTCAGCGACAAAAAACATTCAACACTCTTTGGTTCGGAAGCACTGCATTCTCTGTAGTAAAAAACACTGCAGCGACTGTGACATAGCTTTGACTGTGACATAGCCTCATGTTCCTACTGGAATAACCATCACAGTTTAATCTTTTAGCGGGCGAGAGTTTGAACGCACTATGCATACTGAGATTTCAATTCGCCACTAATACCATGGTAATGCCATAATCCATGATGTGTATTACAGCTGCAGTTCATCGTTAAACTACACACGTGGTCTAGAATGTAGTCCAGCAATTTCAGGTCGTCAACTCTATACAAGATTACTGCCATTCCGTGCTCCCAACGTTACCCCGATTCCCATGTGCAGTGCACTACATGTGTTGACACTTTAGTTCATGGACCAATGGTGAACTAAATCGAAGACATCGAAACACTGCTCTTTGGTCGTAAATAGGAAAATAAATAAACCAAGAGACATTGTATGCTCATCAATGCCCCAAACCAACTAAGCTCAGAATAGAATGGCCACTAACAGATAGGTAAGAAGTGAAACGATGATTACCGAAGTCAGCTACTGCGATGCTGGGCTTTTACGATTTCTAATGATTTCAAACTTGGATACGACTAGTCCGCTCCTAGAGAGTTGTTAGAGAAGAATGGTTAACTGCCTTCAACACTGCTTCATGAATTCATGGATTCTGTACAGTATAAATTGCACGTGATCTCCGGCAGCTATCTCGACATGAGCATCAATAGTGGGAACCACCACTCGGGTAACTATCACCGCATTGCACATATGTTGCAGTGTACATCCGTGTACTCGTTAGGATAGGAATAGAACCGCTATGCTTACCTTGCTGCTGAATCACAAACTGCACAACCCACCTCAATGGAGCATCAGAACTGCCACTCAAGTATCTGACGTCTAATCAATTACGACACTAGTTATCTGGCGTCATAATCATAATGACGTACATGTCCATCATGAAAATTGAAGCCCATCACTGCTCACATGAACTCACATGAATCCGTTTCTGACAGCAGGCATCAACTCGCCTCTGAAATCCGTTCTGGGCTGCATTCACTGGTGGGATGACTCAGTTGCTGGTTATCTTCACATTCGTAGTTTATTAGTGAATCTTTAAAGCACGTAGCGGTATGAAAGATTGGTTTAGATTCGAAATTGAATAACAGTGGATGCTTACTCCAAAGTTTGCCTAATCTAGATTTAAAAGAGTTCATAGACATGACTACTGTATGTATATAATGACCAATTGATGTGTGGCATGTTAAAATCACCTAACATGACCGTATGCATATTTTTCGCACATACTTCTTGGAATAGTTTTGCTAGCTCTACAGTGGCGTGAATAGAGGGTGGGTGGGGGAATTGTGTGTGTGTGTGTGTGTGGGGGGGGGGGGGGGGGGGTGTTGGTGGTGGGGGGGGGGGGCGACCCCGGGGGCGACCCCAACCAAATATTTTGTCGGAAAATGTGTGTGCTGGTCCATTACAAAAGCCTGTATCCGTATAAACAAAAATTCCGTGCTGTCGGAAATTTCGTTGTCAATCCCCCCCCCCCCCCGCCAAAAGCTATCTACGCCACCCACTGTAGCTCTATCTTGTTTTGCCTATTCGAGCTAGGGCTCCTATATACCACCCCGAATCTCAGCGTTTCTTGTTCTGATCGAAGATCACAGATGATACATTCTTTGAATGATTTCTGGGTGGTGTTAACCGGTCTGTACGATAGGGAATTTCTTATGTATAGAAGGATGCCTCTATCTTTGGTATTGGTGACATTTACTTCTTCAATAATATAGCCTTCCAGGTTGTATTCTAATACATTCGGTTATTTCTTAAATAATTCTTTGGTTCAACTTCAGTGATGGCTATAAGATAAGGGGATTTATTTTGTATTAAATGTATGAGTTCAATCTTCCTTTCTGAAGCGAACACATCAGCTAAGAACTAAGATGTTGTCTTCAGATCTGGTTTCAGTGTTGACTAATATGTCAGGCATTTGCTGTTTTTGTTTGGTGGCATTATAATTTAGGAGGGTTGAGATGTTATTTACATTTATACTTGTACCAACAGACACGCCTGGCCAAACTGAACACTGATTATCATTTGCTGATGTTCTGCCTTTCTTTGGTCTTGATGCTCCAATACTTGCTAGGTGGTCATATTGCAGTATACAATGATCATCAATAATGTGCGTACATCTTGATCCTGCAATGGATTAGTGACTGGTTTGATTAGGCTAGCGAAACTATTTACATTTGTGGTGTTGTGGTGATGGCGGCTTCGTGGTTGCAGCGGCGGCGGCGGTGGTGGTCGTGGATTCGTGTTTGCAGTGGCGGGGCGGTGGTGGTGTTCATGGAGGTGGCTTCGTTGTGTTGGCGTTCTTAATGGGAGCGGTGGGGGTGATGATTTTGCTGGTGGTGGCACTAGTTGTTGTGGTGGTGGTGGTAATGGTGATGATGATGGTGGCTGTGGTTTGTGGCATCGTTTCCGTGGTGTTCCATAAAAATTTAAGTGTTCGTTCCTTCCTTCCTTCATTGAGTCATTGATTGATTGACTCTCATCCATTGAGTTATTAGAATATTATCAGCTGTATAAAATTACCCCAAACTCCCCTACAAAAAGGAATCCCGACCAATGACGTAGTGACATAATGACGTAGCCGGTGAAAATGGAGACCGACAAGAACGTAAGTACAGATATATGATTTTTGAAGAAAAAAGGATCTGTTTTTATTAGTTTGTGAATAAGTATTATTAAATTATAGCGTTGAGTGTGTGTATAACCATATCCTTATCATTCTTACGTCTTCAGTTTCGAAATCCATGTCCGTTTCGTGAAATGAATGACTGATATAAATTTCAGTTGGCGCGCTTTTCACGTATACGGTCAACGTTTGACTGCTGCCATTTCAGGATTTGCGGACGTCCTTTATAGTAAGCGACGGCGGGTGTGCTGGAAATGGCCAGAGGAGACGAAACGCAAACAATATGGCGGTAGCTCACCTGGTTGGATTTAAGGGTACACATCCATATATATTTTTTGCGCATTAGCTGCTATTTTTGTAACGTCATGACAGCTTTATGTCTGGACGATGGATAGTGAGTGTAGGACCCTGACAGGCTAAGTGAACAAGTTAAGGAGACCAAAGATGAGCCAGTTCAAAGTTTTAGGATCCGATGTTTGACATATACAACTCCATATGGATGATCGGAGCAGAGCAGGCTACCGGAATGGACGCCTCCCATAGCCACCCCTGGCACAAGCATTGGAATGATTAGAATTGGATTATGGATGATAAGGTAAAGCGATTGGACGTTAAGAGTAGAGAGCACCATTTCCTGGGTGTCAATGGACATGCACCAGAGACTACACATATTTGTGATGGGAAGAGTAGCACCTAGAGCCACATGTGCAGACCAGCAATCTAGAAGCTAGGATGGTAACCATGGCTGACACGAGGACAACGACACTGACTAGGTTAACTGACTTGGAGTCAACTGCAGCTGGCGACGGTATGTTGGAGGGGTTGGGGTTGGGGAATGCATTCCTCATCACGATGAACGTGGTATTCATGTTGGGTATCACCCATAGACACCAACATGCCATCATTCATATACTTGCAGGCCAGGGTTCGATTACTGATTGACTTGGCCGTGACCTCGAGGCCGTCGTCAGCCTCATCATGACAGCGATAGAATGACAACATTGGCTTGGTTGAGACGTATTTGAGTTTCAATACAGTCTCGTGTCATATTTGCATGAACATATTCACATTGGAATAAGTGTATATAGATCAAACATACGTAACAGACTTGCGTAAACCAATATAGCCACAGTATCCATCTCTATCCGCAAGCAATATGTAGCACTGGCTCGACAGCGCTGGTGGAGCTGTGTGATAATGGTAGGCTGCAGCCAATGGTGTTGCGTGGCTCTGTAAGTCTACTCTCAGCAATATCGCCTAGGATCTTGTATATTAGTTGTGCAATCCCCGGTATAATCTTATACAATTATCCAATAACAATTCTCTTTGTGATCTGCAGCTCTGGATTCGTGTAGAAAATAAAACCATAATCAATTTCGTATTTTGCTAAAGAACATACAATTCTAACTGTTACTGTTGCTGAGTGTGACACTTTTGTAAAGGATGCCTTGTATCGACCCTTCAGTCAAAAATAGAGTTGTGGCATCCTGCCGAGAAGACATTTCTAATGCAATATTACCTGGTACCGTACACAGTTTTAGAAAGGTATGAAATATGTACAGGCATTTGTGGATATCATGTAAATGTTACACAAAACAGGAATCGCTGGATAGAATCGTGTTGATTCTGGTATCAATTTAAGCCATGCATTACCAGCTTGATACAGACATTAACACCAAGCCGATCCACGCACTGGCTCTTGAAATATCAGCGTACATGTACGTCATGTCGGAAGATTCTTGCCCGCATTTTGTATCATTTCTGAGTGCAGCATTTTGAATTCTGAGACGAATCCAGCGGGACTATTTTTCTGTTAATTATTCCACGTATCGAACACTATGTTCTATATATCATCTTCTTTTATGTTAAATAATATAGTCTGGTATCAATGTGGTATTTTAGTCCTGGTTGTTATGTAGCGTCCTTTTAAGGTTCATTTTACCACCCGATTCGGGTAGAAACTACTACGCCAATGGCCACTCATTATCATAGATACGTTTTCCCATCTCATATCGAAGTTGGTACGTGATGAAAGCTAAAAACAGTCACGTTTCTTGATTGTGACATCATTTGAAAAACATGCCCGATTAACCAAATATAAACAGCACAACCAGTCCAGTACTTCACTAGTGTCACAACAGGGCCATGGCCGGAGTTAGGCTTGCTGCGGCCCTAAGCTATGGCAATGGACGGGTGGGTTGGGGTGGGGTGGTGGGTGGGGGGGGAGGGGGTGGAGGGGTGCTGGTCGCCTCCTCTCAAACAAATGTTGAAATTAGGCTCACTGAGAAGCCATTTGCCGATTTTCGGGGAGATAATTAGCTTATAGCAATATGGGACCATATTGGCATAATGTCAACGAATTTGTAACTTACAATGGGGGGGGGGGGTGGTGGTGTGGTGAAATTCTATTTATTTTAAACTAGCAGGAAATAAGTTCTGACATTTTTAATAACTCTGGTTCTACTAGAGGGATGTTTGCCACATTTTGAGGGAAGCATGCCCATGGGGTCCCGAGCAGATATCCCTATGTTGGGATCTAAAACTCCACAGCAACACAATTTAGCAACAGTTTTCAGAAATATGATTTTTACGCATTCTTCAATAACTCTGGTTCTATTGGTGCAATGTTCTCCGAACTTGGGTGGAAGCTTATTCATGTGGTCCCAAGCACATGTGCCAATTTTTGGGTGTTCTTCTTGTGCTCATCTTTCTCATGACAGTAATCCTAGACTGTTTTCCTTATTGGGTGCATGAAAGCTGAAGTGGTCATCAATCTGTCTAAAACGCAAGAACAAAAATAGAACTTACACATTCTTCAATAAATGTCGTTATATTGGTGTCATCTTATCCAACCTTGGGCGGAAGATTGCCTATGTAGTCCCGAACCCTCATGCCAATTTTGTGCCCACATGATAAAGCGCAACAGCAACAGTTTTCAGCAAAATTGTTTTCAAAATAGAGATTTTGAAGCATTTTCAATAACTAATGGAGCGACCTTTTCCGAAACGTTGCGTGCGTGCGTCCGTGGTCCCAAAGACGTATGCCAATTTTTCGATTAAAAACTAAAGCGCAACAGCAACAGCTTTTAGCAACCTTGTTTCCAAACTAGATTCTTTTGACCTTAAGGTGTCCCGGCTAAAAATATACCAACAACGCGGGTTATTAAAATAATTATTGTATTTTTTAAGATAATTTTTTTTATTTTTGCATACATTTTTTATGGCTAATCAAATTAGGGAGAGGTCCCTCATACTTTGAGGCCCTACGCTGGAGATTGTTTACCGTAATAGTAAGTCGGGCACTGAACACGGCGTGTGCTTGTTTCACTAATTGCCCGACAGAACTCAGCGCAACATTGCAGAGATATGGCCATTTATAGCGTAATGCAATTATCATGCATATATCGCGTTACCTGAAGAGTATCTCGTAGACAGAGTCGGAGACTATATCACTATGACAACGAGTTCCAGGAAAAATGACGACCGTCTGATAACAGGGCATCTTTCAATCTCAAGTACAGAGTAATGGCATGGAAGCGCGTACATTTACCGGAACATTGCATAATATTTACGCTGAATGTCTAAGTATGACATTGTGATATTGGCAAGAGTAAGACTATACCCTCACAGGGATTGTGAAGAATATATCGTCTGGCAGGAGTAAGGCTACACCCTCACAGAGATTGTCAAGAATATATAGGTTGGCAGGAGTAAGGATATATTCTAACACAGATTGTGAAGAATATATTGGTTGGCAATATTAAGACTATATCCTCACACAGATAGTCACGAATATATAGGCTGGCGAACGTAGAAACATGTATGGTGCGCAAGAAACACGTTGTCACGATGTTTCTCTACGTGGCGGTCACCATATTGTACATGTATGTGCCTTATCCTTTGATCTAATTTCTAATTGGGTACTGGACTGTTGATTAACTTTGTCATCCGCGTCAGGTACGCTATTCTGAGCTTTGTTTGTCTTTGTAAGACAGTGTGTGAAGTCAGACGCCAATGCTCATAAACTTCAAAGTCATGTACAGTCTAATTATCGATCTAAGCCTAAGGTATCGTATATTACACCATTGTACACTTGTACAATAATAATGCAGCCTCCATGTTTAAGCATGTTTCTATTTTAACAATGCACCCACCCCTCTGTTTATGCATGTTTCTATTTTAACAATTCAGACTCCGTGTTTATACATGTTTCTATTTTAACAATGTATCCGCCATGTTTATGCATGTTTCTATTTAAACAATGCAGCCTCCATGTTTATGCGTGTTTCTATTTTAACAATGCAGCCTCCATGTTTATGCGTGTTTCTATTTTAACAATGCAGTTTCCATGTATATACACACTTCTATATTAGCAATACGCATTCCATGTTTATGCACAGTTCTATATTAGCAATGCGCATTCCATGTTTATGCACGATTCTATATTAGCAACGCGCATATGCACGATTCTATTTTAATTATGATAACGACGACGACGACGATGATGATGATGATGATGAGGATGAGGATGATGATGCTGGCTCTGAGCATACCGCATTCTAAGTCTTTCTGTGCAGGCTGGTGGCTTGTCTGATGGCATTCGCAGAGTGTGGCCAAACATGGATCATATTTGTTTGACCAGCTTCAGTGGGATGGTAGTGCACATGGTGTATGGTGTGTCATTAGAGATTATGTTGTCTGCCCAGCGATGTGGGATTAATAGTACGAAGGTGTTTGTGGTAGCTAATCGCCTCAATAATCACATTTTGATGGTCCACACAGGGCCCGCTATTGGCAGGTATGAGTGTTGGCATAAATCATATATGAGCAGTAGTCTAATATGGCTCAATTACCGTACATATTTTCACTGTCTTTCCAGCATTATTTCGCGGCCATTGAGATCTTACAATTACTATCTGGGCTCTGTAATCACGAACTGATCATTATTGAAGGTTCATAACGTTTCTATGCTTCAGCTTACATAGATGATTATATCAAGCCGAGCGACCATTTCTCTTAGGTGTATTACGAGATTGTGTCATGCATGTAGTCCAATCAAATCCGGCTATCGATATCTTTATGTCCATGCCCTGAACTCGGCATATGTGTTTGTTCCTGTTCTGCGAGGCTGACGCAGCGACGCTAGAATCCATTGGCCTCGAGATCAACAGACGTTGCCTGGCCTCATGTGTTTTGATGGCGTCTATAGACGTCGACTGGCCTCGTGTGGCTTGGTGGCGTCTACAGACGTTGACAGGCCTCGTGTGCCTTGCCGGCGTCTACAGACGTTGCTTGGCGTCATGTGCTTTGATGGCGTCTACAGACGTTGCCTGGCCGGTAGTAGTGTCGGAATTAAAATGATACCACCTCCCTCAACTGGCCGCCATTCGGTGATCCGTGGCCTCCACCACCCTCTCAATCCCTGGGGCATAGGTTGTTGAGACATGTGGTTGGTGTATGCCTCTAGATGGAGGCCCCCAGGGTTGTTGAGACAGGTGGTCGGTGTATGCCTCTAGATGGCGGCCCCAAGGGATTAAGAGTGCGGTGGGGGCCACCATGGATCGCCAAATGGCAGCCGGTTGAGGCAGGTAGTATCATTTTAATTCTGACACTACTACTACCCCCACATAATAGTCTGAACGCCCATTTAGAGGCAAGGTCTTGACGTGATGTCATGCCAGGCACCCACGCCTCCCACAGGGGTTTCAGAAAATGTCATGAAACAAAAAAACAAACAAAAAAACCCTATAAAACTCCCGCACTCCACATCTTTGGGAGAACCCCCTCATTATCGCCGGCCCTCCATGGTTTTTTAGGTGGTTCCTCATTGCTCCTATTTTTCGTACCGTTTCGAACTTGGTACCATCTAGCTGAGGTTTCTTGAGAGATTTGAACCATGGTTTTGTTTATTAGAATTCAGGGCTGCTGTCAACTGAGCCAACAGAGAACCGATAATTAGATTACAAATAATGATACTTATTTGTTGTGCAATAATAGCAAACAGATCAACTGGACTGATAACACACTGGTAACTACAAAATTACAGTCTATAATATATGTATACTTACTACACTGGTAACTACAAAATTACTATAATATATGCAGGGCTCCCAGCGGTCCTACTTTTCCTACTTTTCCTACTTTTTGGACATGCGTCCTACTTTGTCCTACTTTTTAGAGTCATGTCCTACTTTTCTGAAAGAAGACGTAAGATAAATTATTGTTTGTGTGTTTTTCTCTCCAACATGTCCAATAAATGTCTGTTTAGTATAAAACTATTCTGGTTTTCATCATAAATTGAATACTAACAGTAATATGGCTACACCTGTCATTTTGTTCTTGGTAGATGCTACCAACATTCAGATGTATTGGTATTTAGTTGATAATTTTGCAGGATTAACATTTTGACAGAAAGGGTGTTGCGTCCCTTGCCTGTGGAGCAACAGTTACTGGGCAAAATAAGTTAAAATAGATAGCCCTGTTAGTCTACATGTATTAAAATGAAAACAAGAATTAGAGGTAGTACCTTTTAAGACTAACTTAGTTTTATTTGACAAGCTTTCGCACAAAAGCACCTGATAAAGCACACTTGTGTGCAAAAGCTTGTCAAATAAAACTAAGTTAGTCTTCAAAGGTACTACATCTCATTCTTGTTTTTTTGGACAAAATAAATAGTAGTAGCTAACTACTCTCTACATTATTTTGCTCAATAACTGACCATGTAGGGCCTAGTAGTAGTCAGTAGTGGTATATTTTAAGTCATCTGATTATCATTATTAAACTAAGACCAATTTAGTTTTATTCGCTGCACTTTCACAAATAAGATGTGATTCTTCAGGTTGGTTGGAGCAATAGTCAGTGGACAAAATAATAATTAATGCCATCTCTGGTTTGACTTTACTTCCCGACTGTGACATCTCATTCGAAGAAGCACATCTTATGTGTGAAAGGTCATCAATTAAAACTAGTCTAAATTAACCCCTATCACTCTGGTGTAAATCCAAACTGATTTTGCTAAACCACATGAACTTTTACTATCCTCAGGTTAGCTGGGTACTATTGAAATCAACTCTGTCACAATAATGCTGACATATCACAAAAATGCTAAGTTTCTGATTTCAAGCTTTGTCAGTTGTGAATTAGTTACAAACCATGTGTAGAGAAGAAATTGTAATCACACATTTAACGTGTTTAAAGGCTGAGTATTATATATTTGAAATATAATAATCAGCCTTTAAACATGTTAACTGTGTTATTACAAATATTCTTTACACATGGTTTTATTGCTCTCCATTGGTCAGACATACTGGCAATATCAGTATCTTTTTTCTTTAATTATTGAATCTTTAGAAATAAAATCAAAGGAGGTGAAGGTGTGGCTATAAGGGGCGATGGGAGGCCACATAAGAATACATAAATAAATAAATCATTGGCCAGGAGTTTAATCCTGATGAAAGAACCATTGTGTGATGGTAATTTTATTTTTTGTTCTCATTTATGATTTTGTATAATTGTCCTACTTTTTTTCCAAAAACGTCCTACTTTTTTTAAGGGTCCGCTGGGAGCCCTGTATATGTATACTTACTACACTGGTAACTACAAAATTACAGTCTATAGTGAGATAGTTAATTGGTTATATTATATGTTACACTATCGCAGGTTCAATTATCGCCATTAAACTGACAATACTGTTACAAAGATATAGACCTATATGTATTCCAGCCGATGTGTGTGTACTGCGTTATCTCGAAGTGACATCAAAATCTAGGGGGACTGATAAGCGCAGCAATACAGCAAAGTGAGAACACATAACTTATCAGCTATAATTACTAATGCATACGTGGTCGAGGTAGTTAATGCGTTGGTTCAAATCCTCGTTTTGTGTTATTAGCAAACTTTAAAATCACAGGTTCAAATCTCGCTATGTGTTATTAGCATTTGTGGATAACTCAGCCATTTCTGGTCCGGTTTTAAAAAGGTAAAAAATTTAGAAATTCTCGCCTCATTCCGGTCCTGATAGGTACCAAGAACGACGAGAATGAAGTGATCACCAGTACCAACTCGGTACAATATGAGCATACACTCTCTCTCAGGGACGGCCTGTACCCGTCCAGCCGATCGGCGCTACATGATCACGTGATTCCATGTCTACAATTACTCTTTACCCGTTATCCGAGAAGCATGACATCACGTCAAGACCAACTCGCACAGTCACATAAAGCCCATGATTGCAGACCACACACCCTCGACTGGGCCAAAGTCAAGAATAGTAGTTTATTTAGCCTACCTGCTATGCGTTAACACCCAGTTAGACACAGCATCGATAATGGTATACCACGTGTGAACGCACAACCATACATTACGTGTAAGCACTCAAAACACTCAACTACGTGTAACCGTTCATCTACAAACGATATTACACACAATGGGCCTGAGCGCCTTGTGATCAACCCCATGCCGAGGAGTTGCAGAAGCGACACTCCCGAGCAATGAAGACGGGAAGGTTTCCAGCGCTTACCAAAGATGATCCTTGGTATCCCCACAAGAAAGCGCAGCGGAAACGTGAGCATCGTCAGTTGGACGAGGAGGTGACTGCTAGCTTGCGAGCCAAGACTGTAGGGAGTCGGATGGCAGACCATCCACTGGAGCACTTACCTCCCATACGCAGGATCACTAAGCGAGTGCAGAGGGGCCCGAGGTCTGAACCCTTATCCCGGAGCATGAGGCGAGAAGGCGAACACATTCTCGACCAGTATCTCGGCGAAAGCGAGACAGAGGATAGAGGACACCGGTCAGTATGCTGGACATTCTTCAGAGGTCTAGAAGGAGACCTCACAGGCCAGATCATGCAAAAGATCCAGCAGACTGTCCAGAACGGACATCTACCTGCGCTACACCCATACCTATCGCATCCGTCACGATGGTAGGGTGATGCTCTTCCACTAGAATGCTCCAGGGAGCTCGTGGCTGAACACGATAGGAGGAGCTGAGGACTGGATAGCAGCAAGAGAGTGAGCCTGCCTTGACACAGACAATATCGATCGACCCAACACCAAGTGGGCTTTCGTTCGATCACTCAACGTTGAGGTCAGGGCTGTCATCGACCGCCAACTTCTTCTTGGGACAGGCCCCCTCAGACTGGCTACAGCAGAAGAAGAGTATTGCTGCCCTCGACACCTACAGGGACAAGATGTTCTCTGGAGATGTCTAGCAGTCCACCGAGGAGCGAGAGCTGATAGAAGTACAGCTCCTGCAGGAGAGCTTGCCACACAGTTCTGCGGCAAGACAGTGACAGTACCTGATGTCCGCAAGACCTCGCTGGATCAGTTGGACAAGGTAGAGTTCTTCGCCAAGAGCGGGATTTGTGTGTATGAACCAACCGAAGAGGGCACCTGGCACTTGATCAGGCAAGCGGCTCTCTACCGTGACACCATGACCATCGGAGTGTGGGACCACCACGCCTTCTACATCAAAAATATCTCCAAGCTGGCACATATACTTGTCTGCAATCACTGTTAGTAGAGGTTTACCCAGGCATGCAATCTTCAACGCCATGCTGATCACTGTACAGGCGGCAAAACAACAATCGTGTGTACTGGCGAGAAGGTTGAGGCGCCACAGTCTGTGTATGAGAAAGCCTTCTATCCGCCCCAACCATCCAGTTCAGCGGCTACTCGTTGGATCGAGTATGAGTCGAGAAACAGAGGCGTACACATACACCATGTAGAGTGTGAGCACCGTGGCGAGCGTTGAATCGAAGGTGCTCCTGTAGATGATTATGATCTGACCACCAACACCGTTTACCAGTTCCATGGCTGTTACTGGTACGGGTGCCCACAACACCAGCGAGGTGAGGATGCCGAACAAAGATACCACAAGACAGTCCTGAGAGAGGAGAAGCTGAGAGCATCTGGATGCACGAGTGTGGTACTGTTGGAGTGCTGTATAAAACGCTGTCCAAGCATCCCTAAACGAGTTCAGACTGTCCCATACCCACACTTCATAGTTTACGACTTCGATGGTATCAAGACTCATCCTACTGAGACTCTCACGATCGAAAGTACTCACATACCTATCTCTGTGTCAGTTGGCTGCTTCTTAGATGGCGCCATGAGTGAGCCAACTAACCTCTGCAATCCTGACCCCAAAAAACTGATCAGAAAGTTCATCCTGGTGATCCAATGGCGAGCATATCTGATCCGGACAAAGGTTAGGGCACAGTACATACCGACAGACCTGGACAAGCTCCCAAAGCAACAGCAGCGACTGATCAACGGGTGGTGTGACCAAGTGCCTGTACTGGGGTTCAACTCTGGGAGGTATGACCTGAACCTCAGCAAGAAGTACTTTGTCGATGAGCTGACTGACAGTACAGGTACAGTGAAAGTCGCCAAGAGGCTAGTCAGACCATGTTCCTCATAACACCTGAGCTACGGTTTCTCAATGTGCTGAATTACCTCGGCCCAGGAGTCTTGTGCGAGGCATGGGTCAAAGCTTACGGGTGTACACAGCAGAAGAGCTGATTCCCATATGAATGGTTTGACACACATCAGAAGCTCAACTATCCGGGGCTTCCTGACTACTCAGCATGGACATCTAAGCTCAAGGGTGTCTACCTCTTGATGCGATCAGAGTGGGAGCAGTGTAACCAGACATTGAGCAAGCAGGGAATGCGGACATTCGCTGACTGGCTGCGATACTACGACAACCTGGACGTCAGTCCATTCATCGAAGCCCTAGAGCGGATGCGGAAGTTCTACACAAGATGAGAAATAGACACCCTCAAAGACACGGGTCTCTCCCAGGTGTGTCACTGCAGTACCTCCGACGTGGAACCGCTCAGCACATGATGTTAGCCTCTATTCACCAGGCAAGGAAGCCTACGAGATGCTGAAGGGTGCTGTTGTTGGAGGTCCCAGCAGCATGTTCACCAGATATCACAAGGCTGGTGTGACTCGAATCCGCCAGAGTGAGCGTGTCTGCCAACGTCTACTCAGCTACGACGCAAATGCTCTGTACCTGTCAACGATGGCCAAAGAGATGACATGTGGTAAGGAGACAATGCGCCATTGGTCCGGTGCTAGTGGTGTAGCTAGCTTTAAGGAGGCTCTCCTAGCAGACAGCTGGTTTGTGTTTGCTGAGGTGGATATAGAGGTCCCCAAGGCTCTGTGGGCAAAGTTCCAGGAAATGCCTCCTCTCTTCTATAACCACGAGATCCCGGGAGAGGCAATCTCTTCTGAGATGCTGGCATATTTGTGATGAACAGGGAGGAAGCATCCCACCACCCTGGTCAGTGCCCTCTCTGGCAAGAAGTGGCTGTTGTATGCCCCGACACTCAAGTGGTATATAAGCCATGGCCAGGAGATCACTGCTGTATACCTCACCATAGACTATGAGGCCAAGCGCCCATTCGACTGGTTCGTGGAGAATGTTACGGAGGCCCGCCGATCGGGAGATGTAGATAAGAGCAAAGCGCTCTTAGCAGATCTCTTCAAAGTCCTCGGCAACAGTGCCTACGGGAAGCTCATCGAGGCCCTAGAATATCATAGCAACACCAGCTTCACGAATGATGAACGCGTGGTAGACAAGGCCCTGCGTAGTGCATGGTTCGAAGATCTCGAGGAGCTCAGTGAGTTATACAAGCTCCAGAGTCGCAAGCTTAGAATCACTATTCGAAGGCCCTTCCAGGTGGGAATAGCCGTTTATGAGCTCGCGAAGCTGCGAATGCTGGAGTTCTACTATGACTTCCTCGATTGCTACGTAGCTCGTGACAGCTTTGAGTACCTGCAGATGGACACTGACTCCGCGTATATCGCTATAGCAGGCTCCAACCTTGACGACGTCATTCACCCTGCGAGGCGAGCAGAGTACCAGGCTCATAAGCGGGACTGGCTAGCTTGGGACAAATGGTCTGGATGGACTCCGGGACTATTCAAGCTCGAGTTCGAAGGCTCTCGTGGTATCGCTCTTTGCTCCAAATGCTACGACGTCGCGAGCGCAGCTGCAAGTAAGTGCTCGGCTAAGGGAATATCAAAGCAGCAGAATGAGGTCTCTTGGTAGAGGTTCTACAGCGCCCTACATGGTGGGGTGGACAGAGCTAAAAACCGAGCCCTACGCATGCGCAACCAGGTTATGGTGACGTATGAGCAGCAAAAACTCGGACTCTCCGCTTACTATGATAAGCGCCATGTGCTGTTAGATGGTGTCCATAACGAGCCCATCGAGTATCATGTTAGCACCCTAGGTGGTGGTAGCTGTCTGTCTGCAGGGACTAGCTGAAGCTCTTCTACGACAAATGGTCACCAAGGCACTCTGTGCTGGCATGCCAGATAGTACAGTGTAGGCCGCCCCTCTGCCTCCACATACTTGTCAAGCCTGTGAACATCAATCGACCAGTTAGGATCTGTTGCATGCCGTCGACCCCCTTCCAGCTCACCAGGGTCATACAGGTACCGAACCAGAGCATCAGGTGGTAGGCACTCCTCTCCCGTGTTCGCTCCTCTAGAGCTGTGACCAGCAGAGTGTCTGATTGCCTCTACCGGCTTCTTCCTGATTAGCCTAGTAACCTCGGCATTGGATCTCTCCACCACAGCAGGCAGCCCTCTCACCCATACTCTAAAACGTTCACTCAGCGCGGCCATTTCCTGGGCGTATTGGTGTGGGAACAGTCTCTCTGCCAGTGTCCGATTCCACCACTCAACGATAGCCTGGGCACGGTGATGCTCTACCTCGTTTCGCCTAACTGCCAAACCGTGCTTCCGCATGATGGCTGCAGTCTCACCTCTGGACTCCTTATCCTCATCCACCTGCAACAATTCTGGTGACTGGAGGAGATTCTCCGAACGCTCGTAGATACCCTGGAATGCATGGGCCACCTGGCCAGCTGACTTGTCTGTGAGTGGTACTGCCGCCTTGGACCTGCTGGCGACATCGACGATGGTGAGGGCATACTTGTAGGTCCTATGACCAACCAAGTCGTGTGGAAGGAATAGAACATCTGCCTGGTGAACTCTGTTCGGGACAGTCTCCTCGAAATAGGCATGCCTGATGTGCCGTGGACGAGGTCTGTATATCTGCCACATCGCCTGGTGGCTGAGCCACTGGCTAACTGTCTCCAATGTGAAGTTGTGTCCCTTGCCACATGCAGCCTCGAGTAGTTGAGGGGACTCATGGTAATATCCATTGGGCTGATAGTAGAGTTCCCCAAGAAAGATGGTTGATAAACTCCCGGATTTCATCACTGACGTCCACTCCCGTCCTGTCACGCACGACCTGGGTGAACTCTAAACAGACGAACAGATGGCTGTCATTCATTCGACCATCACTGAAGACCTCCTCAAACACCTCCGTACACTGGCGTCTAATCTCTGCTGGATCCTCACTGAACAGTAGTTTATCGACTAACCCTCGGAAGTTAAGGGACTTGACCAGGTCGTACAGAGATTCCATCCTTATATAGTACGGCTTAAATGTTTGGCGGACCAGATGGCTGCGAGCGCTATGGCAACATATGGTATCCAATGGCCTGTGACTCCGAAGAATGTACCTACTCCTGAGGCGATTGCTGGCATGGCTTCAGAAATCTCCACACCATGGAGAGCATTGTTGGCGATCTTGCGGACCGTCTCGCCAGCCTTCATTGTGAACAGAGCGATCAGAGCCCCAACTGCTGCCAGTGGACCGATAGAACATTTTACGTAAGTGCGATAGATTCCTTTCGCTCTGTGTACTAGCTTGCCGAATTCAGGCTCTACATCATCATACTTACCACCGACATTGTAGTCTGCGTCATAATCCTCCTCATCATAGTCCTCCTCATAGTCCTCATCATCTATATCCTCGACTGGATCAGCCTCTGGTTCATACATCGCTCTGGGGATCCGTCGCTGGGGTAGCTATATAGTAGCTTTAAACTGTGGTCTATAGAATGGCATCCACAATCTTGAATGCGGGCATGTTTGCCTTAGTGAACTGGGGACTCAGCTTCACCAACAAGAAGGCGGCAGAGGTCCAGCGTGAGCGTCATAACCAGGCGATGGAAAAACTGTCTAAGGAGAAGTTTGAGTACAGCAAAGCACTCGAGCATATGCGCCAGAGGGAGGCACGCCGACGACAACCCCGAGCTCAGGCCAACCAGAGCATCAAAGAGGCAGATGAGAGTCTCGATGAGTACTACGAGGCTGTGGAGATATCTGAGCCAACGCTCGATTATGAAGCATTGACAGGTCAGAAGACAGCAGAGCTTATAGTAGTGGTGGCGGCTGCAGCTGTGATGACAGGAGTATTGCTCTAAGCACGCTCAAGCTGAATACCTGATGTGTTCGACACGCATACCTTAGCCTAGCCAAAGTAAAGTACCGTCACACCTAATGAGCGAGTCCAAGCTATGAGGTTTCCGATGTTGAAGCTGTTGCCCTGATTAGGTGGGATGTCCCTGCCCCTGAGGTGGTTATGGCCCCCGAGGTCGTCCCTTCCACTGGTTAGTCGCAGAAGTGCATATGACTTAGTTTTCTGTCTGTAGAATTGGCAATCAGCCAGCTTGCGTGCCTCACCAAGAACATTGGTCCCAGCAACCACAAGCTTGAAGTCATCTAGCTTATCCACCTGCTGGATGGCTCCTCCCTTCTGAACCAGGACCGCAACAGCGACACAGTCCGATGCACCATGATGCAATAGCACCTCTACCCGTTGGTTACCTGTGGCTTGGAGCTGCTGGTGTTCTCGCTCCACATGCACGATCCGCTGTTAGGAACCCGTTTGCTTCAGTTCCTGGTCATTCTCGTCATGCCAGACATGAAGTCTTGGAGCATTCATCGTCGCATCTGCGAGCTGCTCAGTGTAAACTCCGAGGAACAGCCTATCCTTCATGGCAGCCGGATTCACGTGTGTGTTCTCGAGGAGGGTTAGGAGAGGAACTGCCACATGCTTCTAGAATTCCGTGAACCCCTCATTGCACCCCACAGCGTAGTGCCCCTTTCCCGTCACATAGAAGGTTGGTCCACGAGCCAGCGGACCTAGGACTCGATACTCATCGTTCACATAGGTGGTGTCCATGGTGCTGCTGTTCTGCATGATCTCCCACCTGTTCAGATCCTGCGAGAGCACTACCGTCTGTCTATTGTGCTCTGAAGCTTGAACTCGAGTGTCATGCTCTTGATCTCGTGGATCTGTGCCGAGATTGCAAACTCAATGTACTTACCAGTAGTGGACATCGGGTTCTCATCGTGTATACTGGGTCGAATGACCATCAGGCAGTCCTTCCGAGGATCAGTGCGGTGCGATATCGTGGGTTCAATGGCCCCATCTGGATGTTGCACATACTGCAGCATGTTTAAGGTCTGGGTATATAGAGGCTTTAAACGGCTGCCATGTTTGGTAAAGTTCTCCAGCAGATTGTCCATAGGCAACAGGACAAGTCGGCACAACAGTCACCGCCATTGTGACAGGGTCCGAGGACTGCTTCGTGACATCAACATTATCCACGAGCGAGCCAAGGTCACACCTCCATCTGATGCGGAGATACTGGCCACCATAGAGGAAGGAGCGCCAGCTCATATTACAAAAGAACTCCTGACTCGGATACTCTACAGGAAGTTTGACAGCACCCAGGGCAAGGTACTACCCAACCTACCTGTGGCCCCAACCGGCAGTCCTGTTATTCTAGCTCTCCAAAGGGTGAGGGTCGAACCCATAGATCTACTAATGGACGGGAAGTGGGCTGCTGTATTTACACTCCATGGCCAGGAAGAGCGAGAGATACTGGATAGAATCCAGTCTGGAGCAAATAATGCCCTCAGCAAGGAGGTCAGTGCCGCTGTAGCAGAAGGTACTCAGGCGGCTCACTGTTGGCTGCAAGGAGGCTGTTGAGCACATCTTCAACGAAGAAGGGCGCAGGAGATTGGCCAGTGATATGGCAGCGTTTGTGATATTCCCAGAAAATAACTACCAGGACCACCTCATCAAATCCCCTAACAAGTCAGATGCTAGAATCTCATGGGGAAAGTGGATCTTCCGTGAGCAGTGCCAGCTGAAGAGAGACCCAGACAAGGACCCTCAGTGGAAAGAGTTCCAGCGAAAGTATAATCTTAAGCCACAGGCTTCTGCCAAAACTGACGAAGTTCCTCAAGCTTCTGATGAAGTTCCTCAAGCTTCTGACGAAGGTCCTCAAGCATCTGACGAAGTAGTGGAGACCGCGGACGAAGTTCCTCAGCCTTCTGATGAATGAAAAACAAGTTGCAGCAGCTACGACAGGCTGTCAGCGATGACACGTAGAGCAGGCTGGTTTCCTGGCTGGATTCAGCTTGTAGGTGAAGGTCTGCACCTTTTTCAGAGATGGCTTGAATTGTGACAGCTCACCTGTTTCCTTGATGCTGAAGATGAAGCGGTACAGATCATCTGCCCTCCGTACACCTGCGATAAAGTCCCCTTTGGTCTCCTTGAGTGTTAAGCTGTCGTATATGTTCTCGAGCAGGGCACGTCCACGCTTGGAGCTGAAGTATAGCAACTGGGCATTGTGGCGGATGTCCGGTGAGATCTCGCGGGAGTACTTCTGAAAGAGGATGAAGACAGTTATCTTTATGTGCCGGATGCGCCTGGTGATGTTGCTGAGGTAGGTGACTGTCTTCTGGTCCATTGCAGGGTCATCGATAACTAGAACAAGTGGTTCTGTCAGTCGGGCTGCCAGCAGCTTCTCCATCAGTGCTTGCAGGTTCTGCGTCTTGGTGATTGGGCCATTGTACCATTGATCATTACTGTCAACCGCCTCAGTGGCGGAGTCGGACAACAGAAGGATTGTATTGAGAGTGTAGATGTCTGGCCAGGAGAGCCAGCAGCAAGATGTTTTTCCCGTGTCCTGACGTGGCAATGATCAGCATCACCTGGCCCACATCGGCTGGCCTACTGTCGAATGCTACAGACATGCGTGCAGAGATGGCTTGAAGTGTGACAGCTCACCTGTCTCCTTGTTGCTGAAGATGAAGCGGTACAGATCATATGCCCTCTGTACACCTGCGATAAAGTCCCTTTTGGTCTGCTTGAGGGTTAAGCTGTCGTATATGGTCTCGAGCAGGGCACGTCCACCCTTGGAGCTGAAGTATAGCAACCGGGCATTGTGGCGGATGTCCGGTGAGATCTCGCGGGAGTACTTCTGAAAGAGGATGAAGACAGTTATCTTTGTGGCCAGGAGAGCCCGCAGCAAGATGTTTTTCCTATGTCCTGACGGCGCAATGATCAGCATCGGCCGGCCTTCTGTCGAATGCTACAGACATGCGTGCAGAGATGGCTTGAAGTGTGACAGCTCACCTGTCTCCTTGTTGCTGAAGATGAAGCGGTACAGATCATCTGCCCTCTGTACACCTGCGATAAAGTCCCCTTTGGTCTCCTTGAGGGTTAAGCTGTCGTATATGGTCTCGAGCAGGGCACGTCCACACTTGGAGCTGAAGTATAGCAACCGGGCATTGTGGCGGATGTCCGGTGAGATCTCGCGGGAGTACTTCTGAAAGAGGATGAAGACAGTTATCTTTGTGGCAAGGAGAGCCCGCAGCAAGATGTTTTTCCTATGTCCTGATGGGGCAATGATCAGCACCACCTAGCCAGCATCGGCCAGCCTACTGTCGAATGCTACAGACATGCGTGCAGAGATGGCTTGAAGTGTGACAGCTCACCTGTCTCCTTGTTGCTGAAGATGAAGCGGTACAGATCATCTGCCCTCTGTACACCTGCGATAAAGTCCCCTTTGGTCTCCTTGAGAGTTAAGCTGTCGTATATGGTCTCGAGCAGGGCAGGTCCACACTTGGAGCTGAAGTATAGCAACCGCGCATTGTGGAGGATGTCCGGTGAGATCTCGCTGGAGTACTTCTGAAAGAGGATGAAGACAGTTATCTTTGTGGCCAGGAGAGCCCGCAGCAAGATGTTTTTCCTATGTCCTGACGGGCCAATGATCAGCACCACCTGCCCAGCATCGGCCGGCCTACTGTCGAATGCTACAGACATGCGTGCAGAGGATGGTTAGCACTTGGTCAGCAGTAGCCTCGTCTATATCTGGGAGACTAAACGGCAGTACTTCCTGCACCAGCTCTTTCGCCTGTAGAGCGGGGAATCCTGCACCTCCGGCGGATACAAAGGATGTCAAGCATAAAATCCCAGTAGCAGCTGAGAAGATAGCATAGGGGGCTTGTGTCAGCACCCACAGTGTCTAGTACATCCAGTATCTGTATGATACATGCACGGGAAGCCATGACTATCCTGTGGTCTTAAGCGGCAACCAAAGAACCCTGACTCCTTCACCTCTGGTAGCTGGAGGCTGGCGGTAGAACCTTTTTTGCCATCGACAGTGATATGGCTCAGGCCGAGGGCGCCTATCTTGAGATTCTCTCCATCCTGTCGGAATGAGCTCCGTGGTTTCAGGAGATCCTTAACCAGGTCCTGTGCGAAGGACTCAGCCATAACCTTGATGGCTCCAGCCTCATCGACTCCGAGCATACATCGCATCGTTGCCCTCTCCTTGATGCCCATCCCCTTGTATACAGTCTTGGCCTTGTTAATGGCCGATTGTCCTACCGTATCAGTGTTCTCGATGAGATCTCGGGCTGGGATGGTACCTCGTATCTCCCACGGGTCTCCCTTCTCATCGAAGTCTGGGAAGGAGATAGGGGCAACATTGTCCTCTGAACCGAGGCGTGCCTCGCCCAAGTGAGCAAGATCGCCTAGCTCTGCTTTCTAGGTCTGTGAGTGACAGAGTCATAGTACTATATACAGACGGCTTAAACCTTCTAGTCATACCCCCAATAAAATAGTTGGGCATAGAAGAACCACGCAGTCGGCCAAGGGAATAGGTAGCAGTGCTCAGGGTAAAACTGGCTCTCTGCAGGGGCACGCCTTGTGGGCGGTCCACCATTCCCCGGCATTGGCAATACTCAGTCCGCGTGCTCGACTGTGGGCTACACACCGCCCTCAGGCATGCCATGCCTCATATGCTGCAGGAGTCTCGTGATCCATCTCTCACTATTCAGAGGTTTTAAACGTAGGTGACGATGATCTCGGCCATTGCACTCGTTACTAGCCCTAGAACCGCGGCCTCCATTAGTGTAACACATTCACCCATGATCTTGGCGGCAACAGAGTAGGAGGCACCACTGAGGGCGATCTTTGGGATGGGGTGAGTTATTCCGAGAGTGCCCGGCCACCCCACTCACCACTGTAGCGATGACAGCCACAGTGGTGGGAGGAAGAACCTCATTTCCCCCTGTCATCTTCATCATGGCCACATTCACTGCCATGTTACTGGCGACATGGACTGCCAGAGGTTTTGCTTTGGTCAGTAACTTCTGTGTCTTGGTTCGCTGCAGGTTCTCCACCTTCTGAAGACTCGCCAGGCTCTGGGGCAGTTGCTTCACGATCTGTATCGTTGATGTCATTGTCTAAGCACTGAGTATACAACGCGGTTAAACGTCTGTGTCCCCTGTCGAGAGAGCTAATAAGATCTTCCCAGTCTGCGTCTGGCAGGTGGCCGTGTTGGTACTCAGAAATATTCATCTCTCTATTGAGACTTCTTAAACATGTCCGGGCTCACGCTATGTGAGAAGTACTATGATGTCTTCTGGAGGGAGTTGAAGGACTACAAGAAGAAGACACCAGATGAGCTCGCTCAGCTCTCCGTTGCTGAGCTGACGGAGGAGCTGACAGCTGTAAAGCTATATCTAGGATTTGGTAAGGGACAAATCTGCTTCCTCGAATACCTTATCATGGGCGAGAGTATCATCGAGCAGCTACTGCGAGCTAAAGTATTGTGGTACTAGCGGTATCCCGCAATTCCGTAGTTCGTGTTTCGCGGCTGCCGGGCTAGCTGATTCCTGCCGTTTCTACGGACGCCCGGCGGTCGTACCTTGGAACTTGAACTGAGCACATCTGCCGCTGGTTCCACAGGCCGATTCGAGACCTCTGTTGGGTGAGTAACCTTTTATACGTAGCTAAGATACTACAAATGGTGCCAGGCATACTTTGGGCCCTAAATTAAAATTGTTATTAGTTATTTCTATATTCTACTCACGATTTTGCTGTTAAAAAAGATAAAATTCTCGGAAATATAAAGACTACTTTCGTCCTGCCCGAACGTCAATTTTACTGACTCTGGCCGCCATTTTGATTATTTTATAGTTATTTTTGTATTATTTAACAATCACAGATGGTAGGTGAGTTATAGTTAAATATATATATTATTTATTTATACTATAGCATGCAAATGTCGGGTATATAGATTAATATACCTTACATACATACGTCATATATGTAATAAATTCAAAATTATTATTTATTTGAACTGTAATGAATCGAGGTATATTTTCGTGCTAAGTTTCTATCATCTATGTCAGTATTCCGTGGAATGACAACCCTATAGTTTCTGGATTGTTATTGTTAGTTGTCTTTAGTGTCATATGTAGGAAACCGCGATTCTGAGCTGTAATTTAACAGTCAGTTTTTGGATATTTCTTTATACTTTAATTACAGTTCAATTTCGTTGTTTATTTCAGAATTATTTGAAATAAAGAAGTGATATAAATCACTGTTGTTGTTATTATTATCATTATTATTAACTTTTTGAACATTAGAGGGTAATCTCCCTTCTAATCAACAAATATGTTTCAATTGTAATATTAGGTTTACTAATTTGAGTAATTACTCTGAACACTATTTGTTTTGGTCTTTTTTCTTGTTATTATTAATTCAAAAAGTTCATTATCACATTGCTAGTTACTCCGTTAAAACACTACTCAGCTTATGCCTTCTTTTCAAGTTAAATCTGAGGAGTTTTTGGCTCGCACCCAGTTTTCATTGGATCAAACCTTTACCCACAAAGCAATTTTGTTGGGTACAAGTAAAGGTTTCATTTTGAAAAGGGCTGATCAAACTGGGTTTGTTGAGTATTGGTGTAAAAGCGGTGGTACTACACAATACCTGGTTAATATTTTGCAGTCGAGAATAGCCAACGCCGTTCAGAAATTTCACCGTATCGTTTTCTATATCTGGGCCGGAACGTGCGATCTTACCGAGAAACGAGGCGACGGTTTTGTCTATTTAAGGACGGCCGATGATGAACTCGCGGTAGACCACATTTGCCAACACTATCAACGTGCGATAGACATAGTAAGGCATTACGGCCAAACGGTGAAATTTATCGATATCCCGGCATATTCTCTGGTCCTGTATAATGAGCAACTTCACCATTTGAATCCCTGTTCCTTCAAAGACCAAGAGCTGCAACTGCATGACCAACTCTCTCTTCTCAATGATAGAATTGAGAAAATTAATGCAGATAATGGTGTACACACCATCAAATGCAGTGTAGAGTTAATACGCCGTAAAAAATCTAGTGCACGGAAACGTGTCCGTTATCATTATACTTTCGAGTTTCTGAAGGAGGGTTTGCATGCAGGTGCGCTACTGAATCTGGTTTGGCTTCAGAAGATTCATTTAGACGTTCTCCGGAGTTGCACCACCATCACTACTCAGTGAGTTATATTTTTCAGTAAGCATATGCTTACAACTTATTTCAGTAAGTGATATTACTTTTTTAGCGAATATTAATTTCGCTTCCTTGGTATAAATCAACAGGTGACCCATAATGACGAAACCTTTGTGTATTAACACTGCAACCGTGGAGGAACTTAGTGCACTCCATAATATTGGTAGAATTCTAGCTGCTGGGATACTAAGTTTTCGTGAGTCCAGAGGAGGTTCCATATCTCTGGCCGACATTAAGGCAGATCCTGATCTGCCTGCCACAGCTACAGTCCTTGCACGATTGCTCCATGCTGGGGACGTCGTATTCGACATCAATGATGAAGGCGCTGTTGGTGGGGTCGACTCGCACCCAAGGGAAGAATCCCTGGAAGAGCAATGAGCTAGACTGAACATGGAACTGCTAGCTCAAGGTAGCAAATACAAGGCACTCCTTAGCTCAACTAGTCAACAAAGGGGTGATCAGACCCTAGTTGATAACCTGGCTCCTAGGGGGTATATACCCCTAGAGAACCTAAGAGGGAGTCGCGATCAGTTTCACACCATGACACTAGGACGTCATCACCAGTTCGTAGAGCTTACTTGGATGGCTCTTCGTACAATGACTCTAGAATGCCATCACCCAGTCGTAGAAGCTACTCTGATGGTCCTCCTCCACCTAAAATGTCAACCTTTGTTGGAAAATGTGAGTGGAAACCATTTTTCATACAGTTTAAGCATACTGCTTCACGGTACCGTTGGTCTGCTACATAAAAATTAGACATGCTCATCTCAGCTTTAAGGGACAAGGCCTTAAAGTTTTACTGCATCTGTTCTGTGCAAGTCCAGAATGATTACTTTAGTTTATGCGACAAATTAAGGTTGCGATATGGGAAGAAAGATCTGCCCCACATCATCAGAAAAAAAATGCAAGATATTCGACAAGAGGGTAACTCTTTAGAAGAATTTGCAGATATCATTCAGGAGCTCACTTTAGATGGCTACCCTGATGCCTCAGAGAGTTTGGGCGAGACAATTGCCATTGATGCATTAATACGGGGTGTTGAGCATAAACGAGCCGCTCTGATAGCTATGGATAAAGATCTGAACACCATGGAGGAGGCTGTACAAATGGTCAATGCAGCTATCTATAATCAAAGACTGATCATGAGTTCCAGAAGACCTGAGGTCCGAAACGTCCGTTTTCCGGATGATGCTTCTGGTTTGATGGAGGCAGATAATCCTGAGCAGTTGAGAGGCATAACGGCTCCAAGCAGGATAGATAAATTGGAGAAAGATGTCGAAGGACTTAGGAAGGATATGGCGGAGATGAAGGTAGATGTTGCTAAGATTTTGAATCTTATATCTGGTCAATTCAGTCGAGGTCGGTCTCCGCCAAGAGGGAAGGTTGTTCCATCACGTTCCCCTTCTCCTCCTCTCAGATCGGGAAAGCGCTTTAATTGCAATTTAGAGGGGCATTTTTCCTGTGAGTGTCCAGAGCCGAGGCTTACACGGTCGCCATCACCTTCTGCTTCACCGAGATCTTCGCCTGTGCGATCATATGATGTTCGCATGTATGAGTTTAATCGTGACCCTATGACACTAGTCATTCCCATTAAAGTAAATGGTGTTTCCATTGATGCAGTAGTGGACACTGCGGCACAAGTAACAGTTATTGACAATTTTGCAAAGAAATTACCTTACCCTTTAAAGAAGTTGGAGTCTATTTCAGTGAAGGGTGCAGGTAGAGACAATATTATCCCTGCGGAAAGTGTTGAGCCAGTCACAATTGCATTAGGCTATATGATGTTCAACTAGCCAGTCCTTCTTGCCAATATTAATGATCCGATTATATTAGGCCTGGATTTCTTGAAGGCGCACAAGGCCACCATTGCTCTGACTAGACTGTGTCTGACAATTAATGGAGAACCGGTTAAACCATCAATGTTGAGAGCTCATGGGAAGGAAGCCCAAGTATCTCGGGTAACATTGAGACAGAAAGTGGTCATTGGTCCTTTTGAGACCACAGGCGTTCTGGATCGGGAGGTACAGAATGATGTTGTGCTCCAGCCCTCATCTAAACTGGAGGGTCTGGTAACACCTCATACAGTGGCCACTGCCAAAGATTCGCAGATTCCTATTTTGTTAAGGAACCTGTCGACCCAATATATTACTCTGGAACAAGACCACAACCTTGGTATTGTCACAGAAATTGAGGAGGTTTTAGACCCTAGAACAGAATTTCAACTTGCTGGTAACCCCATAAACCAGGACGGTTTACAGACTTCTACAGCCACTGAGGTGGACATCCCTGTATTCTTACAGGATCTATATGAGAGGTCGACATAGGGTTTATCGGAGATGCAGTCTTTGCAAGTTAAATCCATGTTAATCGAGTATCAGGATGCATTTGCAAAAGATGATCTTGATTTGGGTTTGTTCAAGGGGATAAGACATAAGGTTGACACAGGTAATGCACAACCTGTTCGTTCTAAACTTACATGAACTCTTCTTGGTTTTGAGAATGAGGAAGAGAAACACCTTGCGGAAATGTTAGAGAAAGGTATCATAGTTCCGTCAAAATCTGAGTGGTCGTCAGCTCCAGTATTAGTTCGGAAGAAAGATGGTACGGTGCGGTACTGCGTCGATTTTCGAACTTTAAACTTTCTAACTCGCAAAGACCTTTACCCCCTACCAAACATCGAGACATGTCTGGATGCACTTGGTGGTGCTAAGTTCATCAGCACACTTGATATGGCAGCCGGGTATTGGCAGGTCGAGGTTGACCCAGAGGACCGCCACAAGCTCGCATTTATCACAAGATATGGGCTCTTTGAATTTGTCCGGATGCCATTTGGTACGTGCAACAGCCCGGCTACTTTTCAGGGGGTTGCTCAGCTGGTGTTGCAAGGTCTTAACTGGTGCGAGTTTCTTGCATATTTAGATGACATGGTAGTGACAGGAACTGACTTTGACAGTCATATGACCAACTTGAAAGCTGTCCTTTCCCGATTCCTGTCTCACAACCTTAAATTAAAACCTAAGAAGTGTAATTTGTTCCGTACAGAACTATGTTTCTTAGGTAAGTTGGTGAGTGATAAGGGAATCGCTGTTAAGCCAAACAATATGGAAAGCGTCGCTAATTGGCCTGTTCCTAAGACCAGGAAAGAGCTGGAATCTTTCCTAGGGTTCATGAATTACCACCGAGAGTACATACAGGGTTTTGCTGGTATTTCTGCTCCTCTCTCTGCACTTACCAGTTCCAAAGTAGAGTATGACTGGACTCTAGAGCATCAGGTAGCTTTCGAAACACTTCAGGGTGCTATGGCCAACCCTGCAGTGTTAGGTTATCCGACACCGGATGGTACCTTCATACTGGATACTGATGCTTCAGAGGCTGCTATTGGTGCAGAGTTATCCCAAATTCAGAATGAGAAAGAGGTCTTATTGGTTTTGCGAGCCGAACGTTGACACCGGCTCAGCGTAAATATTGTGTTACACGCAGAGTTGCTAGCCGTGGTAGCATTTACTAGGCAGTACCGTATGTACTTGCTAGGATGGTCATTTATGGTGCGAACTGACCATCACAGTCTCACGTGGCTGCTCAGTTTCAAGCACATCGAAGGACAACTAGCTAGATGGCTAGAAGAACTGTCCCAATATAATATGACGATGCAGTACAGGCCCGGTAAACAGCACTCTAATGCTGATGGTCTATCACGAGTTCCAAGTGATTCTTAACCTTGCCACTGTTATAAAGCTGGCCAATCTCTTAGTTCATTACAATGTGGTGGTTGCAAATATTGTACCAAGCTTCAGCAGCAATGGTCTCAATTTGAACAAGATGTTGATGATGTAATTCCTTTGGCTTTTCAAACCATAAGGGCCCTTCAACTGAGTAATAATGACCTATCAGACAGCGACACAGACAGCGACGATCCAGATGGACTGCTGAATGGTGTCCCCCAAACAGACCAGGTTATCGGAAGGTCAAACTGGTTAGATGCATTCTCTTCAGAAAATCTAAGGGAGCGTCAGTTGAAGGATCCTGATCTGAAGACAGTTGTATCATGGATTTAGCAGTCACACACACCTTCTGACGCAGAGCTATATTTAGCTAGTCCAGCTGTCAAGTTTTGATCAATTGATTTTTGTCGATAGCATTTTGCACTATCTCTGGGTTAAAGCAAATACCACACAGAATCTGCTGGTAGTCCCAAAGTCTCTCCAGAAGCTGGTTTTGGAAAATTGTCATGATTCCAAGCTTGCCAGTCACACGGGTGAGCAGAAGTCATTAGAGAGAGTGAAGGCTAAATATATCTGCCACGGATACTCTCATGATGTGGCGGCGTATGTGAAATCCTGTCGGATTTGTAGCTGTAGCAAAAAAGCTTCCATCCGACCTAGAGCTGCTCTGGGCGAGTTCCATGCTGGTTTTCCCTTGGAACGGGTACATATGGACATTTTGGGCCCATTTATCACATCTGCACTGGGAAATAGATATGTGTTGATGATCATAGATCAGTTTACTAAATGGGTTGAGTGCTATGCGCTCCCTGAACAAGGGGCAGAACTGGTAGCCAAAACGTATGTGGAGCGTTTTGTCACCACATTTGGCTGTTCATATTTCTTACACACTGACCAGGGTCGTAACTTTGAGAGCAGCCTATTTAAGGAACTGTGCCATCTACTGGAGATTTCAAAAACACGCACCACAGCTTATAGACCATGTTCGAATGGACAGATTGAACGTATAAACCGTACTGTCTTGCAGTGTATACGGTGTTACCTGCAAGAGCATGACAGACAGAAAGATTGGGACAAGTGTATTCCTTTCATCACTGGAGCTGTACGATATACTGTAAGCCGACAGACGGGTTATACTCCCAACATGATGATGCTTAGTTGAGAAGTGCTACAGCCTATTGACATAATGTGCAAATGCCCTGCGACGACAGAGGATGCCCCTTCAGATGCCAGTGACTTCGTCCAACAGTTACAGCAAACGTTGCATGAAACTCATGCGATAGCACAGGATAACCTTAAAATGGCTCAGAAGCACCAGAAAAAAAGAGTACGATCTACGTTTTCATGAGCGTGCCTATCATGTTGGTGATGTAGTTTATCTTGCTAATTCTGCAACTAAAATAGGCCAGTCCAGTAAACTACAACCTCCTTGGACTGGTCCATTTATTATTTATAAAAAGTTGTCAGAAGCACTGTTTGGTATAAAAAACCAACGCCGGGATCTAGTTGTTCACCATGATAGATTAAAGCTATGCAGAGATCGTGATTTACCTCTCTGGATATTGCGAATGAGACGTGCTATAAGCTCTGAAGATCATAGCGATGATGATGACTTATTATTCCCCGATCATGGCCGTAGGTTATCTGATGATAACCGTGTTTCCATTTTTGAAGAGGATTTGGATGAAACCATTCCATATGGTATTGATCCATCCTCGTCAATTCTGCAGAATGATCTAGATGCTGTTTTGACAGATGACCTGGATATCGACTCTGTTTTACCCGTCCCACAAACACAGCATCACTCTCCTAGGCGCATGAGGTGTCAGGTCCAAGGAGAAACGCATAACACTTCCCCTAGGCATATGAGGTGTCAGGTCCGAGGGGAACCGCATCACACTTTTTCCCCTAGGCGCATGAGGTGTCAGGTCCGAGGGGAAATACATCACACATCTCCTAGAGATGACCAACTCCAAACTCGCACCATTCAGAGTCAAACAGGAAGGCAGTGCCGTCTTCCGAACAGGTTCCTAGATTATGAAATGTATTAGAATGATCTTTAAGCATTCGTGAATTAGACTATGTAAGTCTTCATGGACCCTACTTGTCCACCTGAATAAATGTTCCTCTGGTATCGTCTTATTTCGGATTCATTTGGTCATGGTATTGTTGTGGACTCCAGTTAGCTTATCATTTGTAGTACAGTACTACAATAGTAATGTGATAATGTACAATGGTAACAGTAATCCAACATTAAAAGAATTACTGTAATCCAGATGATATGAAATTATGACATCAGATTTTAACATTCTGCATGACACTGAAGACATTTCCGGCAATAATACTCCTTGAGATACCAAAAACCAACAGGGGTCCATCGCTGTATGACTCACAGAACGCGTTATTATAATTACGCATTTTTTCGAATGACACATGAATAATTGCGCGTAGTAATGCGTGGTTATATTTACGCATTTCTTGATCACACATTACAAATATGCGTTGTCATATGATGTGTAAATTGTTACGCATTAATCATACGCATTGTATTGTTAACTGTATTTATTGTCCGTCATGACGTGTGGTCATAATAATGCTCTCTGTTTATGTGTATATGGATTAAATCCATGTACACGCTTTTATAAGTATATGCATCATATTGTAGATATGGGATTGTCTTGTGGGAGTCATGACCCCGCTAGATGTCTTCTATCTTCGAGTAAGTCCTAAGAGAAATTTATGATTTGAAAATACCAGGTGAGCTAATGGACCGGTTGACGTTATACTTTCAATATGTAGTTTATTATTATTACATCAGCCAGTGCTGATGATATGCAGTTTCTAGTAAATGGATAGTGTGTGAATGTAGCACACTCAGGATTGTTGGATAAAGTTTTATCGTCAAATTGAAATAGTTGAATTGATTGGAATGAGTCCCACGGTTCTGAGTTGATGTGTATCTAGAAGTAGTTTAGATGAAAGTTGTTGCTGTTCAGTCGGCATACAGTTTTATGATATTCAGCAGTTGGTTGGATCGATAGTTTGGAAAATAATCGACGTATAAGAATCACTGGAATCGGATGTGACAAAGGGACTTAGTTGATGATGTAGGCATTCTAGATTCTCACATGAGAATGGAACAACATCAGCTGGCAATGAGATCATACAGCTCATGTGCCTATTAACTCTAGCATCCTACAGGCTTATCCATCAATAGGCAATGGACAGGACATGGACATTGTAGCGTCCTGTAGGAATTAATAACATAATCGAAATTTGTATATCAGCTATATGTCACTCATACAATGGCATGCATCAACAACACATTCTGTAATGTTGTTAGTTAGCTGACAGATCACATCAAATCAGAACCAGCTACCACCGCTTTGTCTATGTGAGGCATCATCTCCATAGAAGAATAGCACAGAGTTTGATTGGTTAGAATGACGTCACGATCAATGAGCGTCGATCAAACTCTGTAGCAGAGAATTAAAGAGAATAGGTTTTGAAGTTGAAATCGAAATACAGGGATCGTTGATTGGTCAGAACAACCAACGTTTGTTAGGTAGAAACTTCTAGGAAGAAATAAGCAGAAGTTGATTGGTGGACTGATTGTCCGGGCCAATCAAGCTGTGCTTATAACATACCTAGAAGAGTCATTTAACGGATTCAGGAAGAATCTAATTATTATGATAGTTATAGAACTTGGCTAGAGTGCCAAGATAAGTTGTATATAAGTCAGGATTTCAGACTTATAGATTATTCAATCCACCATCGTGAATCACTGAACGTTTCGCTGACGTTCAGTACTGTGAGCTATTGCCTAGTATAACGAAGCTCTGTCGTATTTAAGTTAGAGTAGATTCGTTAGTTTAGTACATTGATTGTACCAAGTTTGATTTATGAGCTATTTTGCTCCTTGCTTTAAAACCTTGGATATTTGTAAAATAAAAAGTTTAACTTACGTATATGTAAGTTCGGCGTTAGTCAAGTTTGTTAGTAGTAGGAACCTAGCCTTGAACTGGAGGAAACCTCCAGTCCTTACCTGAGGAACATCACGTCAGATAGGCCCAGCAGTCAATAGTAAAATATCGTCACCTACCATCTGTCAGACGAGGCGAGCCAGACTGCCTTCATCCTTCTCCGTTACCAATAACTGTTGTCGCAGCAACATTACCTGGTTGCCGGTAACGAAGCAGGATTCACTACTGAAGAAGAAGACGTCATCATCGAACCCCGAAGATAAGAAAATCTTCAATATGTTATGATGCAAACTCATCTATGTATAGTGAAATTCAGTTTAGGTTAGCTATTTAATGCCAGTTCTACATTTGTCAGCTCAGATATTTTATAGGGTAGCTCAAATATATTATATATAGTTTTATTAGGTCAGCACAGATATTTTATAGGATAGCCCAGGTATATTAATTCTACATAGGTCAGTTCAGATATTTTATATTAGGCCAACATATTATATGCTGCCATACCGAGGTATTTCATTTATTAAACGTGTAGCAATTACATGTTAAAATGATGCAATGATGCATTATTACTCTATAATGCATAACTCATGCATATTTATAATGTGCATTACTCTATAATGCAGAAGTCTTGCATATGACAGCATATTTATAATATGCATTTAGCAAAGACTGCATAAATCGTACAGATGCATTTCTTGCACTTACCATTTCATAATGCGCGAAGTAATTGGCGCGTTAGTCATAGTGCAAATTCATATGTTTCTTTCTTCTGCTGTATTATCCGTTCCGTTTTAGCTTCATTCAGATATCTTTATTGTGATAGGGATAGTGGTTTTCCGGATTTCCTAAATTTGTGGATTCAGATCCGTTTCAATTATATAAGAGGTATATCATAAATGTTACGGTTAAAAATGTTCACTAAATTAAAAAATATGCAATATGCATAGGTTTTCCTCGAATCTCACATATGTTAATTTCAGATAACTAAATTCATGTGAGATTATTTTTATTACTTCTTTATCAATTCGGCAATTCCGTCAATTCTGTCAGTTTTCTGCTGTGGTGGAAAATCACTGTCCTTAATTTTAGTTAGGATGCTATGCTATTTTAAAATCTGTAACGATGGCCCTCGTCCGGCAGCTGTTGATCTATCCATCTGTTTTATTATTAACAGCTCATTCTTTCTGGATGGATCGACACCTATGGGAATTTTTTTTTTAAATTGGGAAATTCAAATTCTACCTTTAGCAGTTGAGCGTCAATGCCTGTGTGTTTTTTATGGTATGTAAATTTTTAAGGATTAGATTTTTAGAAAAATCTTTAATTAAATAACCATGTTTTTATAAACGGGGGAGAGTGTGGTGCTGGCGGTATCCCGCAATTCCGTAGTTCGTGTTTCGTGGCTGCCGGGCTAGCTGATTCCCGCCGTTTCTACGGACGCCCGGCAGTCATACCTTGGAACTTGAACTGAGCACATCTGCCGCTGGTTCCACGGGCCTATTCGAGACCTCTGTTGGGTGAGTAACCTTTTATACGTAGCTAAGTTACTACAGTATCTGTCAGATGTGTTCCAGAAGTTGCAGACGGCCATGGCCTCACCGGACTCAGAGCTGAACAAGGCTCTGCGATACTACAAGCTGGAAAAAGGATGCGCTGCAGAACCCTCCAGCCCATGGATGTGCATGTTCGCAGCGGGTATAACGGCTGTAGGGCATTCCAAGCTGGTTCAGTGTCTCACCGTGGTCCCCACTGCTACTGTAGAGAGTCAGGATAGTCTTATAGCTGATTTGCTAGCAGCGGAGTAGGCTGATCCCGAGCGCCATGATAGCTAGGCCTGACAACACTTGTAGAGCTACCACGGGAAGCGGTGTCGTGTTGACTGGCTGCAGTGTCGGGGTCGGAATGCCTGGAGCTGCCATGTCGACTGGCTGCAGTGTCAGGGTCGGAACGACTGTATGGCCCGTACTACGCGTAGGGGTGTTGATGTCAGTGTTGAGGCCGAAGTGGACACCGGGGGAACTCCCCTAGACTATCATGTTGTTATAGCCCCTGACTTGGAGGTTCTCGATGTTCACGATCATGTTGCTCGGAATCAACCGTAGGTGTGGTGAAATAGCAAAGTCAAGTTTGCGACGGGCCTTCTGCAACCCCTGCTGGAACTTAGCAATAAGACTACTGGGGTCTGCCACGATGATCATATCCTCAACGAGACTGATGAACATGGCCTGGACCTCTGCTCCGCTGACACCATCTATGGAATGCCGCAGCTGGGTATGTGCTGTCAGGAGGCAGTAGCACAGGGCTTCCAGGGACTGGTTGATCCGAGTGATCCCTGCTGGTGTGAGGCCTGAGGTGGTGTGTGGGACAAAGTACTTCCACACATCTGGATAGTCCTGCCGCAAGCCAATGATGTGCATATTTTGCACCAGCGCTCCAGGGTCGGAGTCTGGATCAAACGGGAATGTCGCTGTCTTCCGACGGCCTACTCGCCAGGGTGTTCGATAGGGGAATCCTGAGTAGTCACGTCTCGGGTCACCATACATAACCCCTAGACCGCTGTTGTCACCACCATGCCAGCGATAGTCTGGGTGAGCGCTGAACTCTCTGTAGTCTGCTGGCTGCTGAGACGCTATGCCTGTTGAGCTGTGGGTCGAAGTCGTTTGTATTAGGGAGGCTTGCACCCAGCTCATGGAGGATTCGTCGCACCGTGAAGTACACGTGGAATCTGAGACAGCTGGCGATGAGTACCAGAATAGGAGTGAAGCAGGGTGGAGCTTACTCCACATCCTGCCATGGCACACCACACGGTAAAGTTCAGCTGCTGATTCCAGTATGAGAGGCTTGGGGCAGCCATCAAAGTATGAGCTTGCTTCGCATCCTTGATGGTGATGGGGCGGTTGGTCAGCGGTCATGGGTTGATGGAGAAGCTGGTTCGGGACCATCCATCCACTGTGATGGAGAATGGTGTTAGCTCTGGTATATCATCCAGTAGACCTCTCAGGCCAGTCAAGGGTGTACCCAGGAGGGGCTGTTTGCTCCGGATGACTGTCGTGAGGTTCAGTGGGAAGGCCATCTATACTGGTGTTCTTAAAGCTACTGTACAGGCAGCACACTATTTGTAGTCGTCTCAACTCCAGAGACCAGCTACGCGACCTCGCCGTAACATCTCGTTTTTTAACTCCTCCATATCAACCCGCCTGCTGGAGCCTTTGAGGTATTGCTGTCGCACTTCTGGTTTCTCCGTGTGGTACAGGGCTTGGACCTTCAATATATGGTGGTACTCTTCATCGGTGACCTGCCCATCCTCGAGAGCTTTGCTGACAGACTCGTCGATAGTCCATAGCATACTCTGTGCCAGTGTCACATACTTAGTATGCTTCTCCAGCCTCCTTGTGATCTGCCGCTGCCCCACCCCCAAGCCCGTGGCCAAGACAGTGGTGGCTAGTGTCACGCCACCCAGCGGGATGGTGACGATGGCACCCACCCATGTAGCGAGAGTGGCCACAGCTGCCACCCCAGCACTGGCTCGAATCACACCCGCAGCAGTGGTTGTACGCGCGAGGACATTGTAGGCTGTCTTATATCACCTGCGCATTCTGCTGTACTTTTCTGCCTCATGGACGAGATTCTGCCTGATGGTATCTATCTGCTGGAATCGCCAGCCGTGGATGGTACCGCCCTCGTCAGCCGTCAGGCAGGGGTATAGTTCTAGTTGCTTCCGGCACTCTGATTTTGCCATAGTATACCTGGAGATTAAACCTGCATCACCTGCAGAATCTGCTCATGATTCTTAGAAGGGTTCATTTTGGAGAGCCTGGAGAACCGTGCCAGCTTGCTGGTGTCGAGACAGACGTCTCTTAGACAGGAGTCATCCAGCACTATGTCGGGTGCCAGTAGCTTTCTGAGACGTGACATCTGGAACTTCACCTTATGACCATGATAGTAGGTCCGCTGCTGGATGGCTTTCTTGGTCTTACACTTCTGTGCCATCTCCTCTTCCCACTGTATGGCATCTGGCTCATCCTCGTCTGTGACATCACTGTAGACATCTGGCTCATCGTCATCTGTCAAGACTCCTGCATCCCGCTTACTCTCCTCCAGGAGGGCCTGCTAGTATCGGGAACTTTCACTGTTCCTTCACCTCCTTGCAATGCTCGCGTTCTGTTGATACCAGCTCTCCCGCTGTAGTCACTCTCCTTCTTATTGCAGTGCGAGCATCTGTTCGTTTAAGGCCTTTATCTGTGCAGGGGTCATAAAGGGGCAACCCTGTAGCTGGCTCTTCATCATCTCGGCAAAGGTCAGATATTCCTGGTGTGATATCATGTCAGGTCAATGAGTCAATGAGTGTAAACTCTAAATGGGTGTCCGATATCCCATCCATGCTGGCATATATGTTAATGGAGGGTCTGTCAAACAGGTGATTTACAGGAGTGAACAGGCTAGGACTGATAGCTTTCCATAGGTTGCTGTTGGCACCTGGGAGATACTCTATCACGTCCCGGCCGACTTCTACCAGTGAGCTGCTGTGTGCACTGCCCGGAGGTTGATGTAGCACATCGGCGTGTATGTATGAACAGGATCCATTCTACACGGTACTGTATGACCCGTCTCCCCTCTAGAGCGGGTGAGATTACGTTCACACCACCAGAGAGTAGCAGTCGGACAATCGGCATGGTTATATCTACTGTTTAAACCTCTCCTATAGAGTGCTATGGAACCCATATTTGCTCACTCGACTGGTCTTGCTGACCTGGCAGATGTGTACGCAGTTGATGCTGCCAAGGTAGAAGAGAGCGATGGCAACTCATTCGCCCTACAGTACGAAGCAAACTCAAACACATTCTCCCTGCGTGTCGAAGGAGTGCCTGGGTCGCAACATAGATGGCCACAAGATCGTGTTTCGGTACGATTTCCCGAAGAGGAAGTACATCCTTGAGTCGTTGATTGAGCTCTCGGATACAGAAGTGGCAGACATCAGCACCCTAAATAACAACCTCAGCCTTCATCTGGTCAGACCCTATTCGAGCGGTGCCCCGCTGATGACCCATGATGGTCTGCTATTGGCCCTGGCAAAAATCCATACTTGAGAAGAATGAAGTGTGGTACCGCGCTGGAAATGGTTGCCCATATATAGCCCTCCCGCAGTCATTGACATAGAGGTTACTCCCCTCTCCACTGTTGTAAAAAGGATGAGACAGTTCGAAAGCTCTACAATCGGGGATCATCCTTCCTCACCTACATAGGTGAAGGTGTCTCCTTGATGAGGGTGGGTCACGCGATCGCGGTTACAGGTGGAAAGCTCCTGCTGTGTCGTCCATTCGATGGACCAGAAGAAGTTGTTAACATCCAGGAGGGCATCCTACGGGTAGATGGTGTGTCGTATGTCTCCAAAGCCAATGGTGCTGTTAAACTGCTTCAGAGAGTCGGACTTACTATCCCGCAGACGACTCATATAGTCCTATAGCTACGTTTCTTAGCCGGTGGCAGAGTGAAGCAGCTAGCCCCTGCCTGTGAGGTGATGAAGATCACTATCTATCCGGATGGAACAGGGCGAGATCTGGCGCAGATATTTCTCAAGGGGTTCACTCTGTTCAGTTTAACTCTTCATATATAGCCATGAGTCTCATCATACTGCTCGTGCTGGCGTCTACAGCAGTGGAACATGGCGCTGAGACTGCCATGATATTGGATGCCAAGTGGACCCACTTCTGGGATAACCCCCAGTACACTCCTTGGGTCGACCCCTTGCGGAGAAACATTTACGGCCGCTTTCACCCATGTGGAGAGATCGAGTCTGTCTGCCACTTCTATGGGGTGGAGAGGGTAGGACGTGGTTGTCTGCTGGAACCCCTACTCAGCACCAGATTCTCTGCGTAACATGTGAACAGGCCAGAGTCTGCCGTGGTTCAAATGCTAATCACTTTAGAATCCTCCCAGGTGAGCATTGTCAAGGTAGATGGAAGCCACTATGCGTGGTCCCATCATGCCGATGCGACTCTGCCAGAGACTACGTGTTTGTCTAAGCCTACACAGAAGAGACAGAGAGAGAGAGAGAGAGAGAGAGAGAGGGAGGGAGGGAGGGAGGGAGGGAGGGAGGGAGGGAGGGAGGGAGGTAGGGAGGGAGGGAGGGAGGGAGGGAGGGAGGGAGGGAGGGAGAGAGAGAGAGAGGCCCTTCTGGTGTGGTGTATATCATGGTGGAGGCTTGTCTCTAAATGGGCGTTCAGACCCTGGTAGTAGTAGTGTCGGAATAATACTACCTCCCGCAACTGGCCGCCGTGTTCGGCGATCCGTGGTGGCTCCCACCACCCTCTCAATCCCTGGGAGAATCCATCTAGAGGCATACCCCAACCACCTGTCTCAACAACGCTGGGGCCTCCATCTAGAGGCATACCCCACCCACATGTCTCAACAACCTATGCCCCAGGGATTGAGAGGGCGGTGGGGGCCACGGATCGCCGTACGGCGGCCAGTTGAGGGAGGTGGTATCATTTTAATTCCGACACCACTACTTGGCATCATGTGCTTTGATGGCATCTATAGATGTTGCTTGGCTTCATGTGCTCTGACGGCGTCTACACACGTTGCTTGACCCCGTGTGCTTTAATGTTGTTTGCAGAAGTTGCCTGCTCGCATGTGCTTTGATGGCGTCTACAGATGTTGCCTGACCTCATGTACTTTGATGGCTTCTACAGACGTTGCCTGGCCTCCTGAGCTTTGATAACATCTACAGACGTTACCAGGCCGCATGTGCTTTGATGGTGTCTACAAACTTTGCCTGACCTCATGTGCTTTGATGGCATCTCCAGACGTTGCCTCGCCGCATGTGCTTTAATGGCGTCTACAGACGTTGCTTGGCCTCATGTGCTGTGATGGCGTCTACAGCCGTTGCTTGGCCTCATGTGCTGTGATGGTGTCTACGGACGTTGCTTGGCCTCATGTGCTGTGATGGTGTCTACGGACGTTGCTTGGCCTCATGTGCTGTGATGGTGTCTACGGACGTTGCTTGCCCTCATGTGCTGTGATGGTGTCTACGGACGTTGCTTGGCCTCATGTGCTGTGATGGTGTCTACGGACGTTGCTTGGCCTCATCTGCTTTGATGGCGTCTACAGACGTTGCTTGGCTTCATGTGCTTTGATGGCGTCTACAGACGTTGCTTGGCTTCATGTGCTTTGATGGCGTCTACAGACGTTGCTTGGCTTCATGTGCTTTAATGGCGTCTACAGACGTTGCTTGGCTTGATGTGCTTTGATGGCGTCTACAGACGTTGCCTGGCCTCATCTGCTTTGATGGCGTCTAATACGTTGCCTGGCTTCATGTGCTTTGATGGTGTCTACGGACGTTGCTTGACCGCGTGTGCTTTGATGGCGTCTACAAACGTTGCTTGGCCTCATGTGCTTTGATGGCGTCTACAGACGTTGCTTGGCTTGATGTGCTTTGATGGCGTCTACAGACGTTGCCTGGCCTCATCTGCTTTGATGGCGTCTAATACGTTGCCTGGCTTCATGTGCTTTGATGGTGTCTACGGACGTTGCTTGACCGCGTGTGCTTTGATTGTGTCTACAAACGTTGCTTGGCCTCATGTGCTTTGATGGCGTCTACAGACGTTGCTTGGCCTCATGTGCTTTGATGGCGTCTATGCTACTATTTCTGTATCTTGCTGTAGATTGAGCCACTGCTACCTTTTATTGTTGAATAGAATTTAGATGCAGCCCCTCGCTCAGCAGACAGTCATAGCATGGCCGATGTCTTGAGAAAGGTAATGTGTGTTCTTGTGATGAGCTGTAAACAATGTAGTCACAGTAGAAATTACCGGTATAACACAAATTGAAAATCCGTATCGTCATGAAAAAGACGTTTTTGATTTGATTTGATTTGACTTATTCTCTTGCTAAATAAACAATTATATATATGATAATATGGATTCCACTAGAGGCAATGCCTATTACCTTGGGACTCCTGACATAGCAAACATTTAGTACAATTATGACGATACAATATACATACATGTAACAACAGACATATTATAGATGATTGGACATAAGGAGAGATAAGACATTATGATAAGATAATAAAATATAACAACAGACAAATTATACAAGATTTGATATAAAAAAGACAATCCATTTGACAAACATGGCTCACTTGTTTATTGGTTTTCATAGTGTGGATAAACATATTTCACTCATTGGGATGGGCTAGGGGATGAATTGGGCGGGAGCGGGTGGGGTGTCACCTGGAGGTCATCCTGTTTCTATTATTATTATTATTATTATTATTATTATTATTATTATTATTATTATTAATCTTCGATAAATCGCAGATTATTGTTTTCTCTCAGGATCTTTATTCTTATTATTCTCAAAGATATTCGCAACCTCCTCCTACAGTTTGAGCTGATCAACTTCAGACTTGGTCAACTTGTAGTACCTCTTGGGATCATCTAGTTGCTATTACTTTTCTTTGAGATCGGCCCAAGGGTTTTGGAGATACACACCTTTGATTGGCCAAAACAGTCCCGTAGCAAATACATGGTGATTTTCAGTGTTGATATTTAAACTGCTACTACACCTAGAGTTTCGATTGGATCACTACCATACTTGAGTGTCCTAAATATGTCTGCCTACCTAAAAAGTGACCTAGACATTTGACCTTTGACCGCCATTGCATGGAATATGCAACCATGAGGAAAGAATGGGAATTTTCAGTATTGTTCTTTGAACTAGGACTATAGCGAGAGTTATTATCGGATCTCTACCATACGTGGGTAGGATGTTCACCTTGGAGTCCTGAAGGTTTGATTTATCTGCAGGGCACATGTCCATGTAGAAGGGTACCACTTGAGCATGAAAATTACCAGTTTTCGTCTTTGGCAGAAATGAAATCCTCTTCATCAGAGAACGTCAATGGACATATTAGACAGTACCTTCTGACGTCCTTTCATATTTCCACAACACATGGGCTACAGGCCCAGGTGGTAGGGCACCCCTTGGACCTCAAAATTACCACTTTTCGTTTTTGACATAGATTACCTCCCTTTATCCATACAAGCTGATTGAGATGTTAGGTTGGATGAAATATTAGCTTTTAGGAAGACCCACATATCTTTGCAAATTTCTCAGTTTTTTGACCCCTCATGGTCTTTTCCTTGATTTTCATGAAGACTCTTCCAATGGTATATCACGAATGCCGGATCCAATGGTGATGGTTTCGGAGTGATCCGGCTTCAAGGTCAAGGTCACGCAGTAGAGTCGCAAGATATCAGTTTTCTATTTTTTGGGCATAGATTACCTCCTTTTACCCATACAAGCTGATTAAGAGTCTTAGATTGAAGAATGATGACCGCATGCCACTTTTGGACGTTTTCAGAACTTCAAGATGGCCACCATGATGGCTACCACGCACTGTCTATGAACTAATGTAACTCGTATGGCAGGTTTGGACTCATGTATGTAACCAAATACACATCAAATCTTTACAAATATTTGGTATATCAGTATTGATTTACCTTTTGTCATAATACAGGTTTTCAAAGATTAATAAAACTTGCAACCATTATTGAAAATATATTCTTGAATATCTGTTGTTTAGTTGTTATGACAAACATGGTTATTGCAAGCAGAGAACATTGAACATTGCAAATAAATATTTGCTGCAATGACAATTGTGAGATTTATACAAGGAATGGTACTCTGACATCAACACTTTATCAACCGCAGGACAGATTCAGCGCAAATCCTGTATTTTCAGTAACACCAATACGGTGAGCATTCCTTTTTTGTTGACGTCAATATTCGAGCGGACTCAGAGACGGGATTTGTTGTAATCTAAAGATAGCCGGAACATCACTTGGTAACGTGCCTCCTTCGTATTCTCTATACGGAATTCATTCTCTATAAGACCTTCATTCCTTTGTACACAGGTTTGGCGATGATGTGCATACGCTTCCAATTCTAGCTGCTCTTATCTGTAATTGTGTCGGGGACATTGTTTTACAGTTCATCAGTCCAGAATAAGCTGTGATGAACGAGGTCACCTGTCTCACAACATCTTGACATGGTGATTCTGTTCTACTAGAAAGCACTTTGAGAACTCCGACTTCTATTCCAAAGCAACAAGCGCTGATATCATACCCATACAGTCGTGTAGGATCTACTCAACTGTAGTTTCGATTTCTCAGCTGTTCTGCCTATGTTCACTACACAGTTTCCCTGAATTTGGACATTCCGTTGTCAGCATGTTCTGTGAGTTGGCCTCGTAGTAGTAGAACATAAAAAAACACAAACACATCAGTGTCATGCCAAACAACTGTTGTATTGATGTTTTTATTGACGCACTTTAACACCTGCTGAATATTGACGTTATCTTCCTCTCCGTGTGTCGTCTCAATATCCCTCCTATTGATTACATCAACCCTGCTGCTGATTTAAACGAAACACACCATCCTCTTCATTGACAACCAATTTTTTACTGTGTATGTATTTGTGGTAGAACAACTCATCTGGTACGTCATCATAAAAGATGATCTTCATTAGATAAATTGAAAACACAGATTATTGTACTCTTACAGAATCTTTTTCTTTTCTATTCTTTCTTCTTTGGCAGAAATGACATCCTCTTGGACATATTGGAAGATATCCCATGTCACCAGGTAATCACAAGATCATATCATTACTGGGTAAGTTAAGCAAAAAAAAATGGCATTGGAGTTGCCAGTTTTCATGTTTTTCTTAAAGAGATGAAGCTCCACTTAATTATTCATAAAAAAACAAAGAAATCTTCAATATGGCCGCCGAAAACGTGTTTGGTCTGATCGACTTTGTTATTTTGCCAATGACTAAATCTGATATTGACCTGCAGTAGTATCAATTTAGGGTGGATCCATCTAGAAACCTGCTTTTCATGTCCAAGCCCCCCCCCCCCCCCCACACACACACTTCCCACCACCGCCCTCATAAGAAATCTTATAGTAACAATTTTCTTTGTCTTTAACAGGAAGCCCTGAAACTTGGCATATGTGTAGTACTATTTGCGCCTTATGGTTCCCTGAAAGCTAATTCAACCTATGCCATCATATAGTGAATCAGATAAGGAAATAAAGCATGACAAATTGATGAATCGAGTTTTTGCTGTACTACACCATTTCTAGCTAAGCAGACCCACGCTTTGCCGTTGTTGGGATCGGTCGATCCCCTGCTCGCTGAATTTCAATTTCCTTGTAAGTGTAAGCCATGCTGTTGAATACTTTGAAGCTTATTTGATTGGGTGATGTTGCTATGGTAGCAACAGCGCCAAGACAACTTAGTTTCAAAATATTCAGCAGAATGTTTATTAAATAGAAAAGACATATAAGTCGGACAACTTACTGCGCTATTAAGCGTTTATGACGTTAATCTCGATATTCATGACGTAGTTGATTATATACGTCATACTACATGTGACATAGTTAATTATGACGTCATATGATTGATTGATAAACTGGATTCATCCAATTTCAACCACCTTTGGCTGGAATGATCCTATTGTGGCAGCCTCTAGAAAGCCTATTCAGAACTTTGATAGGTCAATGTTTTGGCAGCTATCTCTGATTTTCTGAAAGTTTTCCTGAACCATTTAAAAACGGTACACATTCGATCAATGGCCCGATTTCAACCAAGCTTGGGTGGAACGATCCTATGACAGTAGGCTTCAACATATTAAATGAGAATCTTGATTGGTCAATTTTTTGTTGGCCGTCTTGGAATTTCCGAAAATCATCCATCATGTCTATTTAAATGTATGTATGTATGATTACTGTATTCTGCGGTTGTAGTAGAAGAAACAACTACAATCAGTCCTTCTTCGCTTTTGCCCACTGTGTCTTGTCCTCAGCCAAACCCCTTAGCTTCCTCAGGTCCATTCTTGACTTGAGTGTACCTAATCCTGCTTTCTTGGGGTCAACTCATAGCATGCTTAGCAGATTTATGCAATGGCGTCCTCTCCTGGCTCTGTATTTGCTGGCTCCGAATAGGGCGAATTCCAAGGCTCTCTGTGCTGGTGTGTCTTCCTGCATCCTTATCACATGGCCAAACATCGACCATCTTTGCTGGGCGACTTTTACAGACAGCGGCGGCGTATTACACATCTTGTATAGTGCATCGTTGGAAATTATGCTCTGGCCATCGGTGTCCAGTGATGGTGCGTAGGTGTTTGAGGTGGCAGGCGTCAAGTTTGTCTAGAGCTGCCTTTGGTACAGTTGTACATCATCAAGGATACGCAGGTTGCATTGGATAAACGTAGTCTTTTTACCAAGGGCATCTTTGATCTACGAATCCATAGCTTCCAGAAGGACTGGAAAGCTATGTTCGCCATGATGCAGCATGCAGCAATGTCAGCAGTACTGCAGAGCAGTGAGCCCAGGATTTTACTTTTCTTCCATGGTTCGCTGCCATGGGGTGGATCGTCATTTTCTTTAGTTTCATGCTTTGTAGATAGGTATATGTGGGTGAACTCTGTTTTGGATTCATTCATAAAGAGATTCTCAATTTTTGGTTTGCTTGCAGCTATTGGGAGAAGTTGGTCAAGGGGTTTCTTTTCCTCATCTGTAAAGTCCACATCGTCGGCATATTCCATCTCTAGCAGCATGCCCAGTATTGACACCAGGGTTTTTGGTCTTGTTGAGTTTTCCCACACAATTTCTTCCAAGGCTGCCTTGGCCTACAGCCTCGATGGGAAGGTGGTGCATAAAAGCTGAATTAATTATGTGCGTGATCGGTTTTGCGATAATGTCACACATATTTGAATAGTTCATTGCTCATGCCATCAGGTCCAGATGCACGTCCATTTTTCAGGGCTTTAAGTGCCTTCTCAACCACTGGTGTATTAATTGGTGTTAGTAATGGCCTTCTATTTAAATGCAAATGGTTTAAATGCCAATGGTCCATGTGAGCGCCACATGCACTTGGGCATCTTGTTTTTGTATATGTAGTTTGGAACGATTAAGAGAATCATCGGTATATCTCACTAACACAAATTTATGTAATATATTTCAGATATTATTTGCTGAACCTATATTCTATGGAGATGTTAATTATATTACAATTACAAGGTCGCTTAACAGATTAACATTCCTCGTGGTCTCTGTCTTTTATCAAAAGAACGAAGTCTGATAACAGATTAACATTCTTCGCAGTCTCTATCTTTTATCAAAACAATGAAGTCTGTTAACAGATTACCATTCCTCGTGGTCTCTGTCCTTTATCAAAACAGTAAAGTCTCTTAGCAGATTAACATTCCTCACGGTCTCTGTCTTTTATCAAAACAATGAAGTCTCTTAACAGATTAACAATCCTCACGATCACTGACTTTTATCAAAACAATGAAGTCTCTTAACAGATTAACAATCCTCACGATCACTGACTTTTACCAAAACCATGAAGTCTCTTAACAGATTAACATTCCTCGCAGTCTCTCTCTTTTATCAAAACAATGAAGTCTGTTAACAGATTACCATTCAACGCGGTCTCTGTTATTTATCAAAACAGTAAAGTCTATTCATAGATTACTGATCATCACGGTCTGTCTTTTATCAAAACAATGAAATCTGTTAACATATTAACATTCCTAGCGGTCTCTGTCTTTTATCAAAAAATGAAGTTTGTTAGCAGATTGACATTTCTCGGGGTATCTGTCTTTCATCAAAACAATGAAGTCTGTTGACAGATTAACATTCACCACAGTGTCTGTCTTGTAACAAAACAATGAAGACTGTTAACAGGTTAACATTCCTCGTGGTCTCAGTCTCTTATCAAAACAATGAAGTCTGTTAACAGATTACCATTTCACGTGGGCTCTGTTATTTATCAAAACAGTAAAGTCTGTTCATAGATTACTGTTCATCACGGCCTCTGGCCTTTATCAAAACAATGAAGTATGTTAACAGATTAGCATTCCATGCAGTCTCTCGTTTATCCAAAAAATGAAGTTTGTTAACAGATTGACATTTCTCTGGGTATCTGTCTTGTAACAAAACAATGAAGACTGTTAACAGGTAAACATTACTCGTGGTCTCTGTCTTTTATCAAAAGAAAACAGTCTGTAAGCAGATTAACATTCTTCACGGTCTCTGTCCTTTATCAAAAAATGAAGTTTGTTAGCAGATTAACAATTCTCGCACTGTCTGTCTTTTATCAAAACAATGAAGTCTGTTAGCAAATTACGATTCTTCACGGTCTCTGTCCTTTATCAAACCAATGAAGTCTCTAAACAGATTAACATTCCTCGTGGTCTCTGTCTTTTATCAAAACAATGAAATCCCTTAACAGATTAGCCTTCCATGCAGTCTGTCTTTTATCAGAAACTGAAGTTTGTTAGCAGATTAACAATTCTCGCACTGTCTGTCTTTTATCAATAAATGAAGTCTGTTAACAGATTAACATACCTTGTGGCCTGTGTCTTTTATAAACAAAATGAAGTCTGTTCATAAATTACCATTCATCACGGTCTCTGTCCTTTATCAAAACATTGAAGCCTCTAAACAGATTAACATTCCTCATGGTCTCTGTCTTTTATCAAAACAATGAAATCCCTTAACAGATTGGCATTCCATGCAGTCTCTGTCTTTTATCAGAAATAATTAACATTCCTCACGGGCTCTGTCTTTTATCAAAGCAATGAAGTCTGTTAACAGATTACCATTCCTCATGGTCTCTGTCCATTATCAAAAGAATAGTCTGTTCACACATTAACATTTGTCATGGTCTCTGTCTTTGATCAAAACAATGAAGTCTCTTAACAGATTGACATTCCTCCCTGTCTCTGCCATTTATCAAATCAATGAAGTCTTAACAGATTAACATTCCTTGTGGTCTCTGTCCTTTATCAAAACAGTAAAGTCTCTTAAGAGATTAACATTCCTCGCGGTATCTGTCTTTTATCAAAACAAAACCGTCACATATCTGATATACTGACACACTGACGATTCATATGGGACTATCTGTCGATGCACCTGCCACGATTCAATCCTTGGCTTTTAAGCCTATTGTACTCTGACTCTATCACGGCTCTAGCAGTATGTATTTTTATTTTATTGACGCACTGGCAACGTGCGGCTTCAATTTCTACATGCTAACCAACCGACAGTCATGCACCCATTAGTTTAATTTGTTGATCACCATCTCCTCGGATGAGGATCGAACTGACATACTGCATCTCCGCATGGCATCAGCAACCAGACATCTTTCCACTGGACCACCGCACCAAGACTAAAAGTCTAGGTTTGGCTGACCAGCTTTCACATATCTGATATACTGACACTCTGAACGATTCATATGGGACTATCTGTGGATGCACCTGCCATGATTCAATCCTTGACTTTTAAGCCTATTGTACTCTGACTCCATCACGGCTCTGGCAGTATATGTATTTTTATCTTCTTGACGCACTGGCAACGTGCGACTTCAATTTCCACCTGCTAACCAACCGACAGTCATGCGCCCATTAGTTTAATTTGTTGATCACCATTTCCTCGGTCGAGGATCGAGCCGCCATACTGCAACTCCGCATGGCATCAGCAACCAGACATCTTGCCACTGGACCACCGCGCCAACACTAAAAGTCTAGGTTTGGCCGACCATCTTTCACATGTCTGATATACTGACACTCTGACGATTCATATGGGACTATCTGCGGATGCACCTGCCACGATTCAATCCTTAGCTTTTAAGCCTATTGTACTCTGACTCCATCACGGCTCTAGCAGTATATGTATTTTTATTTTATTGACGCACTGGCAACGTGCGACTTCAATTTCCACATGCTAACCAACCGACAGTCATGCACCCATTAGTTTAATTTGTTGATCACCATCTCCTCAGTCGAGGATCGAACCGCCATACTGCAACTCCGCATGGCATCAGCAACCAGACATCTTTCCACTGGACCATCGCGCCAAGACTAAAAGTCTAGGTTTGGCCGACCTGCTTTCACATGTCTGATATACTGACACTCTGACGGATGCATTTGCCATGATTCAATCATTGGCTTTTAAGCCTATTGTACTCTGACTCAATCACGGCTCTGGCAGTATATGTATTTTTATTTTATTGACGCACTTAAATAAATCATTAGGACAAATTAATCAGCTAACCAGCTTCTTGTTAAACAGTAGCGTTACAAATATATCTCAAGTTTCTGCATGCTGCATCAAATTTATGTCGCACAGATTATGTTTCACACTCTACCAATACAGAGATTCTGTTCTTTCAACACTATCTGTTAGTAAAAATGCCGGTCTTTACCATGCCCAGAGGGATTACTGGACTCTGCCATCAGCTCTACTACGATATAACAAATGATTAGCAGCAAGACAACATGTGTACCGACTCAAACTATTTATGAGTTAGGATTGTAGGTTATCTCATAGCCGTTCTCACCATAAGTGAGGGAATTACAGCGTCAAGTCAAGTCAAGTTCCCCCACTATAACGCATGACATGCACGATATAATCGAAAATCGTGATTAGTTTTTCAAAATGATCGCGATTATGAAAACTGAATAATCGTGCATGCCTCCTTACTATTGCTTCACGTAAACCGGGACCTGTATCACAGATAGGCCTGCAACTTCCGGTTAGCGACAAACAGTAGTAAGCGCAATGAATTGTGTGAAGTTGACTGGAGACCGAATACATTTGTGGAAGTCAGGGCTCCTTGGGCACGTCTTGAATGGCACCATTTGTCAAATTAACATGTATTGACGTCTGCGTGATAACAACGAGTGTGACGAGGTGACAATACACGCACGATCACGCTGTACCCACGTGGCAGTGGCGTGTTCTTACAGAAGTGTAGTCCTTACATAGAATATATAAATATAGCCTGTCGCATCATTCACAAGCCCACGTACTTCACCTTCATATATATATATATATATATATATATATATATATATATATATATATATATATATATATATATATATATATATATATATATATATATTTATATCTTCTCCTCGGTTATAACCTATTATAAAACAGGCTTCTGCTGCTAACCACTTTACAACAACTTGAGCAGAAATCGTCGGCTGAGCAGAGGTATGCACTGGGTTCAAAGTAGACATTTGTCCGCTAAGAGGACACACAAAGTAGACATTTGTCCGCTAAGAGGACACAAGCAACGTTTGCAATACATCGGATCAATAATGTATAGCCATAATCTGTCTGATTTTTCAGAAACACGAATTAAAATAGACTATTGGATATTTAACATGTTGAAAATATTGTAGTTATTTAGAGTCAACATTTCTTTCTGTCTATAAATGTAGCAACAATTTCAACAGAAACATATATAGGCCCAATATATCTTTATAGCCTAATAGTATTAAATGTAGTCTAAAATGATGATATAGAATTCGTCTACGCACTCATTGATAAAATGCCTTCCCGAAGGCAGAAAGAGGAACTGACGGCAGATTAAACGGTTAGTATCTTTTAAATTTAAAAGCCCGTCTTTCCTAAACCACTTCATAAATTGATAATTAGGAAACTTGTATCACATCAAACATTCTGTTATTACGAATTAGATGTGATCAAACATGTTATGACCCATATTCGAGATATCTGTATAGATCTCTGCTCATACCAATTACCTTTGAGCGAAGATCACAGACGATTAATTGAAAGTCGACATGGACGTAACATTGGGCATATCACACGCTATCCTCATCATTAGCATTAAGCTACGCTAGCACGGTGTGTAATTTCCATGTTTTAAAATACACACTGCCGTCTTTCTGTTGTCCAAGTAATTTTAATCTGAGCTTCTTTGAAGCGATAGAATTATCTTGCATAAAGTGTATCCCATAAAATACAACAAAATCCATGGCATTCTGGATGGTTTAAACAAAAGATTTAATTTACTTCAATAACTTCTGAAGCACCGCCAAATCGGAATCTGCTCTCTCTCTCTCTCTCTCTCTCTCTCTCCCATCCCTCCCTCCCTCCCTCCCTCCCTCTCTCTCTCTCTCTCTCTCTCTCTCTCTCTCTCTCTCTCTCTCTCTCTCTCTCTCTCTCTCTCTAACATAATGAACTTGGCCATAACGAAATTCCGAAATTTTCTGTTTGGCCGTAATACACACGCATGCCACGCACGCACACACGCACGCGCACACGCACGCACACATTATATTTATATATATATATATATATATATATATATATATATATATATATATATATATATATATATATATATATATATATATATATACAATATATACAAGTATTTAGGTAGATGTATCGATGATATTTATAGTCTGCTTCCAAAACTGCCTGAGATATTTCAAGTGTAATATAATTAACATCTCGATAGAATATACGTTCAGCAACTAATATCTGAAATATATTACATACATTTGTGTTAGTGAGATAAACCGATAATTCCGTTTAACGCTCCAAACTGCACAAACAAAAATTGTATAGATAACCCTATTACTAATATGGTAATATCACCATCCATGAACCCTCTTATGAGCGCCATAGGCAATGGATGAATCCAATTTATTAATCAATCATATGACGTCATACTAATCTATGTCACATGTAGGATGACGTATATAATTAATTGCGTCATGAATGACTCGATTTAGTCTTAATGCTTACTAGTCCGTCAGGTTGTACGACTTGTATGTCTTTTCTATTTAATACACATGCTGCTGAATATTTTGAAACTAATTTGTCTGGGCGATTTTGCTGCCATAGGCAGCAGATTCACCCAATCAAATGATTGGCTGTATACTTTTTATGGAAATTCAGAATCAGCGAGTGCAGGTATCGCTCGATCCCAACACGGGCAAAGCGTGGATGGTGCTCAGCTAAAAACACTGGATTCATCCATTTGGCATGCTTTATTTCCTGATCGGATTCATTATATCACGTTATAGCTTGAATTAGCCTTCAGCGAACCACAAGGTGCAAATAGTGCTACACATATGCCAAGTTTCAGGTCTATCGGTTAAAGACTAAGAAAATTGCTACTATTTTCCCATGCATCTTTGGCATGAAAAGTAGATTTCTAGATGGATCCACTCTAAAATTGATACTTATGCAGGTCAATATCAGACTTGTGATTGGCAAAATTTCAAGTCGATCAAAACAAACACGTTTTCGGCGGCCATATTGAAGACACATGTTTTTGTTTCATCTGTCCATTATGCATGGATAATTAAGTGGAGCTTCATTTATGAAAAACCCCACAGAAAACGGAAAACTTTGAAGTTATTTGGGTGTAACTTACCCCCTAAGCATATGATCTTGAGATTACACGGTGAAATGGGATATCATTTAATATGTTCAATGACATTCTCTGTCCGAGAGGATATCATTTCTGCCAAAGAAGAAAGAATAAAAAAGAAAAAAGACCCTGTAATAATACAATAATCTATGTTTACATTCAGTTTTCTAATGAATCTCATATTTTGTGATGTCGTACCAGATGAGCTGTTCTACCACAAATACACACAGAATCAAAAGATGGTTATCAACACGACAGTTGAGTAGATCCTACATGCAGACACCCTGCATGGATATGATATCATCGACTGCTTCTTTGGAAAGGTCACAGTTGTCAAAGTACTTCCTGGTAAAACAGAATCGCAATGCTAAGGTGTTGTAAAACAGGTGACCTCATTCATGACGACTTTTTATGGACAGATGAACTGTAAAACAATGTATCAGATGCAATTAAAGATATGGGCAGCTAGAATTAGAGGACTATGCACATCAACATCAAACCTGTGTACCAGCGAATGAATCGTGTATAGAGAATACGAAGGAGGCACATTAATAAGCCATGCTTTGGCGATATTTGGATTACAGATTAAGATTCAGATTATTTATTGACACAAAATCGTTTACATGAAGATATCACCAAGAATGAAGGCTACACAGACATAATATAGATTACAAGACATATGAATAGTGAACAATTATGATATAAAAATGCTAATATATTAATATTAATAATGTATGGCGGCTATATACATATATCTAGACAAACATCATGTTGCAGGATTATCATTGGTAGACATATTATAATAAATGATTTAAAAGATAAGTAGACGGATTAGTTTGTGTTGTTTTAACTATAATGGCACATGCAATACACATGTAGCTAGCCAGTAAATTAACCCTTTAACCCCTTAAATACCAGTGTCGCTATTTCTAAGGAAACGTGTCAATGCGTTGCTGAAATTTTGCGAAATTAATCTGACCGGAAACCAATGCTGCACCAGGCAGCAACGACACTCAGTAAGATCACCTCTAAAACATTCGACATATAGACACCTGGATTGTCACAGGTAGGCATATAGTCTGTGGTTTGATGGACAGACTGACATATTATGCTATGACATTTGTTACCGGTGGACCTGGTGCTTATCAAGCATGTTACCTTTTAATGGTGCGTTTTAAAACATAGTTCAATACCGGCTTGCAAACCTCAGTGTCACCCCGACATTAAGAATACAACAATTTCATTCAAGCTAAAATTTGAGATATCTACAAATGAGTTGAGGGAATTAAATAGAGTCAGTCTTTCGATTTCATAGAATGGACAGTGAGTAATGAAATGCTTCTCCGCCTCAACAACTACAGCAGAGAAAAGTAAACACAAACCTTTCTCTACTGGACCTTTTTGGACAGTATGCTTTCTCACTTCTATCTGGAGGTTGGGCGCATTGTCTCTGAGTTTGGCAAAATCTTCACGCCTAGAATAGTCTCCATTAACGAGTAGATGGTTTTCCACATTGAAGTTACTTTTGGAAGTCCTGTAAGTTCGAAGTTTAAATCCCATTTGGAATTACAACAAACCCAGTCTCTGAATCCTCTCGAATATTAGCTTCAACAAAAAAGAACATCCACCCTATAGCTGTTACTGAAAATTCAGAATTTGCGCTGAATCTATCCTGCGCTTGATAAAGTGTTGATGTCAGAGTACCATTCCTTGTATAAATCGTCATTGCAGTAATGAAAATTTGCAATGCGCAATGTTCTATGCTTGCAACAACAATGTTGGTTATAACAACTAAACAACAGATTTTCAGGAATATATTTTTCAATAATGGTTGCATGATTTATTAATTTTTAAAACCTGACAAAAGGTAAATCAATACTGATATACCAAATATTTCTAAAGATTTGATGTGTATTTGGTTACATACATGATGCAAAACCTGCCATACCTGTTACATTAGTTCATAGACAATGCATGGTAGACATCTTGGTGGCCATCTTGAATTTCTGAAAACGCTCAAAGGTAACACAGGGTCACCATTCATATTTGAAAAGGTACACTTTGGCCTACTAAAATCGATGAGGAGAAAACTCTAGACGCTAAGTCGCGGTCCGACTAAGGTTCTGCCAGACTATAATAGAGAGATCCATTTTCTAGCTAAGCTCCGCCCATTTCTAACTATGACCGCCCATGCTTTGCGTATGTTGGGATCGATTTATAAACGCTGAACCTTGAATTCATATACTCCCAATTTCAAGGTAACTATACAGGTTCGCTGTTGAATATCTTAGAACTAATTTGCCTTGGTGCTGTTGCTGCCTATGCTCAAATTAGTTTAAACATATTGAACAAAACGTTTATTGAATAGAAAATACATCAATGACATAGAATTCGTACACCTGACGGACTTTTGAATGTTCATGACGGAGCTATAGGTACGTCTTTTATTACGACGATAATGATTTTCAATTGTTGTTATAGGCCTACTGGTAATTTCCACTGCGAATGCATTGTTTTCAGCTCACCACGTGCACGCACATTTCCTTTGTTAAGACATCGGGCATGTTATGACTGTCTGTTAGCGATGGATGGGTGGGTGGGGTGGGGGGGAAGTTGGTTGCTTCATCTGAAATTCTAGACAACAATATAAAGTAGCGGAGATTAGTGGCTCCATGTAAGAAACATACATAAACAGCAGCATTGACATCAAAGCACGCGAAGCCAGACAACGTCTGTAGACACCATCAACGCGTATGTAGATCTCGAGCCATTGGATTCCAGCGTCGTTGCGTCGGAATCTTAGAACATGCACTCTGCATGTGCTGAGTTCGGAGCTTAGGCATAAAGATACCGATAGAAGGATTTGATTGGATTACATATATAACACAATACGATAATACAAGTAAGAGAAATTGTCGCTCGGCTTGATAGGATTATCTATGCAAGGTGAAGCATAGAAATGTTATGCACCTTCAGATGATCAGTTCGTGATTACAGAGCCCGGACCGTCATTGTAAGATCTCAATAGCCGGGGAATATTGATGAAAAGACAGCGAAGCTATGTAAAGAAATTGGGTCACTAATTAGACTACTGGTCATATATGGTTTATGCCAACAGTCAAACCCGTCAAAAGTTGGCACTGTGTGGACCATCAACATCTGATTATTGGGGCGATTAGTCAATTGAGTGATGTGATCTGTGACTCAAGTTGATCCACGTGATCTGTGACTCAAGTATCGTCTGATAATCAATTACGTCATATTTGTCATGAAAGTCACAAAGGTCCGTTATGAAAGCGTATGAATCGCATGTCTTTGTGGAATTTACAATTTAATTTAGGGTTCTTCTGAACAAAGAAACAGAGATTTGTGTGATGCATCCTGTGCATAACTGATGCGCTACAGCAGTTACTGTAAGAGCCGTGTATAACTGATGCTCTACAGCTGTAAGGGCAGTGTATAACTGATGCTCTACAGCTGTAAGGGCAGTGTATAACTGATGCGCTACAACCGTAAAAGCAGTGTAAAACTGATGCCCTACAACGGTAAGAGCAGTGCATAGCTGCCGCCTCTGCAACTCTAAGAGAAATGTATAACTGCCGCTCTACAACTGTAAGAGCAGTGTATAACTGATTCTCTACAGCAGTTACTGTCAGAGCAGTGTATAATTGATGCTCTAAAGCTGTAAGAGCCGCGTGTAACTGATGCTCTACAACTGTAAGAGCAGTGTATAACTGATGCTCTACAACTGCCAGAGCAGTGTATAACTGATGCTCTACAACTTCCAGTGCAGTGTATAACTGATGTTCTACAACTGTAAGAGCAGTGCATAACTGCTGCTCTACAACTCTAAGGGCAGTGTATAACTGGTGCTCTACAACTCTGAGAGCAGTGTATACCTGATGCTCTACAACTGTAAGAGCAATGTATAGCTGATGCTCTACAACTGGCAGAGCAGAGTATAACTGATGCTCTACAACTATAAGAGCAGTGTATAACTGATGTTCTGCAACTGAGAGAGCAGTGTATAACTGACGCTCTACAACTATAAGAGCAGTGTATAACTGATCCTCTACAACTATAAAAGCAGTGTATAACTGTCGCCTCTACAACTGTAAGAGCAGTGTATAACTGATGCTCTACAACTGTAAGAGCAGTGTATAACTTACGCCTCCACAACTGTAAGAGCAGTGTATAACTGATGGACTACAACCTTAAGAGCAGTGTATAACTGATGCTCTACAACCGTAAGAACCGTGTATAGCTGACGCCTCTATAACTGTAAGAGAAATGTATAACTGATGCTCTACAACTATAACAGCAGTGTATAGCTGATGTTCTGCAACTGAAAGAGCTGTGTATAATTGACGCCTCTACAACTGTAAGAGCAGTGTATAACTGATGCTCTACAACTGTAAGAGCAGTGTATAACTTACGCCTCCACAACTGTAAGAGCAGTGTGTAACTGATGCTCTACAACCGTAAGAGCAGTGTATAACTGATGCTCTACAACAGTAAGAACCGTGTATAGCTGATGCCTCTATAACTGTAAGAAAAATGTATAACTGATGCACTACAACTATAGGAGCAGTGTATAACTGACGCTCTACAACTGTAAGAGCAGTGTATAACTGATACTCTACAACTATAAGAGCAGTGTATAACTGATGTTCTGCAACTGAAAGAGCAGTGTATAACTGACGCTCTACAACTGTAAGAGCAGTGTATAACTGATACTCTACAACTATAAGAACAGTGTATAGCTGATGCGCTACAACCGTAAAAGCAGTGTAAAACTGATGCCCTACAACGGTAAGAGCAGTGCATAGCTGCCGCCTCTGCAACTCTAAGAGAAATGTATAACTGCCGCTCTAAAGCTGTAAGAGCCGTGTGTAACTGATGCTCTACAACTGTAAGAGCAGTGTATAACTGATGCTCTACACCTGCCAGAACAGTGTATAACTGATGCTCTACAACTGCCAGTGCAGTGTATAACTAATGTTCTACAACTGTAAGAGCAGTGCATAACTGCAGCTCTACAACTCTAAGGGCAGTGTATAACTGCTGCTCTACAACTGTGAGAGCAGTGTATAACTGATGCTCTACAACTGTAAGAGCAGTGTATAGCTGATGCTCTACAACTGGCAGAGCAGTGTATAACTGATGCTCTACAACTGTAAGAGCAGTGTATAACTGATGTTCTGCAACTGAGAGAGCAGTGTATAACTGACGCTCTACAACTATAAGAGCAGTGTATAACTGATCCTCTACAACTATAAAAGCAGTGTATAACTGTCGCTTCTACAACTGTAACAGCAGTGTAAAACTGATGCTCTACAACTGTAAGAGCAGTGTATAACTGATGCGCTACAACCGTAAAAGCAGTGTAAAACTGATGCCCTACAACGGTAAGAGCAGTGCATAGCTGCCGCCTCTGCAACTCTAAGAGAAATGTATAACTGCCGCTCTACAACTGTAAGAGCAGTGTATAACTGATTCTCTACAGCAGTTACTGTCAGAGCAGTGTATAATTGATGCTCTAAAGCTGTAAGAGCCGCGTGTAACTGATGCTCTACAACTGTAAGAGCAGTGTATAACTGATGCTCTACAACTGCCAGAGCAGTGTATAACTGATGCTCTACAACTTCCAGTGCAGTGTATAACTGATGTTCTACAACTGTAAGAGCAGTGCATAACTGCTGCTCTACAACTCTAAGGGCAGTGTATAACTGGTGCTCTACAACTCTGAGAGCAGTGTATACCTGATGCTCTACAACTGTAAGAGCAATGTATAGCTGATGCTCTACAACTGGCAGAGCAGTGTATAACTGATGCTCTACAACTATAAGAGCAGTGTATAACTGATGTTCTGCAACTGAGAGAGCAGTGTATAACTGACGCTCTACAACTATAAGAGCAGTGTATAACTGATCCTCTACAACTATAAAAGCAGTGTATAACTGTCGCCTCTACAACTGTAAGAGCAGTGTATAACTGATGCTCTACAACTGTAAGAGCAGTGTATAACTTACGCCTCCACAACTGTAAGAGCAGTGTATAACTGATGGACTACAACCGTAAGAGCAGTGTATAACTGATGCTCTACAACCGTAAGAACCGTGTATAGCTGACGCCTCTATAACTGTAAGAGAAATGTATAACTGATGCTCTACAACTATAACAGCAGTGTATAGCTGATGTTCTGCAACTGAAAGAGCTGTGTATAATTGACGCCTCTACAACTGTAAGAGCAGTGTATAACTGATGCTCTACAACTGTAAGAGCAGTGTATAACTTACGCCTCCACAACTGTAAGAGCAGTGTGTAACTGATGCTCTACAACCGTAAGAGCAGTGTATAACTGATGCTCTACAACAGTAAGAACCGTGTATAGCTGATGCTCTATAACTGTAAGAAAAATGTATAACTGATGCACTACAACTATAGGAGCAGTGTATAACTGACGCTCTACAACTGTAAGAGCAGTGTATAACTGATACTCTACAACTATAAGAGCAGTGTATAACTGATGTTCTGCAACTGAAAGAGCAGTGTATAACTGACGCTCTACAACTGTAAGAGCAGTGTATAACTGATACTCTACAACTATAAGAACAGTGTATAGCTGATGCGCTACAACCGTAAAAGCAGTGTAAAACTGATGCCCTACAACGGTAAGAGCAGTGCATAGCTGCCGCCTCTGCAACTCTAAGAGAAATGTATAACTGCCGCTCTAAAGCTGTAAGAGCCGTGTGTAACTGATGCTCTACAACTGTAAGAGCAGTGTATAACTGATGCTCTACACCTGCCAGAACAGTGTATAACTGATGCTCTACAACTGCCAGTGCAGTGTATAACTAATGTTCTACAACTGTAAGAGCAGTGCATAACTGCAGCTCTACAACTCTAAGGGCAGTGTATAACTGCTGCTCTACAACTGTGAGAGCAGTGTATAACTGATGCTCTACAACTGTAAGAGCAGTGTATAGCTGATGCTCTACAACTGGCAGAGCAGTGTATAACTGATGCTCTACAACTGTAAGAGCAGTGTATAACTGATGTTCTGCAACTGAGAGAGCAGTGTATAACTGACGCTCTACAACTATAAGAGCAGTGTATAACTGATCCTCTACAACTATAAAAGCAGTGTATAACTGTCGCTTCTACAACTGTAACAGCAGTGTAAAACTGATGCTCTACAACTGTAAGAGCAGTGTATAACTTACGCCTCCACAACTGTAAAAGCAGTGTATAACTGATGCACTACAACCTTAAGAGCAGTGTATAACTGATGCTCTACAACCGTAAGAACCGTGTATAGCTGACGCCTCTAAAACTGTAAGAGAAATGTATAACTGATGCTCTACAACTATAAGAGCAGTGTATAGCTGATGTTCTGCAACTGAAAGAGCTGTGTATAATTGACGCCTCTACAACTGTAAGAGCTGTGTATAACTGATGCTCTACAACTGTAAGAGCAGTGTATAACTTACGCCTCCACAACTGTAAGAGCATTGTATAACTGATGCTCTACAACTGCCAGAGCAGTGTATAACTGATGCACTACAACCGTAAGAGCAGTGTATAGCTGATGCTCTACAACAGTAAGAGCAGTGTATAACTGATGTTTTGCAACTGAAAGAGCAGTGTATAACTGACGCTCTACAACTGTAAGAGCAGTGTATAACTGATACTCTACAACTATAAGAGCAGTGTATAATTGATGCTCTACAACAGTAAGAGCAGTGTATAGCTGGCGCTTCTATAACTGTAAGAGAAATGTATAACTGATGCTCTACAACTATAAGAGCAGTATATAACTGATGTTCTGCAACTGAAAGAGCAGGGTATAACTGACCCTCTACAACTGTAAGAGCAGTGTATAACTGATGCTCTACAATTATAAGAGCAGTGTATAACTGAGTAACTGACGCCTCTACAACTGTAGGAGCAGTGTATAACTGATGCTCTACAACTGTAATGGCAGTGTATAACTGATGCTCTACAACTATAAGAGCAATGGCGAGTGTGGGATGTTTTCAGGGGGTGGGGGGGGGGGGGTGGGGGTGGGGGGGGGCGTCGATTTTCCTACTTTGGGTAAATGTACCCAAATTTTGATACAATTTTAGGGAAATGAATAACTTTACACATTTTTCTTTGATCTGATGTTGCCCCCCCCCCCCCCCCCCCGCCGACCTAGTGGACACGCCACTGTTTAAGAGCTGGCTAATTCCAAAGGCCGGACTAGGCAGCGTGACGTTTGCTACCACAAACACATTCGTACTATTAATCAACATCGCTGGTAGACAACATAATCTCTAATGACACGCTATACATCATGTGCAATACCATCCCACTGCCAGTTAATGTGGTTAAACAAATATGATCCATGTTTGGCCATACTCTGTGAATTCCATCAGGCAAGCCCGCGGCCTGCACAGAAAGCCGTGGCATGTGCTATACTCAAAGCCAACATATATAAAGCCTGTACAGGACGCCATTACACAAACCTGCAAAATAATCTATGTAGCAATATGAATGTGGAAACAGTGGTTAAAGAAGAAAAGGACTGTTTGAAGATGTGGGATGAAGCCACAGAGCTCAGTATACATCATCATCATCATCATGATCATCATCATCGTCATCGTCGCCAATTGGTGGCCCATTGTGCTCCTCAACAGCATACGGAAAATCCTATCCAATGTTACTCTATGTCACATCTGAACCAAGATCGATAACTTCACCGGATCATGTCAAAGTGGCTTCAAACGTGGACGCAGCTGCGCAGATATTGTATGGGCTCAACCCATGCTTGTGTCGGTAGTCATGTCCATACACTGAGATTTCCTCAAAATGGGCGTTGACATGCCACGAGCCTTCGGCACAATTAACTGCTCAAGGATCCTAGATGTACTGCGCCAGGCCAGTTGCAGTGAAGATGAGCTACGACTAGTGAGACTAGTACTTGGAGACACCAGACTGAGAGTACGAGTCAAGTCAGTAAAGTCTGTGGAGTTTGAGACATGAATCGGCTCCCCACAGGGAGATGGTCTATCGCCAGTGCTTTTCACCTGTTACCTTGCTGCTGCATTGAAATCCTTGCGGGAAAGTTCCACAGGACCAAAACACCAATGTCGATACTGGGTATGCTACTAGAGATGGGATATGTCGACGATGTGGACGATGTGGGGAAAGAAACACCTTGACGAACTTCTCCCAATAGCTGCAAGCAAACTAAAAATTGAGAATCTCTATGAATGAATACAAAACAGTTCACACACATATACCTATCTACAGAGTATGAAACTAAAGAAAATAACGATCCACTTCGTGGCGGGCTAACCATGGAGGAGAAGTAAAATCCTGCTAAGTGTGCTACGAGGTGACCTCAGGAAAACAGGACTCGGTACACTTAAGTCAAGAATGAACCTAAGGAGGCTAAGGATTTCGGCTGAGGACAAGACACAGTGGGCAAAAGCAAAAAATTACTGATTGCAGCTGTAGGATGTTTCTACAACTACAACCGCAGATAATCATACATGCAGAAACACGGAATGCACGTTGCTAATACAGAAGCGTTCATAAACATGGAATGCACGTTGCTAATATCGAAGTGTACCTAAACATGGAGACTGCATTGTTAAAATAGAAGCATGCATACACACGGAGGATGCATTGTTAAAATATAAACATGCTAAAACATTGCATTATTAATGTACAAGTGTACAATGGTGGAAGACCTGATACTTTAGGCTTAGATCAATAATTAGATTGCACATGTTTTAGAAGTTTATTAGTATCGGCGGCTGACTTCACACAATGTCTTACAAAGACAAACAAAGCTCAGAATAGCGTACCTGGTGCAGATGACAAAGTTAATCAACAGTCCCATACCCAATTAGAAATTAGTTCAAAGGATAAAGCACATATATGTACAAATGCAATTTGGCTGCCACGTAGAGAAACATCACGACCACGTGTTTCTTGCGCACCATACATCGTGAACTATGCCCTGTCTATTGGTATCGTAATAGGCATAAACATTCACAGTATGCATACGTATTCATTCTATTGCTTGACTTTTCCTTCCATGTTTCTACGTTCGCTAGCCTATATAATCTTCACAATCCATGTGAGGATATAGCCTTACTCTCGCCAGCCTATATATTCTTCACAATCTGTGTGAGGATACAGTCATACGCTTGTCAACCTATACATTCTTCACAAGCTCTGTGAGGATATAACCTTACTCTTGCTAACCTATATATTCTTCACAATCTGTGTGAGGATACAACCTAACTCTTGCCAACCTATATATTATTCAAAATAGGTGTGAGGATACAGCATTACTCTTGCCAACCTCTATATTTTCATAATCTCTGTGAGGATACAGCCTTACTCTTGCTAACCTATACATTCTTCACAATATGTGTGAGGATACAGCCTTACTCTTACCAACCTATATATTTTCATAATCTCTGTGAGGATACAGCCTTACTCTTGCTAACCTATACATTCTTCACAATATGTGTGAGGATACAGCCTTACTCTTGCCAACCTATATATTTTCATAATCTCTGCGAGGATACAGCCATACGCTTGCCAACCTATACATTCTTCACAAGCTCTGTGAGGATATAACCTTACTCTTACCAACCTATATATTTTCATAATTTCTGTGAGGATACAGCCTTACTCTTGCTAACCTATACATTCTTCACAATATGTGTGAGGATACAGCCTTACGCTTGCCAACCTATATATCTTCATAATCTCTGTGAGGATACAGCCTTATGCTTGCCAGCCTATACGTTCTTCAAAATATGTGTGAGGATATAACCTTACTCTAGCAAACCTATATATTCTTCAAAACATCTGTGAGGATATAACCTTACTCTAGTAAACCTATATATTCTTCAAAATATCTGTGAGGATTTAACCGTACTCTAGCAAACCTATATATTCTTCAAAATCTCTGTGAGGATATAACCTTGCTCTAGCAAACCTATATAGTCTTCAAAATATCTGTGAGGATATAACCTTACTCTTGCCAGCCTATCTATTCTTCACACGCTCTGTGAGGATATAACCTTACTCTAGCAAACCTATATATTCTTCACAATCTCTGTGAGGATATAACCTTACTCTAGCAAACCTATATACTCTTCAAAATATCTGTGAGGATTTAACCGTACTCTAGCAAACCTATATATTCATCAACATATTTGTGAGGATATAACTGTACTCTAGCAAACATAAATATTCTTCACAATCTCTGTGAGGATATAACCTTACTCTTGCCAGCCTATCTATTCTTCATAAGCTCTGTGAGGATATAACCGTACTCTAGCTAACCTATATATTCTTCACAATCTCTGTGATGATATAACCTTACTCTAGCAAACCTACATATTCTTCACAATCTCTGTGAGGATATAACCTTACTCTAGCAAACCTATATATTCTTCAAAATATCTGTGAGGATTTAACCGTACTCTAGCAAACCTATATATTCTTCAAAATATTTGTGAGGATATAACTGTACTCTAGCAAACATATATATTCTTCACAATCTCTGTGAGGATATAACCTTACTCTTGCCAGCCTATCTATTCTTCATAAGCTCTGTGAGGATATAACCGTACTCTAGCTAACCTATATATTCTTCACAATCTCTGTGATGATATAACCTTACTCTAGCAAACCTACATATTCTTCACAATCTCTGTGAGGATATAGCCTTACTCTAGCTAACCTATATATTCTTCACAATCTCTATGAGGGCATAACCTTACTCTTGCAAGCCGTTATATTCTTGACAATCTCTGTGAGGATATAACATTACTCTAGCAAACCTATATATTCTTCACAATCTCTGTGAGGATATAACCTTACTCTAGCAAACTTATCTATTCTTCACAAGCTCTGTGAGGATATAACCTTACTCTAGCTAACCTATATATTCTTCACAATCTCTGTGAGGATATAACCTTACTCTAGCAAACCTATATATTCTTCACAATCTATGTGAGGACATAACCTTACTCTAGCTAACCTATATATTCTTCACAATTTCTATGAGGATATAACCTTACTCTTGCAAGCCGTTATATTCTTGACAATCTCTGTGAGGATATAACCTTACTCTAGCAAACCTATATATTCTTCACAATCTCCGTGAGGATATAACCTTACTCTAGCAAACCTATATATTCTTCACAATCTCTGTGAGGATATAACCATACTCTAGCAAACCTGTATATTCTTCATAATCTCTGAATCTCTGTGAGGATATAACCTTACTCTAGCAAACCTATATATTCTTCACAATATCCGTGAGGATATAACCTTACTCTAGCAAACGTATATATTCTTGACAATCTCTGTGAGGGTATAGCCTTACTCCTGCCAGACGATATATTCTTCACAATCTCTGAGGATATAACTTTACTCTCGCAAACCTATATATTCTTCACAATCTCTGTGAGGATATAACCTTACTCTAGCAAACCTATATATTCTTCACAATCTCTGTGAGGATATAACATTACTCTAGCAAACCTATATATTCTTCACAATCTCTGTGAGGATATAACCTTACTCTAGCAAACCTATATATTCTTCACAATCTCTGTGAGGATATAACATTACTCTAGCAAACCTATATATTCTTCACAATCTCTGTGAGGATATAACCTTACTCTAGCAAACCTATATATTCTTCACAATCTCTGTGAGGATATAACATTACTCTAGCAAACCTATATATTCTTCACAATCTCTGTGAGGATATAACCTTACTCTAGCAAACCTATATATTCTTCACAATCTCTGTGAGGATATAACATTACTCTAGCAAACCTATATATTCTTCACAATCTTTGTGAGGATATAACCTTACTCTAGCAAACCTATATATTCTTCACAATCTATGTGAGGATATAACCTTACTCTAGCTAACCTATATATTCTTCCCAATCTTTGTGAGGATATAACATTACTCTAGCAAACCTATATATTCTTCACAATCTCTGTGAGGATATAACCTTACTCTAGCAAACCTATATATTCTTCACAATCTTTGTGAGGATATAACATTACTCTTGCCAGCTGATATATTCTTCACAATCTCTGTGAGGATATAGCATTATTCTTGTTCACAATCTCTGTGAGGATATAGCATTACTCGTGTTCACAATCTGAGTGAGGGTATAGCTTTACTTTTGTTCACAATCTGTGTGAGGATATATCCTTGCTCCTGCCAGCCGACATATTCTTGACAATCTCTGTGAGGTGATAGCATTACTCTTGCCAATATCACAATAACATGCTTAGACATTCAGCGTCCCGTTAAATATACATGCTTCTATGCCATTATTCTGTATTGCACAGACGATGAAAAATGGCCTGTTATCAGACTGCCGTCATTTTTCCTGGAACTCGTTGTCATAGTGATATATTCTCCGACTACGAGATACTCTTCAGGTAACGCGATATGTGCATGATAATTGCATCACGCTATAAATGGGCCCATCTCTGCAATGTTGCGTGGAGTTCTGTCAGGCAATTAGTGAAACAAGCACACGCACACACCGTGTTCAGTGCCCGACTTACCATTAAGGTAAACAATCTCCAGCTTAGGGCCTTAATGTATGAGGGGCCTCTCCATAATTTAATTAACCACAAAAATGTATGTAAAAATAAAAAAGAACTTACAAAATGCAACTAGAGAACATTTACTGAAGTAACTGTAACTCTGCGATGACTGGGCATGAAGAAATAGTATAAGGCCTCTTCTAAGGCCATTGAATACGTCTGGTGATGATCTAATACAAACTCTATGTGTAGTCACAGCTCAAAGATCCATGCTGGAAATGCCCATAGGTTTAAATTAAACGGTAACTTTGACCCTCACGATAAAATAAAGTGGGTCTTGTAACAAGATCTTTGAAGTTGCATGATGAAAGGCAGGTAACTTATGACAAACATGAAAACTGGAAAGCTTTACCCGTGAATAACCATGACCACATGGGAGATATTAACATTTTCATTGGAAATTTTTCAGATCTCAATGTTCTAGAATCTGGCCAGGTTTGAATAGAATCGGAAGAAAACTATAGGAGATAACACTGTTCCAATATTGCTCCCAAAGGTTTACTATGGGGATATGTGGTACCAAAAAGCTGATTTTCTCGAAGATTCTTGGTCGGATCAACTTTAAATTTGATACCAAATTATGTCAATATGAGAGGTAGAAGTTGACCAAATTTCAAGTCGATCGGAGCAAAACTCATTTTGACGGCCACCGCGAGTTCATTTTTTCCCCAAAAAATGTGCGATCATTTTGACCCCAAAAGGTGTGCGCCTGCCCGGTCGGCCTTTAAATTTTTTATCCCGAGTTCATTTCTGCAAAAAACGAAAACTCGTATTTTTGCCCAAAATCTTTTCATGGCGGCCATTTTGAAAAAATACACATCAACCCAAGTTCGGAAAAGATCGATTCTTTAGAGTTGTTGAAAAATGATTAAAGAATATCGATTTTGAAAACAATGTTCCTGAAAGCTGTTGCTGTTGCCTTTTATCCTTTAGCCACAAAATGAACATGCGTGTTAGGGACCATATAGAAGGCTTCCACCAAAGTTTGGAGAAGATCACACCAGTAGAAATACAGTTATTTAAGAATGTGTAAAAGTTCTATTTTTGTAAACTGTTGCTAAAAGCTGCTGTTCTTGCGTTTAAGACCCCAAAATTGGCATATGTGCTCGGAGCCACATGGACATGCACTTAAACTACCAATCAACAACTTTTGATTAGAAAATTATATATATATTTGCCACAAATACGGCTTTTAAATATCCATATCGTCGCCGCTGATCTCAAAACCGGATACCTGAAGAGTCATCAGCACAGAGAGCGTTGGCATTATCCCTACTCGGAGCCAGAAAAAACAAAGCCAGGAGAGGACGTCATTGCATAAATCTGCTAAGCGGACTACCTCAAAAAAGCAGGACTCGGTACAGTCTCTCTCTCAAGACGTTTGAGTTCTAACCATAAAAGATGTTGCCACCGTCCACACAAAAATCAGACATTTGAAAACCTCCTTTGAATAGTCTGGGCCAAATGTACCTCTGACACGCCAATATGTCTAAGTAAGAGGCTGTGAAATCATTATTCCATACACACTAACTGTTGAATAGTTTGTTACTAATTTGATGTAGCGGCGTTGCTGCCTCATCTGTCTATTCATCCAGCATCTGTCCATCTTATTCTTTAAACGAGTCCGTAAGCACTACTGGTCAGGAAGGATCCATAGGGTCAGATACAAGGTTGGTCCCGGGTAGCTGCTTGGTCGATTTTGTTGCTGGCCATCTTGTTCACATGTTCAACATGATTGGCAGATTTGTCTTGGATAACCTGGTTTGAAAAAATACTTTTTTTAAATCAGTGTGTACCTTATGAATCTGGTACAAAAGCACCAGGGACAAAACTCGCAGCCATGTAGGCGGTGCCTCGAAAAGCCACAGACTAGCGACCAAAAAGGGTGGCCAAAATTTACACACCTAATGGCTGACTACATGACATGTTCCCAATTGCATCATACACCTATAAAACCAGTATCCTGGCAGCCAGACCATCTGCGTATGCAATAAGAGAAATTATTTGGTGAGTTATGTATTTGATTTCCCCAATGTGCATAGCCTCCCTATACACTTTAACCAAAGGTTATCGAAAAACTAATTGAAACCCTCTTACCATTAACCTTATATTATCCATTCAAACATACAACCAGCTACCCAGTCACCCAGCTGAACGCACCAACACTCACCCCCACTTACACCCCTGTATACATGCTCGCACTCATTCACGCACGCACGCACTCACCTTTACCTCTGAATCCCGCAGAAGGAACACAATTTAGCAAATATAATTAGGACTAAGGACCGACCAATCAAGTATTTTTCAAGGCAAATAGCGCAGATCCACCGTGCAGACACGTGCATGAATGCACGCACACTCAACGTATGTATCTGACTCAACAACCCGTCCACCCACTCGCTCACAATGTGAATTGGGAATAGGTTCAATTGACCAAAGAATACAGAAGATCTTCGCTTAACATTGCTCTAACATTTATACGTTATCATAAGAAACTCAGAATGCAGGGAATCGATTCTTAGAGCGTGCACCTGTCATTGTTTTTGCTTGTGGTGTCTATGTTGGTGGGTATAGCTGAACACCATTCTATGAGGGTGGGGGATGGGGTGGGGTGGGGGAGGGGCCGGTCGATGGGACACCCATTTCATATCTTCCTCCAGACAATGCCATCCGGCGTGCCCTTTTTGTGGAACCTGCCCCCACCCCTCAAATTTGCATCAGGCGCCCCTGACGAAGACAGAGTCAATGCAGGAACCTTGCAGATGTAGTTACGATATGGGAACTAGCAATGTTAGGGCATGCTGTTGAACTGAGGAGATTTCTCTTTGGCTTGGTGAATGATGTGTTATCTTGTTGCATTTTGTTGTTTGACCCCACTTTCATCAATTTAGGTATGAAACGATTGATGCCATCTGATGTGTACATTGTCCTAGTCTCTGCAGCTGTTGGTAATGCCATGCATGGACCTTTTAGGATCTGGCAAAATCCATGACCAGTTTGGACTGTAGTTAATTGCTATCACGTCCAGGAAAACGCTTCCTTTCATAATGAAGTAGATATACTATCTGAAAGTGGATACTTAAGTTCTTGGTGACTAAGTTTGTAGAGACAAGGAGGCTGATTTTGGAAAGAATACCAACATAATTTAATCATTCAAACATTGTAGGCACATAGTCCTGTAGTGTGTCAGTGCCTACTTCTGGGCTACCAAAAGCTACATCCGAGTGATACTCGTAGTTCGCCATAATGGTACAATTGTTCAGACAGGAGCAAAGCGTCACTAGGGCCAGTGGAGATGCATATTCTTGGAGCTTTCGCCACATGGTCATAGATCCTGTCTAAGTTCATACTGTTCACCTAGGCGATGTATGAAGTTTTTTTCGCATGGGCCTTGCATCTGTCATCGCCGACAAACTGGAGCTTATCTCAGTTCATAATCCTGGCTCAGTGCAATCTAATAGAGAAGAATGTGCCTCTAATAAAATGATGGGCCATTTTGATACATCACCAAAACCCAGGTAGGCCAGCAAAATTTTCAAAAAGATATGAATTTGCAGATGATAAATCAGAAACTGCGTGTTGATTTTGGTATCAATTAAACACCTATATCACCAGCTTGATGTGGACATTAAAACCAAATCGACCTATCCAGACTCACGTGAGATAACAGCATCTACAGGATATCCAGAAATCCTTGTCCAGATTTCACACCTCTTCTGAGTTCAGCCATTTTCATCTGAGGTTAACTAATGTAGTCTGCTAAGGATAGAGTAGCTCTAATGGCATTTTAAGATTCGGTTGTTTTACCCGTCAATTCCTTAAAAAATTACTACGTCATTGACCACTCATTACCCATGATAGAACTTTCTCGATATCATCTCGAAAGAAATCTCGTGAGACACAAATGGGTTCCAGCTCTCCACGTTTATATCTCTCAAAGCCGTTACACTATATAGGCTGCATATAGATATTCAATGGTGGTGGGTTTTTTGGAAGAAGGTGGTGGTGGGGTGGGGTGGGGGGTGGGGTGGTGGAGGTGCGTGGTGGGGGTGGGGTGTGGGCTATGCCACTATAGTAAATGCAAACAAAAAGATTGTTATGTTTCTCTTGCACTAACAGAGATTATTTGCATGATAAAATACGAGTATCTGCCATCATACCTGGTTATGCTGTGACGCATTAGACTCTCGTCCAGGACAGATCGTTTTGAATGCGTTCTAAAATCTGCATTATCAAGGGTGTTTTGTAAAGTGAGCTGATGCTTTCCAGATTTATCCCAGAGCAAACAATATGCTAGGTTCGTCCACTAATCGAATTTACAGAATTGTATCAGTAATTGTACGATAGAGTAAAATATTATTAAGAACAACGTTATATACTTATCAGTTTGTTAGACACATATAACTGATTCCACGTGTCCATGTAGACCTATTCATCAATATTACATTGAGGCGTAATGAGTTCTTGTGAATTGAATTGAATTTATTCTCCCGAGCTCTGCATATTTATAGGGAAGATTAAATATAATAATTTACAATTTTATTATAACCTTATCTACACAATAATAGCTAACCTACAGGGCACTATATAGGCTGCTTACGAGTCCGACGGCATACGATAATGGCAGCTTGATAAATAATCTCTGAATGCATCCAGGACGTTTTTTATCCATGCATTATAATGGATTTCCACGAGGTTTGTCTATTGCTAGTCGTCGTCGTCGTCGTCGTCGACGACGACGAGTCCCACCACCACCATTATCATCATCATCATCATCATCATCATCATCATCATCATCATCATCAGGACCACCAGCGCCGTACCCGCTACCGTCGTCGTCGTCGTCGTCTTTATAGAATGACCTAGTGTGAGCACGAGGATGTTGCCATTGTAATCTTTATTACTACCTCCGTTGTCCCTTACTCTTATTAGTGATTGCCATATGCATTGCTGTTCATTGTCGTCGTAATTATTATCATCATTATCCTCTTATCATCATTCTCACCGCATTTACATACTCGTCCTCACCACAATTATAGTACTATTAATTATAATATCATTGGATCGTAATTGTGCATTTCCATTCCTTACGTTGGTGTATTAATATCATTTCCATGCCTTAGTTTGGCGTGTTAATTGTACATTTCGATGCCTTACGTTGGCGTGTTAATAGAATTTCCATGCCTTAGTGTGGCGTGTTAATTGTGCATTTCCATGCCTTGCGTTGGTGCGTTAATAGCATTTCCATGCCTTGCGTTGGCGTGTTAATTGTGCATTTCCATGCCTTACGTTGGCGTGTTAATAGCATTTCCATGCCTTACGTGGGCGTGTTAATAGCATTTCCATGCCTGAGTTGGCGTGTTAATTGTGCACTTCGATGCTTTACATTGGCGTGTTAATAGCATTTCCATGCCTTAGTGTGGCGTGTTAATTGTGCATTTCCATGCCTTACGTTGGTATGTTAATAGCATTTCCATGCCATAGTGTGGCGTGTTAATTGTGCATTTCCATGCCTTACGTTGGTATGTTAATAGCATTTCCATGCCATACGTTGGCGTGTTAATTCTGGATTTCCATGCCTTACGTTGGTGTGTTAATAGCATTTCCATGCCTTACGTTGGCGTGTTAATAGCATTTCCATGCCTTAGCTGGCGTGTTAATTGTGCATTTCCATGCCTTACGTCGGCATGTTAATAGCATTTCCATGCCTTATGCTGGTGTGGTAATTGTGCATTTCCATGCCTTACGTTGGTGTGTTAATAGCATTTCCATGCCTTAGTGTGGCGTGTTAATTGTGCATTTCCATGCCTTGCGTTGGTGCGCTAATAGCAGTTCCATGCCTTGCGTTGGCGTGTTAATTGTGCATTTCCATGCCGTACGTTGGCGTGTTAATAGCATTTCCATGCCTTACGTTGGCGTGTTAATAGCATTTCCATGCCTGAGTTGGCGTGTTACTTGTGCATTTCCATGCCTTACGTTGGCGTGTTAATAGCATTTCTATGCCTTAGTTTGGCGTGTTAATAGCATTTCCATGCATTACGTTGGCGTGTTAATTGTGCACTTCGATGCTTTACATTGGCGTATTAATAGCATTTCCATGCCTTAGTGTGGCGTGTTAATTGTGCATTTCCATGCCTTACGTTGGTATGTTAATAGCATTTCCATGCCTTACGTTGGCGTGTTAATTCTGGATTTCCATGCCTTACGTTGGTGTGTTAATAGCATTTCCATGCCTTACGTTGGCGTGTTAATAGCTTTTCCATGCCTTAGCTGGCGTGTTAATTGTGCATTTCCATGCCTTACGTCGCCATGTTAATAGCATTTCCATGCCTTATGCTGGTGAGTTAATTGTGCATTTCCATGCCTTACGTTGGTGTGTTAATAGCATTTCCATGCCTTACGTTGGCGTGGTAATTATACATTTCCATGCCTTACGTTGGCGTGTTAATTGTGCATTTCCATGCTTTACGTTGGGGTGTTAATTGTGCAATTCCATGCCTTACATTGGCGTGTTAATTGTGCAATTACATGCCTTACGTTGGCGCATTAATAGCATTTCCATGCCTTAGCTTGGCATGTTAATAGCATTTCCATGCCTTACATTGGTGTGTTAATTGTGCATTTCCATGCCTGACGTTGGCGTGTTAATACAATTTCCATGCCATATGTTGGCGTGTTAATTGTGCATTTCCATACCTTACATTGGCGTGTTAATAGCATTTCCACGCCTTACGTCGGTGTGTTAATTGTGCATTCCATGCCTTACGTTGGCGTGTTAATAGCATTTCCATGCCTTATGTTGCGATGTTAATAGCATTTCCATGCCTTACGTTGGCTTGTTAATTGTGCATTTCCACGCCTTACGTTGGCGTGTTAATAGTATTCACATGCCTTAGATTGGCGTGTTAATTGTGAATTTCCATGCCTTAGTTTGGCGTATTAATAGCATTTCCATGCCCTACGTTGGCATGTTAATTGTGCATTTACATGCCTTATGTTGGCGTGTTAATTGTGCATTTCCATGCCTTACGTTGGCGTGTTAATAGCATTTCCATGCCTTAGTTTGGCATGTTTATTGTGCATTTCCATGCCTTATGTTGGCGTGTTAATAGTAGTTGCATGCCTTACGTTGGCGTGTTAATAGCATTTCCATGCCTTATGTTGGCGTATTAATTGTGCATTTCCATGCCTTACATTGGCGTGTTAATTGCATTTCCATGCCTTACGTTGGTGTGTTAATTGTGCATTTACATGCCTTACGTTGTCGTGTTAATAGCATTTCCATGCCTTATGTTGGCGTCTTAATAGTAGTTCCATGCCTTACGTTGGCGTGTTACTAGCATTTCCATGCCTTATGTTGGCATATTAATTGTGCATTTCCATGCCTTACTTTGGTGGCTTAATTGCATCTCCATGTCTTACGTTGGTGTGTTAATTGTGCATTTCCATGCTTTACGTTGGCGTGTTAATAGCAGTTCCATGCCTTACGTTGGCGTGTTAATTGGGCATATCCATGCCTTACGTTGGCGTGTTAATAGCATTTCAATGCCTTACTTTGGTGTGTTAATAGCATTTCTTTGCCTTACGTTGGCGTGTTAATAGCATTTTCATGCCTTTTGTTGTCGTGTTAATTGGGCATTTCCATGCCTTATATTGTCGTGTTAATAGCATTTTCATTCCTTAAGTTGGCGTGTTCATAGCATTTCAATGCCTTATGTTGGTGTGTTAATTATGCATTTCCATGCCTTACCTTGGCGTGTTAATTGTGCATTTCCATGCCTTACATTGGCATGTTAATTGCATTTCCATGCCTTACGTTGGCGTGTTAATAGCATTTCCCCGCCTTACATTGTCATGTTAATTGTGCATTTCCATGTCTTTCGTTGGCATGTTAATTGCATTTCCGTGTTGTGCATTTCCATGCCTTACATTAGCATGTTAAGTGTGCATTTCCATGCCTTATGTTGGCATGTTAATAGCATTTCCATGCCTTAGTATGCGTATTAATAGCATTTCCATGCCTTACATTGGCTTGTTAATTGTGCATTTCCATGCCTTATGTTGGCGTGTTAATAGTAGTTCCATGCCTTACGTTGGCGTGTTAATAGCATTTCCATGCCTTATGTTCGCATATTAATTATACATTTCCATGCCTTACTTTGGTTGCTTAATTGCATCTCCATGCCTTACGTTGGTGTGTTAATTGTGCATTTCCATGCTTTACGTTGGCCTGTTAATAGCAGTTCCATGCCTTACGTTGGCGTGTTAATAGCATTTCCATGCCTTATGTTGGCGTGTTAATAGCATTTTCATTCCTTACGTTGGCGTGGTAATAGCATTTCAATGCCTTATGTTGACATGTTAATTGTACATTTCCATGCCTACGTTGCCGTGTTAATAGCATTTCCATGCCTTAGTTTGGCGTGTTAATAGCATTTCCACGCCTTACATTGGCATGTTAATTGTGCATTTCCATGGCTTACGTTGGCATGTTCATAACATTTCAATGCCTTACGTTGGCATGTTAGTTGTGCATTTCCATGCCTTACATTGGTGTGTTAAGTGTGAATTCCCATGCCTTAGTTTGGAGTGTTAATAGTATTTCCATGCCTTACGTTGGCATGTTACTTGTGCATTTCCATGCCTTACGTTGCCGTGTTAATAGCATTTCCACGCCTTACATTGCCATGTTAATTGTGCATTTCCATGCCTTACGTTGCCGTGTTAATAGCATTTCCACGCCTTACATTGCCATGTTAATTGTGCATTTCCATGTCTTATGTTGGCATGTTCATAACATTTTCATGCCTTACGTTGGCATGTTAATTGTGCATTTCCATGCCTTGCATTGGTCTATTAATTGTGAATTCCCATGCCTTACGTTGGCGCGTTAATAGCATTCCCATGCCTTAGTTTGGCATGTTAATAGGATTTCCATGTCTTATGTTGGCGTGTTAATTGTGCATTTCCATGTCTTATGTTCGCATGTTAATTGCATTTCCATGCCTTACATTGCCGTGTTAATAGCATTTCCATGCCTTACATTGGCATGTGAATTCTGCATTTCCCCCTGCCTTACATTGGCATATAAATAGGATTTCCATGCCTTACGTTGACGTTTTAATTGTGCACTTCGATGCTTTACGTTGGCGTGTTAATATCATTTTCATGCCTTAGTGTGGCGTTTTAATTGTGCATTTCCATGCCTTACGTTGGTGTATTAATAGCATTTCCATGCCTTAGTTGGCATGTTAATTGTACATTTCCATGCTTTACGTTGGTGTGTTAATAGCATTTCTATGCCTTATGCTGGTGTGTTAATTGTGCATTTACATGCAGTACGTTGGTGTGTTGATAGTATTTCCGTTCCTTACGTTGGCGTGTTAATTGTACATTTCCATACCTGACATTGGAGTGTTAATTGTGCATTTCCATGGCTTATGCAGGCGTGTTAATACAATTTCCATGCCTTATATTGGCGTGTTAATTGTGCAATTACATACCTTACGTTGGCGCGTTAATAGCATTTCCATGCCTTATTTTGGCGTGTTAATAGCATTTCCATGCCTTACATTGCCGTGTTAATAGCATTTCCATGCCTTACATTGGCATGTGAATTGTGCATTTCCATGCCTTACATTGGCATATAAATAGGATTTCCTTGCCTTACGTTGGCGTTTTAATTGTGCACTTCGATACCTTACCTTGGTGTGTTAATAGAATGTGCCTTATGTTGGCGTGTTAATAGCATTTCCATGCCTTAGTTGGCATGGTAATTCTGCATTTCCATGCTTTACGTTGGTGTGTTAATAGCATTTCCATGCCTTATATTGGAGTGTTAATTGTGCAATTACATACCTAACGTTGGCGCGTTAATAGCATTTCCATGCCTTATGTTGGCGTGTTAATAGCATTTCCATGCCTTACCTTGGCGTGTTAATTGTGCATTTCCATGCCTTACATTGGCGTGTTAATAGCATTTCCATGTCTTACATTGGCGTGTTACTTGTGCATTTCCATGTCTTACGCAGGCGTGTTAATACAATTTCCATGCCTTATGTTGGCGTGTTAATTGTGCATTTCAATACCTTACCTTGGTGTGTTAATAGAATGTGCCTTATGTTGGCGTGTTAATAGCATTTCCATGCCTTAGTTGGCGTGTTAATTGTGCATTTCCATGCCTTACGTTGGCGTGTTAATAGCATTTCCATGCCTTATGCTGGTGTGTTAATTGTGCATTTCCATGCCTTACGTTGGTGTGTTAATAGCATTTCCATGCCTTACATTGGCGTGCTAATTATGCAATTCCATGCCTTACGTTGGCGTGTTAATTGTGCATTTCCATTCCTTACATTGGAGTGTTAATTGTGCATTTCCATGCCTTACATTGGCGTGTTATTTGTGCAATTGCATGTCTCTCGTTGGCGCGTTAATAACATTTCCATGCAACACGTTGGCATGTTAATTGTGCACTTCGATGATTTACGTTGGCGTGTTAATAGCATTTCGATGCCTTAGTGTGGTGTGTTAATTGTGCATTTCCATGCATTACGTTGGTGTGTTAATAGCATTTCCGTGCCTGACGTTGGCGTGTTAATTGTGCATTTCCATGCCTTACGTTGGCGTATTAATTGTACATTTCCATGCCTTACATTGGTGTGTTAATTGTGCAATTACATGCCTTACGTTGGCACGTTAATAGCATTTCCATGCCTTATTTTGGCGTGTTAATAGCATTTCCATGCCTTACATTGCCGTGTTAATAGCATCTCCATGTCTTACATTGGCGTGTTAATTGTGCAATTCCATGCCTTACATTGGCTTGTTAAACCAATTTCCATGGCTTACGTTGGCGTGTTAATAGCATTCCAATGCCTTAGTTTGTCGTGTTAATAGCATTCCCATGCCTTACGTTGGCGTGTTAATTGTGCATTTCCATGCCTTAGTTTGGCATGTTAATTGTGCATTTCCATGCCTTACCTTGGCGTGTTAATTGCATTTTCATGCCTTATGTTGTTATGTAAATTGTGCATTTCCACGCCTTACATTGGTGTGTTAATAGCATTTCTTTGCCTTATGTTGGCGTGTTACTTGTGTATTTCCATGCCTTACGTTGGCGTGTAAATAGCATTGCCATGCCTTATGTTGGCGTGTTAATTGTACATTTCCATGCCTTACGTTGGCGTGTTAATAGCATTTCCATTCCTTACTTTGGCGTGTTAATAGCATGTCCATGCCTTATGTTGGCGTGTTAATTGTGCATTTCCACGCTTGTCTTTTGCGTGTTAATTGTGCATTTCTATGCCTTATGTTCGCGTGTTAATAGCATTTCCATGTCTTACCTTGGCATGTTAATTGCGCATTTCCATGTTTTACCTTGGCCTGTTAATAGCATTTCCATGCCTTATGTTGGCGTGTTAATTGTGCATTTCCCTGCCTTACCTTGGCGTGTTAATAGCATTTCCATGCCTTATGTTGGCGTGTTAATTGTGCATTTCCACGCCTCATTCGGCGTGTTTATTGTGCATTTCTATGCCTTATGTTGTCGTGTTAATAGCATTTCCATGCCTTACATTGGCGTGTTAAGTGTGCATTTCCATGCCTTACCTTGCCGAGTTAATAGCATTTCCATGCCTTATAGTGGCGTGTTAATTGTGCATTTCCATGCCTTACGTTGCTGTGTTAATACCATTTCCATGCGTTATTTTAGCGTGTTAATTGTGCATTTCCATACCTTACCTTGGCGAGTTAATAGCATTTCCATGCCTTATGTTGGCGTGTTACTTGTGCATTTCCATGCCTTACGGTGCTGTGTTAATACCATTTCCATGCGTTATTTTGGCGTGTTAATGGTGGATTTCTATGCCTTATGTTGGCGTGTTAATAGCATTTCCATGCATTACGTTGGCGTGTTATTTGGGCATTTCCACGCCTTACTTTGGCGTGTTAATTGTACATTTCCATGCCTTACGTTGGCATGTTAATGACATTTTCATTCCTTATGTTGGCATGTTAATTCTGCATTCCATGCCTACCGTTGACGTGTTAATTGTGCATTGCCATGCCTGACCTTGGCATGTTAATAGCATTTCCATGCCTTATGTTGGTGTGTTAATTGTATATTTCCATGTTCTACGTTGGCGTGTTAATGGCATTCCTATTCTTGATGCTGGCGTGTTAAACGTGCATTTCCATGCCTAACGTTGACGTGTTAATTGTGCATTTCCATGCCTTACGTTGGCGTGTTAATGGCATTTCCATTCCTTAAGTTGGCGTATTAATTCTGCATTTCCATGCCTATGTTGACGTGTTAATTGTGCATTTCCATGACTTACGTTGGCGTGTTAATAGCATTTCCATGCCTTACGTTGGTGTGTTAATTGTGCATTTCCATGCCTTACGTTGGCGTGTTAATATCAGTTCTATGCCTTACGTTGGCGTGTTAATGGCATTTCCATGCCTTACGTTGGTGTGTTAATAGCATTTCCATTCCTTATGTTGGCGTGTTAATTGTGCATTTCCATGTCTTACATTGGCGTGTTAATTCTACATTTCCAGGCCTCACGTTGGCGTGTTAATAGCATTTCCATGCCATATGCTGGCGTGTTAATTGTGCATTTCCATGCCTTATGTTGGCGTGTTAATAGTGCATTTCCATGCCTTATGTTGGCGTGTTAATAGCATGTCCATGCCTTACATTGGCGTGTTAATAGCATTTCTATGCCTTACCTTGGCGTGGTAATAACATTTCCATGCCTTATGTTGTCATGTTAATTGTACATTTCCATGCCTTACGTTTGCATGTTAATGGCATTTTCATTCCTTATGTTGGCATGTTAATTCTGCATTTCCATGCCTACCGTTGACGTGTTAATTGTGCATTGCCATGCCTTACCTTGGCATGTTACTAGCATTTCCATGCCTTATGTTGGTGTGTTAATTGTATATTTCCATGTTCTACGTTGGCGTGTTAATGGCATTCCTATTCTTGATGCTGGCGTGTTAAACGTGCATTTCCATGCCTAACGTTGACGTGTTAATTGTGCATTTCCATGCCTTACGTTGGCGTGTTAATGGCATTTCCATTCCTTAAGTTGGCGTGTTAATTCTGCATTTCCATGCCTATGTTGACATGTTAATTGTGCATTTCCATGACTTACGTTGGCGTGTTAATAGCATTTCCATGCCTTACGATGGTGTGTTAATTGTGCATTTCCATGCCTTACGTTGGCGTGTTAATATCATTTCTATGCCCTACGTTGGCGTGTTAATGGCATTTCCATGCCTTACGTTGGTGTGTTAATTGTGCATTTCCATGCCTTACATTGGCGTGTTAATAGCATTTCCATTCCTTATGTTGGCGTGTTAATTGTGCATTTCCATGTCTTACATTGGCGTGTTAATTCTACATTTCCAGGCCTCACGTTGGCGTGTTAATAGCATTTCCATGCCATATGCTGGCGTGTTAATTGTGCATTTCCATGCCTTATGTTGGCGTGTTAATAGTGCATTTCCATGCCTTATGTTGGCGTGTTAATAGCATTTCCATGCCTTACATTGGCGTGTTAATAGCATTTCTATGCCTTACCTTGGCGTGGTAATAACATTTCCATGCCTTATGTTGTCATGTTAATTGCACATTTCCATGCCTTACGTTGGCATGTTAATGGCATTTTCATTCCTTATGTTGGCATGTTAATTCTGCATTTCCATGCCTACCGTTGACGTGTTAATTGTGCATTGCCATGCCTTACCTTGGCATGTTAATAGCATTTCCATGCCTTATGTTGGTGTGTTAATTGTATATTTCCATGTCCTACGTTGGCGTGTTAATGGCATTTCTATTCTTGATGCTGGCGTGTTAAACGTGCATTTCCATGCCTAACGTTGACGTGGTAATTGTGCATTTCCATGCCTTACGTTGGCGTGTTAATGGCATTTCCATTCCTTAAGTTGGCGTGTTAATTCTGCATTTCCATGCCTATGTTGACGTGTTAATTGTGCATTTCCATGACTTACGTTGGCGTGTTAATAGCATTTCCATGCCTTACGTTGGTGTGTTAATTGTGCATTTCCATGCCTTACGTTGGCGTGTTAATATCAGTTCTATGCCTTACGTTGGCGTGTTAATGGCATTTAGGTGCCTTACTTTGGCATGTTAATAGCATTTTCATGCCTTACCTTGGCGTGTTAATTGTGCATTCCCATGCCTTACATTGGCGTGTTAATAGCATTTCTATGCCTTACGTTGGCGTGTTAATATCATTTCTATGCCTTACGTTGGCGTGTTAATGGCATTTCGATGCCTTACTTTGGCATGTTACTAGCATTTTCATGCCTTACCTTGGTGTGTTAATTGTGCATTTCCATGCCTTACATTGGCGTCTTAATTGTGCATTTCCATGCCTTGCGTTGGCGTGTAAATAGCATTTCCATGATTTATGTTGGCATGTTAATAGCATTTCTATGCCTTACATTAGCGTGTTAATAGCATTTCCATACCTTACTTTGGCATGTTAATAGCATGTCCATGCCTTATGTTGGCGTGTTAAATGTGCATTTCCACGCCTTACTTTTGCGTGTTAATTGTGCATTTCTATTCCTTATATTCGCATGTTAATAGCATTTCCATGTCTTACATTGGCGTGTTAATTGTGCATTTCCATGCCTTACGTTGGCGTGTTAATGGCATTCCTATTCTTGATGCTGGCGTGTTAAACGTGCATTTCCATGCCTAACGTTGACGTGTTAATTGTGCATTTCCATGCCTTACGTTGGCGTGTTAATGGCATTTCCATTCCTTAAGTTGGCGTGTTAATTCTGCATTTCCATGCCTATGTTGACGTGTTAATTGTGCATTTCCATGACTTACGTTGGCGTGTTAATAGCATTTCCATGCCTTACGTTGGTGTGTTAATTGTGCATTTCCATGCCTTACATTGGCGTGTTAATAGCATTTCCATTCCTTATGTTGGCGTGTTAATTCTACATTTCCAGGCCTTACGTTGGCGTGTTAATAGCATTTCCATGCCATATGCTGGCGTGTTAATTGTGCATTTCCATGCCTTATGTTGGCGTGTTAATAGTGCATTTCCATGCCTTATGTTGGCGTGTTAATAGCATTTCCATGCCTTACATTGGCGTGTTAATAGCATTTCTATGCCTTACCTTGGCGTGGTAATAACATTTCCATGCCTTATGTTGTCATGTTAATTGTACATTTCCATTCCTTACGTTGGCATGTTAATGGCATTTTCATTCCTTATGTTGGCATGTTAATTCTGCATTTCCATGCCTACCGTTGACGTGTTAATTGTGCATTGCCATGCCTTACCTTGGCATGTTAATAGCATTTCCATGCCTTATGTTGGTGTGTTAATTGTATATTTCCATGTCCTACGTTGGCGTGTTAATGGCATTTCTATTCTTGATGCTGGCGTGTTAAACGTGCATTTCCATGCCTAACGTTGACGTGTTAATTGTGCATTTCCATGCCTTACGTTGGCGTGTTAATGGCATTTCCATTCCTTAAGTTGGCGTGTTAATTCTGCATTTCCATGCCTATGTTGACGTGTTAATTGTGCATTTCCATGACTTACGTTGGCGTGTTAATAGCATTTCCATGCCTTACGTTGGTGTGTTAATTGTGCATTTCCATGCCTTACGTTGGCGTGTTAATATCAGTTCTATGCCTTACGTTGGCGTGTTAATGGCATTTAGGTGCCTTACTTTGGCATGTTAATAGCATTTTCATGCCTTACCTTGGCGTGTTAATATCATTTCTATGCCTTACGTTGGCGTGTTAATGGCATTTCGATGCCTTACTTTGGCATGTTACTAGCATTTTCATGCCTTACCTTGGCGTGTTAATTGTGCATTTCCATGCCTTACATTGGCGTCTTAATTGTGCATTTCCATGCCTTGCGTTGGCGTGTAAATAGCATTTCCATGATTTATGTTGGCATGTTAATAGCATTTCTATGCCTTACATTAGCGTGTTAATAGCATTTCCATACCTTACTTTGGCGTGTTAATAGCATGTCCATGCCTTATGTTGGCGTGTTAAACGTGCATTTCCATGCCTAACGTTGACGTGTTAATTGTGCATTTCCATGCCTTACATTGGCGTGTTAATGGCATTTCCATGCCTATGTTGACGTGTTAATTGTGCATTTCCATGCCTTACGTTGGCGTGTTAATATCAGTTCTATGCCTTACGTTGGCGTGTTAATGGCATTTAGGTGCCTTACTTTGGCATGTTAATAGCATTTTCATGCCTTACCTTGGCGTGTTAATTGTGCATTTCCATGCCTTACATTGGCGTGTTAATAGCATTTCTATGCCTTACGTTGGCGTGTTAATATCATTTCTATGCCTTACGTTGGCGTGTTAATGGCATTTCGATGCCTTACTTTGGCATGTTACTAGCATTTTCATGCCTTACCTTGGCGTGTTAATTGTGCATTTCCATGCCTTACATTGGCGTCTTAATTGTGCATTTCCATGCCTTGCGTTGGCGTGTAAATAGCATTTCCATGATTTATGTTGGCATGTTAATAGCATTTCTATGCCTTACATTAGCGTGTTAATAGCATTTCCATACCTTACTTTGGCGTGTTAATAGCATGTCCATGCCTTATGTTGGCGTGTTAAATGTGCATTTCCACGCCTTACTTTTGCGTGTTAATTGTGCATTTCTATTCCTTATATTCGCGTGTTAATAGCATTTCCATGTCTTACATTGGCGTGTTAATTGTGCATTTCCATGCCTTACGATGGCGTGTTAATAGCATTCCTATTCTTGATGCTGGCGTGTTAAACGTGCATTTCCATGCCTAACGTTGACGTGTTAATTGTGCATTTCCATGCCTTACGTTGGCGTGTTAATGGCATTTCCATTCCTTAAGTTGGCGTGTTAATTCTGCATTTCCATGCCTATGTTGACGTGTTAATTGTGCATTTCCATGACTTACGTTGGCGTGTTAATAGCATTTCCATGCCTTACGTTGGTGTGTTAATTGTGCATTTCCATGCCTTACATTGGCGTGTTAATAGCATTTCCATTCCTTATGTTGGCGTGTTAATTGTGCATTTCCATGTCTTACATTGGCGTGTTAATTCTACATTTCCAGGCCTTACGTTGGCGTGTTAATAGCATTTCCATGCCATATGCTGGCGTGTTAATTGTGCATTTCCATGCCTTATGTTGGCGTGTTAATAGTGCATTTCCATGCCTTATGTTGGCGTGTTAATAGCATTTCCATGCCTTACATTGGCGTGTTAATAGCATTTCTATGCCTTACCTTGGCGTGGTAATAACATTTCCATGCCTTATGTTGTCATGTTAATTGGACATTTCCATGCCTTACGTTGGCATGTTAATGGCATTTTCATTCCTTATGTTGGCATGTTAATTCTGCATTTCCATGCCTACCATTGACGTGTTAATTGTGCATTGCCATGCCTTACCTTGGCATGTTAATAGCATTTCCATGCCTTATGTTGGTGTGTTAATTGTATATTTCCATGTCCTACGTTGGCGTGTTAATGGCATTTCCATGCCTTACGTTGGTGTGTTAATTGTGCATTTCCATGCCTTACGTTGGCGTGTTAATATCAGTTCTATGCCTTACGTTGGCGTGTTAATGGCATTTCGGTGCCTTACTTTGGCATGTTAATAGCATTTTCATGCCTTACCTTGGCGTGTTAATTGTGCATTTCCATGCCTTACATTGGCGTGTTAATAGCATTTCTATGCCTTACGTTGGCGTGTTAATATCATTTCTATGCCTTACGTTGGCGTGTTAATGGCATTTCGATTCCTTACTTTGGCATGTTACTAGCATTTTCATGCCTTACCTTGGCGTGTTAATTGTGCATTTCCATGCCTTACATTGGCGTGTTAATTGTGCATTTCCATGCCTTACATTGGCGTCTTAATTGTGCATTTCCATGCCTTGCGTTGGCGTGTAAATAGCATTGCCATGCCTTATGTTGGCGTGTTAATTGTGCATTTCTATGCCTTATGTTGGCATGTTAATATCATTTCCATGATTTATGTTGGTGTGTTAATAGCATTTCCATGCCTTACACTAGCGTGTTAATAGCATTTCCATACCTTACTTTGGCGTGTTAATAGCATGTCCATGCCTTATGTTGGTGTGTTAATTGTGCATTTCCACGCCTTACTTTTGCGTGTTAATTGTGCATTTCTATTCCTTATATTCGCATGTTAATAGCATTTCCATGTCTTACATTGGCGTGTTAATTGTGCATTTCCATGCCTTACGTTGGTGTGTTAAGAGCATTTCTTTGCCTTATGTTGGCGTGTTACTTGTGCATTTCCATGCCTTACGTTGGGGTGTAAATAGCATTGCCATGCCTTATGTTGGCGTGTTAATTGTGCATTTCCATGCCTTACGTTGGCGTGTTAATAGCATTTCTATTCCTTACATTGCTGTGTTAATTGTGCATTTCCATGCCTTTCGTTGGCATGTTAATAGCATTTCCATGATTTATGCTGGCGTGTTAATTGTGCATTTCCATGCCTTATGTTGGCGTGTTAATAGTGCATTTCCATGCCTTATGTTGGCGTGTTAATAGCATTTCCATGCCTTACATTGGCGTGTTAATAGCATTTCTATGCCTTACTTTTGCGTGTTAATTGTGCATTTCTATTACTTATATTCACATGTTAATAGCATTTCCATGTCTTACATTGGCGTGTTAATTGTGCATTTCCATGCCTTACGTTGGTGTGTTAAGAGCATTTCTTTGCCTTATGTTGGCGTGTTACTTGTGCATTTCCATGCCTTACGTTGGCGTGTAAATAGCATTGCCATGCCTTATGTTGGCGTGTTAATTGTGCATTTCCATGCCTTACGTTGGCGTGTTAATAGCATTTCTATTCCTTACATTGCTGTGTTAATTGTGCATTTCCATGCCTTTCGTTGGCATGTTAATAGCATTTCCATGATTTATGCTGGCGTGTTAATTGTGCATTTCCATGCCTTATGTTGGCGTGTTAATAGTGCATTTCCATGCCTTATGTTGGCGTGTTAATAGCATTTCCATGCCTTACATTGGCGTGTTAATAGCATTTCTATGCCTTACGTTGGCGTGGTAATAACATTTCCATGCCTTATGTTGTCATGTTAATTGTACATTTCCATGCCTTACGTTGGCATGTTAATGGCATTTTCATTCCTTATGTTGGCATGTTAATTCTGCATTCCATGCCTACCGTTGACGTGTTAATTGTGCATTGCCATGCCTTACCTTGGCATGTTAATAGTATTTCCATGCCTTATGTTGGTGTGTTAATTGTATATTTCCATGTCCTACGTTGGCGTGTTAATGGCATTCCTATTCTTGATGCTGGCGTGTTAAACGTGCATTTCCATGCCTAACGTTGACGTGTTAATTGTGCATTTCCATGCCTTACGTTGGCGTGTTAATAGCATTTCCATTCCTTAAGTTGGCGTGTTAATTGTGCATTTCCATGCCTATGTTGACGTGTTAATTGTGCATTTCCATGACTTACGTTGGCGTGTTAATAGCATTTCCATGCCTTACGTTGGTGTGTTAATTGTGCATTTCCATGCCTTACATTGCCGTGTTAATAGCATTTCCATTCCTTATGTTGGCGTGTTAATTGTGCATTTCCATGTCTTACATTGGCGTGTTAATTCTACATTTCCAGGCCTTACGTTGGCGTGTTAATAGCATTTCCATGCCATATGCTGGCGTGTTAATTGTGCATTTCCATGCCTTACATTGGCGTGTTAATAGCATTTCTATGCCTTACCTTGGCGTGGTAATAACATTTCCATGCCTTATGTTGTCATGTTAATTGTACATTTCCATGCCTTACGTTGGCATGTTAATGGCATTTTCATTCCTTATGTTGGCATGTTAATTCTGCATTTCCATGCCTACCGTTGACGTGTTAATTGTCCATTGCCAGGCCTTACCTTGGCATGTTAATAGCATTTCCATGCCTTATGTTGGTGTGTTAATTGTATATTTCCATGTCCTACGTTGGCGTGTTAATGGCATTTCTATTCTTGATGCTGGCGTGTTAAACGTGCATTTCCATGCCTAACGTTGACGTGTTAATTGTGCATTTCCATGCCTTACGTTGGCGTGTTAATGGCATTTCCATTCCTTAAGTTGGCGTGTTAATTCTGCATTTCCATGCCTATGTTGACGTGTTAATTGTGCATTTCCATGACTTACGTTGGCGTGTTAATAGCATTTCCATGCCTTACGTTGGTGTGTTAATTGTGCATTTCCATGCCTTACGTTGGCGTGTTAATATCAGTTCTATGCCTTACGTTGGCGTGTTAATGGCATTTCGGTGCCTTACTTTGGCATGTTAATAGCATTTTCATGCCTTACCTTGGCGTGTTAATTGTGCATTTCCATGCCTTACATTGGCGTGTTAATAGCATTTCTATGCCTTACGTTGGCGTGTTAATATCATTTCTATGCCTTACGTTGCCGTGTTAATGGCATTTCGATGCCTTACTTTGGCATGTTACTAGCATTTTCATGCCTTACCTTGGCGTGTTAATTGTGCATTTCCATGCCTTACATTGGCGTCTTAATTGTGCATTTCCATGCCTTGCGTTGGCGTGTAAATAGCATTGCCATGCCTTATGTTGGCGTGTTAATTGTGCATTTCTATGCCTTAGTTTGGCATGTTAATTGTGCATTTCCATGCCTTACCTTGGCGTGTTAATTGCATTTTCATGCCTTATGTTCTTATGTAAATTGTGCATTTCCACGCCTTACGTTGGTGTGTTAATAGCATTTCTTTGCCTTATGTTGGCGTGTTACTTGTGTATTTCCATGCCTTACGTTGGCGTGTAAATGGCATTGCCATGCCTTATGTTGGCGTGTTAATTGTACATTTCCATGCCTTACGTTGGCGTGTTAATAGCATTTCCATTCCTTACTTTGGCGTGTTAATAGCATGTCCATGCCTTATGTTGGCGTGTTAATTGTGCATTTCCACGCTTTACTTTTGCGTGTTAATTGTGCATTTCTATGCCTTATGTTCGCGTGTTAATAGCATTTCCATGTCTTACCTTGGCATGTTAATTGCGCATTTCCATGTTTTACCTTGGCCTGTTAATAGCATTTCCATGCCTTATGTTGGCGTGTTAATTGTGCATTTCCCTGCCTTACCTTGGCGTGTTAATAGCATTGCCATGCCTTCTGTTGGCGTGTTGATTGTGCATTTCCACGCCTCATTCGGCGTGTTTATTGTGCATTTCTATGCCTTATGTTGTCGTGTTAATAGCATTTCCATGCCTTACATTGGCGTGTTAAGTGTGCATTTCCATGCCTTACCTTGCCGAGTTAATAGCATTTCCATGCCTTACATTGGCGTGTTAATTGTGCATTTCCATGCCTTAGGTTGCTGTGTTAATACCATTTCCATGCGTTATTTTGGCGTGTTAATTGTGCATTTCCATACCTTACCTTGGCAAGTTAATAGCATTTCCATGCCTTATGTTGGCGTGTTAATTGTGCATTTCCATGCCTTACGTTGCTGTGTTAATACCTTTTCCATGCGTTATTTTGGCGTGTTAATTGTGCATTTCCATGCCTTACCTTGGCGAGTTAATAGCATTGCCATGCCTTATGTTGGCGTGTTAATTGTACATTTCTATGCCTTATGTTGGCATGTTAATATCATTTCCATGATTTATGTTGGTGTGTTAATAGCATTTCCATGCCTTACATTAGCGTGTTAATAGCATTTCCATACCTTACTTTGGCGTGTTAATAGCATGTCCATGCCTTATGTTGGCGTGTTAATTGTGCATTTGCTCGCCTTACTTTTGCGTGTTAATTGTGCATTTCTATTCCTTATATTCGCATGTTAATAGCATTTCCATGTCTTACATTGGCGTGTTAATTGTGCATTTCCATGCCTTACGTTGGTGTGTTAAGAGCATTCCTTTGCCTTATGTTGGCGTGTTACTTGTGCATTTCCATGCCTTACGTTGGCGTGTAAATAGCATTGCCATGCCTTATGTTGGCGTGTTAATTGTGCATTTCCATGCCTTACGTTGGCGTGTTAATAGCATTTCTATTCCTTACATTGCTGTGTTAATTGTGCATTTCCATGCCTTTCGTTGGCATGTTAATAGCATTTCCATGATTTATGTTGGCGTGTTAATAGCATTTCCATGCCTTACATTAGCGTGTTAATAGCATTTCCATGCCTTACTTTGTCGTGTTAATAGCATGTCCATGCCTTATGTTGGCCTGTTAATTGTGCATTCCCATGCCTTACTTTTGCGTGTTAATTGTGCATTTCCATGTCTTACCTTGGCATGTTAATTGTGCATTTCCATGTCTTACCTTGGCGTGTTAATTGTGCATTTCCCTGCATTACCTTGGCGTGTTAATAGCATTTCCATGCCTTATGTTGGCGTGTTAATTGTGCATTTCCACGCCTAATTTGGCGTGTTTATTGTGCATTTCTATGCCTTATGTTGGCGTGTTAATAGCAATTCCATGCCTTACGTTGGCGTGTTAATAGCATTTCCATGCCTTATGTTGGCGTGTTAATTGTGCATTTCCATGCCTTACATTGCTGTGTTAATACCATTTCCATGCGTTATGTTGGCGTGTGTAATTGTGAATTTCCATCCCTTACCTTGGCGTGTTAATAGCATTTTCATGCCTTATGTTGGTGTGTTAATTGTGCATTCCAGTGCCTTACGTTGGTATGTTAATAGCATTTCCATGCATTACGTTGGCGTGTTATTTGGGCATTTCCACGCCTTACTTTGGCATGTTAATTGTGCATTTCTATGCCTTATGTTGGCGTGTTAATAGCAATTCCATGCCTTATTTTGGCGTGTTAATAGCATTTCCATGCCTTACATTGCCGTGTTAATAGCATTTCCATGTCTTACATTGGCGTGTTAATTGTGCAATTCCATGCCTTACATTGGCTTGTTAAAACAATTTCCATGGCTTACGTTGGCGTGTTAATAGCATTCCAATGCCTTAGTTTGTCGTGTTAATAGCATTCCCATGCCTTACGTTGGCGTGTTAATTGTGCATTTCCATGCCTTAGTTTGGCATGTTAATTGTGCATTTCCATGCCTTACCTTGGCGTGTTAATTGCATTTTCATGCCTTATGTTCTTATGTAAATTGTGCATCTCCACGCCTTACGTTGGTGTGTTAATAGCATTTCTTTGCCTTATGTTGGCGTGTTACTTGTGTATTTCCATGCCTTACGTTGGCGTGTAAATGGCATTGCCATGCCTTATGTTGGCGTGTTAATTGTACATTTCCATGCCTTACGTTGGCATGTTAATAGCATTTCCATTCCTTACTTTGGCGTGTTAATAGCATGTCCATGCCTTATGTTGGTGTGTTAATTGTGCATTTCCACGCTTTACTTTTGCGTGTTAATTGTGCATTTCTATGCCTTATGTTCGCGTGTTAATAGCATTTCCATGTCTTACCTTGGCATGTTAATTGCGCATTTCCATGTTTTACCTTGGCCTGTTAATAGCATTTCCATGCCTTATGTTGGCGTGTTAATTGTGCATTTCCCTGCCTTACCATGGCGTGTTAATAGCATTGCCATGCCTTCTGTTGGCGTGTTAATTGTGCATTTCCACGCCTCATTCGGCGTGTTTATTGTGCATATCTATGCCTTATGTTGTCGTGTTAAGTGTGCATTTCCATGCCTTACCTTGCCGAGTTAATAGCATTTCCATGCCTTACATTGGCGTGTATATTGTGCATTTCCATGCCTTAGGTTGCTGTGTTAATACCATTTCCATGCGTTATTTTGGCGTGTTAATTGTGCATTTCCATACCTTACCTTGGCAAGTTAATAGCATTTCCATGCCTTATGTTGGCGTGTTAATTGTGCATTTCCATGCCTTACGTTGCTGTGTTAATACCTTTTCCATGCGTTATTTTGGCGTGTTAATTGTGCATTTCCATGCCTTACCTTGGCGAGTTAATAGCATTTCCATGCCTTATGTTGGCGTGTTACTTGTGCATTTCCATGCCTTACGGTGCTGTGTTAATACCATTTCCATGCGTTATTTTGGCGTGTTAATGGTGGATTTCTATGCCTTATGTTGGCGTGTTAATAGCAGTTCCATTCCTTACGTTGGCGTGTTAATAGCATTTCCATGCGTTACGTTGGCGTGTTACTTGTGCATTTCCATGCCTAACGTTGGCGTATTAATAGCATTTCCATGCCTTACATTGGCGTGTTAATATCATTTCTATGCCTTACGTTGGCGTGTTAATAACATTTCCATGCCTTACATTGACGTGTTACTTGTGCATTTCCATTCCTTACGTTGGCGTGTTAATATCATTTCTATGCCTTACGTTGGCGTGTTAATAACATTTCCATGCCTTACATTGACGTGTTAATTGTGCATTTCCATACCTTACATTGGTGTTTTAATAGCATTTCCATGCCATATGTTGGCGTATTACTGGTGTATTTCTATGCCTTACGTTGGCCTATTAATAGCATGTCCATGCCTTATGTTGGCATGTTAATTGTGCATTTCCATGCCTTACGTTGGCGTGTTAATACCATTTCCATGCCTTACATTAGCGTGTTAATTGTGCAATTCCACACCTTACTGCGTGTTAATGGCATTTCCATGCCTTAAGTTGGCGTGTTAATAGCATTTCCCTGCCTTAGCTTGGCGTGTTAATAGCATGTCCATGCCTTACGTTGGCGTGTTAATTGTGCATTTCCATGCCTTATGTTGGCGTGTTAATAGAATTTCCATGCCTTACATTGGCGTGGTTATTGTGCATGTCCGTGCCTTACATTACGTGTTAATAGCATTTTCATGCCTTACTGTGGTGTGTTAATAGCATTTCCATGCCATATGTTGGCGTGTTAATTGTGCATTTCCATGCCTTATGTTGGCGTGTTAATAGTGCATTTATATGCCTTATGGCGGCGTGTTAATAGCATTTCCTTGCCTTACGTTGGCGTGTTAATAACATTTCCATGCCTTACGTTGTCATGTTAATTGTCCTTACGTTGGCGTGTTAATAGCATTCCCATGCCTTAGGTTGGCATGTTAATTGTGCATTTCCATGCCTTACATTGGCATGTTAATAGCATTTCCATTCCTTATGTTGGTGTGTTAATTCTGCATTTTCATGCCTATGTTGACGTGTTAATTGGCCATTTCCATGACTTACCTTGGCGTGTTAATAGCATTTCCAGGCCTTACGTTGGTGTGTTAATTGTGCATTTCCATGCCTTACGTTGGCGTGTTAATATCATTTCTATGCCTTACGTTGGCGTGGTAATGGCATTTCGATGCCTTACTTTGGCATGTTAATAGCATTCTCATGCCTTACCTTGGCACGTTAATTGTGCATTTCCATGTCTTACATTGGCGTGTTAATTGTGCATTTCCATGCCTTACGTTGGCGTGTTAATGGCATTTCCATTCCTTATGTTGGCGTGTTAATTCTGCATTTCCATCCCTATGTTGACGTGTTAATTGTGCATTTCCATGACTTACGTTGGCGTGTTAATAGCATTTCCATTCCTTATGTTGGCGTGTTAATTGTGCATTTCCATGTCTTACATTGGCGTGTTAATTCTACATTTCCATGCCTTACGTTGGCGTGTTAATAGCATTACCATGCCTTAGGCTGGCATGTTAATTGTGCATTTGCATGCCTCAGGTCGGCATGTTAATAGCATTTCCATGCCATATGCTGGCGTGTTAATTGTGCATTTCCATGCCTTATGTTGGCGTGTTAATAGTGCATTTCCATCGCTTATGTTGGCGTGTTAATAGCATTTCCATGCCTTACATTGGCGTGTTAATAGCATTTCTATGCCTTACGTTGGCGTGGTAATAACATTTCCATGCCTTATGTTGTCATGTTAATTGTACATTTCCATGCCTTACGTTGGCATGTTAATGGCATTTTCATTCCTTATGTTGGCATGTTAATTCTGCATTCAATGCCTACCGTTGACGTGTTAATTGTGCATTGCCATGCCGTAGCTTGGCATGTTAATAGCATTTCCATGCCTTATGTTGGTGTGTTAATTGTATATTTCCATGTCCTACATTGACGTGTTAATGGCATTCCTATTCTTGATGCTGGCGTGTTAAACGTGCATTTCCATGCCTAACGTTGACGTGTTAATTGTGCATTTCCATGCCTTACGTTGGCGTGTTAATGGGATTTCCATGTCCTACGTTGGCGTGTTAATGGCATTTCTATTCTTGATGCTGGCGTGTTAAACGTGCATTTCCATGCCTAACGTTGACGTGTTAATTGTGCATTTCCATGCCTTACATTGGCATGTTAATAGCATTTCCATTCCTTATGTTGGTGTGTTAATTCTGCATTTTCATGCCTATGTTGACGTGTTAATTGGCCATTTCCATGACTTACCTTGGCGTGTTAATAGCATTTCCAGGCCTTACGTTGGTGTGTTAATTGTGCATTTCCATGCCTTACGTTGGCGTGTTAATATCATTTCTATGCCTTACGTTGGCGTGGTAATGGCATTTCGATGCCTTACTTTGGCATATTAATAGCATTCTCATGCCTTACCTTGGCGCGTTAATTGTGCATTTCCATGTCTTACATTGGCGTGTTAATTGTGCATTTCCATGCCTTACGTTGGCGTGTTAATGGCATTTCCATTCCTTATGTTGGCGTGTTAATTCTGCATTTCCATCCCTATGTTGACGTGTTAATTGTGCATTTCCATGACTTACGTTGGCGTGTTAATAGCATTTCCATTCCTTATGTTGGCGTGTTAATTGTGCATTTCCATGTCTTACATTGGCGTGTTAATTCTACATTTCCATGCCTTACGTTGGCGTGTTAATAGCATTACCATGCCTTAGGCTGGCATGTTAATTGTGCATTTGCATGCCTCAGGTCGGCATGTTAATAGCATTTCCATGCCATATGCTGGCGTGTTAATTGTGCATTTCCATGCCTTATGTTGGCGTGTTAATAGTGCATTTCCATGCCTTATGTTGGCGTGTTAATAGCATTTCCATGCCTTACATTGGCGTGTTAATAGCATTTCTATGCCTTACGTTGGCGTGGTAATAACATTTCCATGCCTTATGTTGTCATGTTAATTGTACATTTCCATGCCTTACGTTGGCATGTTAATGGCATTTTCATTCCTTATGTTGGCATGTTAATTCTGCATTCAATGCCTACCGTTGACGTGTTAATTGTGCATTGCCATGCCTTAGCTTGGCATGTTAATAGCATTTCCATGCCTTATGTTGGTATGTTAATTGTATATTTCCATGTCCTACGTTGGCGTGTTAATGGCATTCCTATTCTTGATGCTGGCGTGTTAAACGTGCATTTCCATGCCTAACGTTGACGTGTTAATTGTGCATTTCCATGCCTTACGTTGGCGTGTTAATGGCATTTCCATTCCTTAAGTTGGCGTGTTAATTCTGCATTTCCATGCCTATGTTGACGTGTTAATTGTGCATTTCCATGTCTTACGTTGGCGTGTTAATAGCATTTCCATGACTTACGTTGGTGTGTTAATTGTGCATTTCCATGCCTTACATTGCCGTGTTAATAGCATTTCCATTCCTTATGTTGGCGTGTTAATTGTGCATTTCCATGTCTTACATTGGCGTGTTAATTCTACATTTCCAGGCCTTACGTTGGCGTGTTAATAGCATTTCCATGCCATATGCTGGCGTGTTAATTGTGCATTTCCATGCCTTATGTTGGCATGTTAATAGTGCATTTCCATGCCTTATGTTGGCGTGTTAATAGCATTCCCATGCCTTACATTGGCGTGTTAATAGCATTTCTATGCCTTACCTTGGCGTGGTAATAACATTTCCATGCCTTATGTTGTCATGTTAATTGTACATTTCCATGCCTTACGTTGGCATGTTAATGGCATTTTCATTCCTTATGTTGGCATGTTAATTCTGCATTTCCATGCCTACCGTTGACGTGTTAATTGTGCATTGCCATGCCTTACCTTGGCATGTTAATAGCATTTCCATGCCTTATGTTGGTGTGTTAATTGTATATTTCCATGTCCTACGTTGGCGTGTTAATGGCATTTCTATTCTTGATGCTGGCGTGTTAAACGTGCATTTCCATGCCTGACGTTGACGTGTTAATTGTGCATTTCCATGCCTTACGTTGGCGTGTTAATGGCATTTCCATTCCTTAAGTTGGCGTGTTAATTCTGCATTTCCATGCCTATGTTGACGTGTTAATTGTGCATTTCCATGACTTAGTTTGGCATGTTAATTGTGCATTTCCATGCCTTACCTTGGCGTGTTAATTGCATTTTCATGCCTTATGTTCTTATGTAAATTGTGCATTTCCACGCCTTACGTTGGTGTGTTAATAGCATTTCTTTGCCTTATGTTGGCGTGTTACTTGTGTATTTCCATGCCTTACGTTGGCGTGTAAATGGCATTGCCATGCCTTATGTTGGCGTGTTAATTGTACATTTCCATGCCTTACGTTGGCGTGTTAATAGCATTTCCATTCCTTACTTTGGCGTGTTAATAGCATGTCCATGCCTTATGTTGGCGTGTTAATTGTGCATTTCCACGCTTTACTTTTGCGTGTTAATTGTGCATTTCTATGCCTTATGTTCGCGTGTTAATAGCATTTCCATGTCTTACCTTGGCATGTTAATTGCGCATTTCCATGTTTTACCTTGGCCTGTTAATAGCATTTCCATGCCTTATGTTGGCGTGTTAATTGTGCATTTCCCTGCCTTACCTTGGCGTGTTAATAGCATTGCCATGCCTTCTGTTGGCGTGTTGATTGTGCATTTCCACGCCTCATTCGGCGTGTTTATTGTGCATTTCTATGCCTTATGTTGTCGTGTTAATAGCATTTCCATGCCTTACATTGGCGTGTTAAGTGTGCATTTCCATGCCTTACCTTGCCGAGTTAATAGCATTTCCATGCCTTACATTGGCGTGTTAATTGTGCATTTCCATGCCTTAGGTTGCTGTGTTAATACCATTTCCATGCGTTATTTTGGCGTGTTAATTGTGCATTTCCATACCTTACCTTGGCAAGTTAATAGCATTTCCATGCCTTATGTTGGCGTGTTAATTGTGCATTTCCATGCCTTACGTTGCTGTGTTAATACCTTTTCCATGCGTTATTTTGGCGTGTTAATTGTGCATTTCCATGCCTTACCTTGGCGAGTTAATAGCATTGCCATGCCTTATGTTGGCGTGTTAATTGTACATTTCTATGCCTTATGTTGGCATGTTAATATCATTTCCATGATTTATGTTGGTGTGTTAATAGCATTTCCATGCCTTACATTAGCGTGTTAATAGCATTTCCATACCTTACTTTGGCGTGTTAATAGCATGTCCATGCCTTATGTTGGCGTGTTAATTGTGCATTTGCTCGCCTTACTTTTGCGTGTTAATTGTGCATTTCTATTCCTTATATTCGCATGTTAATAGCATTTCCATGTCTTACATTGGCGTGTTAATTGTGCATTTCCATGCCTTACGTTGGTGTGTTAAGAGCATTCCTTTGCCTTATGTTGGCGTGTTACTTGTGCATTTCCATGCCTTACGTTGGCGTGTAAATAGCATTGCCATGCCTTATGTTGGCGTGTTAATTGTGCATTTCCATGCCTTACGTTGGCGTGTTAATAGCATTTCTATTCCTTACATTGCTGTGTTAATTGTGCATTTCCATGCCTTTCGTTGGCATGTTAATAGCATTTCCATGATTTATGTTGGCGTGTTAATAGCATTTCCATGCCTTACATTAGCGTGTTAATAGCATTTCCATGCCTTACTTTGTCGTGTTAATAGCATGTCCATGCCTTATGTTGGCCTGTTAATTGTGCATTCCCATGCCTTACTTTTGCGTGTTAATTGTGCATTTCCATGTCTTACCTTGGCATGTTAATTGTGCATTTCCATGTCTTACCTTGGCGTGTTAATTGTGCATTTCCCTGCATTACCTTGGCGTGTTAATAGCATTTCCATGCCTTATGTTGGCGTGTTAATTGTGCATTTCCACGCCTAATTTGGCGTGTTTATTGTGCATTTCTATGCCTTATGTTGGCGTGTTAATAGCAATTCCATGCCTTACGTTGGCGTGTTAATAGCATTTCCATGCCTTATGTTGGCGTGTTAATTGTGCATTTCCATGCCTTACATTGCTGTGTTAATACCATTTCCATGCGTTATGTTGGCGTGTGTAATTGTGAATTTCCATCCCTTACCTTGGCGTGTTAATAGCATTTTCATGCCTTATGTTGGTGTGTTAATTGTGCATTCCAGTGCCTTACGTTGGTATGTTAATAGCATTTCCATGCATTACGTTGGCGTGTTATTTGGGCATTTCCACGCCTTACTTTGGCATGTTAATTGTGCATTTCTATGCCTTATGTTGGCGTGTTAATAGCAATTCCATGCCTTATTTTGGCGTGTTAATAGCATTTCCATGCCTTACATTGCCGTGTTAATAGCATTTCCATGTCTTACATTGGCGTGTTAATTGTGCAATTCCATGCCTTACATTGGCTTGTTAAAACAATTTCCATGGCTTACGTTGGCGTGTTAATAGCATTCCAATGCCTTAGTTTGTCGTGTTAATAGCATTCCCATGCCTTACGTTGGCGTGTTAATTGTGCATTTCCATGCCTTAGTTTGGCATGTTAATTGTGCATTTCCATGCCTTACCTTGGCGTGTTAATTGCATTTTCATGCCTTATGTTCTTATGTAAATTGTGCATCTCCACGCCTTACGTTGGTGTGTTAATAGCATTTCTTTGCCTTATGTTGGCGTGTTACTTGTGTATTTCCATGCCTTACGTTGGCGTGTAAATGGCATTGCCATGCCTTATGTTGGCGTGTTAATTGTACATTTCCATGCCTTACGTTGGCATGTTAATAGCATTTCCATTCCTTACTTTGGCGTGTTAATAGCATGTCCATGCCTTATGTTGGTGTGTTAATTGTGCATTTCCACGCTTTACTTTTGCGTGTTAATTGTGCATTTCTATGCCTTATGTTCGCGTGTTAATAGCATTTCCATGTCTTACCTTGGCATGTTAATTGCGCATTTCCATGTTTTACCTTGGCCTGTTAATAGCATTTCCATGCCTTATGTTGGCGTGTTAATTGTGCATTTCCCTGCCTTACCATGGCGTGTTAATAGCATTGCCATGCCTTCTGTTGGCGTGTTAATTGTGCATTTCCACGCCTCATTCGGCGTGTTTATTGTGCATATCTATGCCTTATGTTGTCGTGTTAAGTGTGCATTTCCATGCCTTACCTTGCCGAGTTAATAGCATTTCCATGCCTTACATTGGCGTGTATATTGTGCATTTCCATGCCTTAGGTTGCTGTGTTAATACCATTTCCATGCGTTATTTTGGCGTGTTAATTGTGCATTTCCATACCTTACCTTGGCAAGTTAATAGCATTTCCATGCCTTATGTTGGCGTGTTAATTGTGCATTTCCATGCCTTACGTTGCTGTGTTAATACCTTTTCCATGCGTTATTTTGGCGTGTTAATTGTGCATTTCCATGCCTTACCTTGGCGAGTTAATAGCATTTCCATGCCTTATGTTGGCGTGTTACTTGTGCATTTCCATGCCTTACGGTGCTGTGTTAATACCATTTCCATGCGTTATTTTGGCGTGTTAATGGTGGATTTCTATGCCTTATGTTGGCGTGTTAATAGCAGTTCCATTCCTTACGTTGGCGTGTTAATAGCATTTCCATGCGTTACGTTGGCGTGTTACTTGTGCATTTCCATGCCTAACGTTGGCGTATTAATAGCATTTCCATGCCTTACATTGGCGTGTTAATATCATTTCTATGCCTTACGTTGGCGTGTTAATAACATTTCCATGCCTTACATTGACGTGTTACTTGTGCATTTCCATTCCTTACGTTGGCGTGTTAATATCATTTCTATGCCTTACGTTGGCGTGTTAATAACATTTCCATGCCTTACATTGACGTGTTAATTGTGCATTTCCATACCTTACATTGGTGTTTTAATAGCATTTCCATGCCATATGTTGGCGTATTACTGGTGTATTTCTATGCCTTACGTTGGCCTATTAATAGCATGTCCATGCCTTATGTTGGCATGTTAATTGTGCATTTCCATGCCTTACGTTGGCGTGTTAATACCATTTCCATGCCTTACATTAGCGTGTTAATTGTGCAATTCCACACCTTACTGCGTGTTAATGGCATTTCCATGCCTTAAGTTGGCGTGTTAATAGCATTTCCCTGCCTTAGCTTGGCGTGTTAATAGCATGTCCATGCCTTACGTTGGCGTGTTAATTGTGCATTTCCATGCCTTATGTTGGCGTGTTAATAGAATTTCCATGCCTTACATTGGCGTGGTTATTGTGCATGTCCGTGCCTTACATTACGTGTTAATAGCATTTTCATGCCTTACTGTGGTGTGTTAATAGCATTTCCATGCCATATGTTGGCGTGTTAATTGTGCATTTCCATGCCTTATGTTGGCGTGTTAATAGTGCATTTATATGCCTTATGGCGGCGTGTTAATAGCATTTCCTTGCCTTACGTTGGCGTGTTAATAACATTTCCATGCCTTACGTTGTCATGTTAATTGTCCTTACGTTGGCGTGTTAATAGCATTCCCATGCCTTAGGTTGGCATGTTAATTGTGCATTTCCATGCCTTACATTGGCATGTTAATAGCATTTCCATTCCTTATGTTGGTGTGTTAATTCTGCATTTTCATGCCTATGTTGACGTGTTAATTGGCCATTTCCATGACTTACCTTGGCGTGTTAATAGCATTTCCAGGCCTTACGTTGGTGTGTTAATTGTGCATTTCCATGCCTTACGTTGGCGTGTTAATATCATTTCTATGCCTTACGTTGGCGTGGTAATGGCATTTCGATGCCTTACTTTGGCATGTTAATAGCATTCTCATGCCTTACCTTGGCACGTTAATTGTGCATTTCCATGTCTTACATTGGCGTGTTAATTGTGCATTTCCATGCCTTACGTTGGCGTGTTAATGGCATTTCCATTCCTTATGTTGGCGTGTTAATTCTGCATTTCCATCCCTATGTTGACGTGTTAATTGTGCATTTCCATGACTTACGTTGGCGTGTTAATAGCATTTCCATTCCTTATGTTGGCGTGTTAATTGTGCATTTCCATGTCTTACATTGGCGTGTTAATTCTACATTTCCATGCCTTACGTTGGCGTGTTAATAGCATTACCATGCCTTAGGCTGGCATGTTAATTGTGCATTTGCATGCCTCAGGTCGGCATGTTAATAGCATTTCCATGCCATATGCTGGCGTGTTAATTGTGCATTTCCATGCCTTATGTTGGCGTGTTAATAGTGCATTTCCATCGCTTATGTTGGCGTGTTAATAGCATTTCCATGCCTTACATTGGCGTGTTAATAGCATTTCTATGCCTTACGTTGGCGTGGTAATAACATTTCCATGCCTTATGTTGTCATGTTAATTGTACATTTCCATGCCTTACGTTGGCATGTTAATGGCATTTTCATTCCTTATGTTGGCATGTTAATTCTGCATTCAATGCCTACCGTTGACGTGTTAATTGTGCATTGCCATGCCGTAGCTTGGCATGTTAATAGCATTTCCATGCCTTATGTTGGTGTGTTAATTGTATATTTCCATGTCCTACATTGACGTGTTAATGGCATTCCTATTCTTGATGCTGGCGTGTTAAACGTGCATTTCCATGCCTAACGTTGACGTGTTAATTGTGCATTTCCATGCCTTACGTTGGCGTGTTAATGGGATTTCCATGTCCTACGTTGGCGTGTTAATGGCATTTCTATTCTTGATGCTGGCGTGTTAAACGTGCATTTCCATGCCTAACGTTGACGTGTTAATTGTGCATTTCCATGCCTTACATTGGCATGTTAATAGCATTTCCATTCCTTATGTTGGTGTGTTAATTCTGCATTTTCATGCCTATGTTGACGTGTTAATTGGCCATTTCCATGACTTACCTTGGCGTGTTAATAGCATTTCCAGGCCTTACGTTGGTGTGTTAATTGTGCATTTCCATGCCTTACGTTGGCGTGTTAATATCATTTCTATGCCTTACGTTGGCGTGGTAATGGCATTTCGATGCCTTACTTTGGCATGTTAATAGCATTCTCATGCCTTACCTTGGCGCGTTAATTGTGCATTTCCATGTCTTACATTGGCGTGTTAATTGTGCATTTCCATGCCTTACGTTGGCGTGTTAATGGCATTTCCATTCCTTATGTTGGCGTGTTAATTCTGCATTTCCATCCCTATGTTGACGTGTTAATTGTGCATTTCCATGACTTACGTTGGCGTGTTAATAGCATTTCCATTCCTTATGTTGGCGTGTTAATTGTGCATTTCCATGTCTTACATTGGCGTGTTAATTCTACATTTCCATGCCTTACGTTGGCGTGTTAATAGCATTACCATGCCTTAGGCTGGCATGTTAATTGTGCATTTGCATGCCTCAGGTCGGCATGTTAATAGCATTTCCATGCCATATGCTGGCGTGTTAATTGTGCATTTCCATGCCTTATGTTGGCGTGTTAATAGTGCATTTCCATGCCTTATGTTGGCGTGTTAATAGCATTTCCATGCCTTACATTGGCGTGTTAATAGCATTTCTATGCCTTACGTTGGCGTGGTAATAACATTTCCATGCCTTATGTTGTCATGTTAATTGTACATTTCCATGCCTTACGTTGGCATGTTAATGGCATTTTCATTCCTTATGTTGGCATGTTAATTCTGCATTCAATGCCTACCGTTGACGTGTTAATTGTGCATTGCCATGCCTTAGCTTGGCATGTTAATAGCATTTCCATGCCTTATGTTGGTATGTTAATTGTATATTTCCATGTCCTACGTTGGCGTGTTAATGGCATTCCTATTCTTGATGCTGGCGTGTTAAACGTGCATTTCCATGCCTAACGTTGACGTGTTAATTGTGCATTTCCATGCCTTACGTTGGCGTGTTAATGGCATTTCCATTCCTTAAGTTGGCGTGTTAATTCTGCATTTCCATGCCTATGTTGACGTGTTAATTGTGCATTTCCATGTCTTACGTTGGCGTGTTAATAGCATTTCCATGACTTACGTTGGTGTGTTAATTGTGCATTTCCATGCCTTACATTGCCGTGTTAATAGCATTTCCATTCCTTATGTTGGCGTGTTAATTGTGCATTTCCATGTCTTACATTGGCGTGTTAATTCTACATTTCCAGGCCTTACGTTGGCGTGTTAATAGCATTTCCATGCCATATGCTGGCGTGTTAATTGTGCATTTCCATGCCTTATGTTGGCATGTTAATAGTGCATTTCCATGCCTTATGTTGGCGTGTTAATAGCATTCCCATGCCTTACATTGGCGTGTTAATAGCATTTCTATGCCTTACCTTGGCGTGGTAATAACATTTCCATGCCTTATGTTGTCATGTTAATTGTACATTTCCATGCCTTACGTTGGCATGTTAATGGCATTTTCATTCCTTATGTTGGCATGTTAATTCTGCATTTCCATGCCTACCGTTGACGTGTTAATTGTGCATTGCCATGCCTTACCTTGGCATGTTAATAGCATTTCCATGCCTTATGTTGGTGTGTTAATTGTATATTTCCATGTCCTACGTTGGCGTGTTAATGGCATTTCTATTCTTGATGCTGGCGTGTTAAACGTGCATTTCCATGCCTGACGTTGACGTGTTAATTGTGCATTTCCATGCCTTACGTTGGCGTGTTAATGGCATTTCCATTCCTTAAGTTGGCGTGTTAATTCTGCATTTCCATGCCTATGTTGACGTGTTAATTGTGCATTTCCATGACTTACGTTGGCGTGTTAATAGCATTTCCATGACTTACGTTGGTGTGTTAATTGTGCATTTCCATGCCTTACGTGGCGTGTTAATATCAGTTCTATGCCTTACGTTGGCGTGTTAATGGCATTTCGGTGCCTTACTTTGGCATGTTAATAGCATTTTCATGCCTTACATTGGCGTGTTAATTGTGCATTTCCATGCCTTACATTGGCGTGTTAATAGCATTTCTATGCCTTACGTTGGCGTGTTAATATCATTTCTATGCCTTACGTTGGCGTGTTAATGGCATTTCGATGCCTTACTTTGGCATGTTACTAGCATTTTCATGCCTTACCTTGGCGTGTTAATTGTGCATTTCCATGCCTTACATTGGCGTCTTAATTGTGCATTTCCATGCCTTGCGTTGGCGTGTAAATAGCATTGCCATGCCTTATGTTGGCGTGTTAACTGTGCATTTCTATGCCTTATGTTGGCATGTTAATATCATTTCCATGATTTATGTTGGTGTGTTAATAGCATTTCCATGCCTTACATTAGCGTGTTAATAGCATTTCCATACCTTACTTTGGCGTGTTAATAGCATGTCCATGCCTTATGTTGGCGTGTTAATTGTGCATTTCCACGCCTTACTTTTGCGTGTTAATTGTGCATTTCTATTCCTTATATTCGCATGTTGATAGCATTTCCATGTCTTACATTGGCGTGTTAATTGTGCATTTCCATGCCTTACCTTGGTGTGTTAAGAGCATTTCTTTGCCTTATGTTGGCGTGTTACTTGTGCATTTCCATGCCTTACGTTGGCGTGTAAATATCATTGCCATGCCTTATGTTGGCGTGTTAATTGTGCATTTCCATGCCTTACGTTGGCGTGTTAATAGCATTTCTATTCCTTACATTGCTGTGTTAATTGTGCATTTCCATGCCTTTCGTTGGCATGTTAATAGCATTTCCATGATTTATGTTGGCGTGTTAATAGCATTTCCATGCCTAACATTAGCGTGTTAATAGCATTTCCATGCCTTACTTTGGCGTGTTAATAGCATGTCCATGCCTTATGTTGGCCTGTTAATTGTGCATTTCCATGCCTTACTTTTGCGTGTTAATAGCATTTCCATGTCTTACCTTGGCATGTTAATTGTGCATTTCCATGTCTTACCTTTGCGTGTTAATAGCATTTCCATGCCTTATGTTGGCGTGTTAATTGTGCATTTCCCTGCCTTACCTTGGCGTGTTAATAGCATTTCCATGCCTTATGTTGGCGTGTTAATTGTGCATTTCCACGCCTAATTTGGCGTGTTTATTGTGCATTTCTATGCCTTATGTTGGCGTGTTAATAGCAATTCCATGCCTTACGTTGGCGTGTTAATAGCATGTCCATGCCTTATGTTGGCGTGTTAATTGTGCATTTCCATGCCTTACATTGCTGTGTTAATACCATTTCCATGCGTTATGTTGGCGTGTTAATTGTGCATTTCCATCCCTTACCTTGGCGTGTTAATAGCATTTTCATGTCTTATGTTGGTGTGTTAATTGTGCATTCCAGTGCCTTACGTTGGTATGTTAATAGCATTTCCATGCATTACGTTGGCGTGTTATTTGGGCATTTCCACGCCTTACTTTGGCGTGTTAATTGTGCATTTCTATGTCTTACATTGGCGTGTTAATTGTGCAATTCCATGCCTTACATTGGCTTGTTAAAACAATTTCCATGGCTTACGTTGGCGTGTTAATAGCATTCCAATGCCTTAGTTTGTCGTGTTAATAGCATTCCCATGCCTTACGTTGGCGTGTTAATTGTGCATTTCCATGCCTTAGTTTGGCATGTTAATTGTGCATTTCCATGCCTTACCTTGGCGTGTTAATTGCATTTTCATGCCTTATGTTGTTATGTAAATTGTGCATTTCCACGCCTTACGTTGGTGTGTTAATAGCATTTCTTTGCCTTATGTTGGCGTGTTACTTGTGTATTTCCATGCCTTACGTTGGCGTGTAAATAGCATTGCCATGCCTTATGTTGGCATGTTAATTGTACATTTCCATGCCTTACGTTGGCGTGTTAATAGCATGTCCATGCCTTATGTTGGCGTGTTAATTGTGCATTTCCACGCTTTACTTTTGCTTGTTAATTGTGCATTTCTATGCCTTATGTTCGCGTGTTAATAGCATTTCCATGTCTTACCTTGGCATGTTAATTGCGCATTTCCATGTTTTACCTTGGCCTGTTAATAGCATTTCCATGCCTTATGTTGGCGTGTTAATTGTGCATTTCCCTGCCTTACCTTGGCGTGTTAATAGCATTTCCATGCCTTCTGTTGGCGTGTTAATTGTGCATTTCCACGCCTCATTCGGCGTGTTTATTGTGCATTTCTATGCCTTATGTTGTCGTGTTAATAGCGTTTCCATGCCTTACATTGGCGTGTTAAGTGTGCATTTTCATGCCTTACCTTGCCGAGTTAATAGCATTTCCCTGCCTTACATTGGCGTGTTAATTGTGCATTTCCATGCCTTACGTTGCTGTGTTAATACCATTTCCATGCGTTATTTTGGCGTGTTAATTGTGCATTTCCATACCTTACCTTGGCAAGTTAATAGCATTTCCATGCCTTATGTTGGCGTGTTAATTGTGCATTTCCATGCCTTACATTGCTGTGTTAATACCTTTTCCATGCGTTATTTTGGCGTGTTAATTGTGCATTTCCATGCCTTACCTTGGCAAGTTAATAGCATTTCCATGCCTTATGTTGGCGTGTTAATTGTGCATTTCCATGCCTTACGTTGCTGTGTTAATACCATTTCCATGCGTTATTTTAGCGTGTTAATGGTGGATTTCTATGCCTTATGTTGGCGTGTTAATAGCAGTTCCATGCCTTACGTTGGCGTGTTAATAGCATTTCCATGCCTTACGTTGGCGTGTTACTTGTGCATTTCCATGCCTAACGTTGGCGTGTAAATAGCATTTCCTTGCCTTACATTGGCGTCTTAATTGTGCATTTCCATGCCTTGTGTTGGCGTGTTAATAGCATTTCCATGCCTTACTTTGGCGTGTTAATAGCATGTCCATGCCTTATGTTGGCCTGTTAATTGTGCATTTCCATGCCTTACTTTTGCGTGTTAATAGCATTTCCATGTCTTACCTTGGCATGTTAATTGTGCCTTTCCATGTCTTACCTTGGCGTGTTAATAGCATTTCCATGCCTTATGTTGGCGTGTTAATTGTGCATTTCCCTGCCTTACCTAGGCGTGTTAATAGCATTTCCATGCCTTATGTTGGCGTGTTAATTGTGCATTTCCACGCCTAATTTCGCGTGTTTATTGTGCATTTCTATGCCTTATGTTGGCGTGTTAATAGCAATTCCATGCCTTACGTTGGCGTGTTAATAGCATTTCCATGCCATATGTTGGCGTGTTAATTGTGCATTTCCATGCCTTACATTGCTGTGTTAATACCATTTCCATGCGTTATGTTGGCGTGTTAATTGTGCATTTCCATCCCTTACCTTGGCGTGTTAATAGCATTTTTATGCCTTATGTTGGTGTGTTAATTGTGCATTCCCATGCCTTACGTTGGTATGTTAATAGCATTTCCATGCCTTACGTTGGCGTGTTATTTGGGCATTTCCACGCCTTACTTTGGCGTGTTAATTGTGCATTTCTATGCCTTATGTTGGCGTGTTAATAGCAATTCCATGCCTTACGTTGGCGTGTTAATAGCATTTCCATGCCTTACGTTGGCGTGTTACATGTGCATTTCCATGCCTAACGTTGGCGTGTAAATTGCATTTCCATGCCTTACATTGGCGTGTTAATTGTGCATTTCCAACACGTTGGCATGTTAATAGCATTTCCATGCCTTAGGTGGCATGGTACTGTGCATTTCCATGCCTTACGTTGGCGTGTAAATAGCAGTTCCATACCTTACATTGACGTGTTAATTGTGCATTTCCATACCTTACATTGGTGTTTTAATAGCATTTCCATGCCTTACATTGGCGTGTTAATTGTACATTTACATGCCTTACTTTTTCGTGGGAATTCTGCAAATCCATGCCTTACGTTGGCGTGTTAATAGCATTTCCATGCCTTACGTTGGCCTGTTCCTTGTGCAATTCCACACCTTACTGCGTGTTAATAGCATTTCCATGCCTGACCTTGGCGTGTTAATAGCATTTCCATGCCTTACATTGGCGTGTTAATAACATATCCATGCCTTACGTTGGCGTGTTAATTGTGCATTTCCATGCCTTATGTTGGCGTGTTAATAGAATTTCCATGCCTTACATTGGCATGTTAATTTTACATTTCCATGCCTTACGTTGACATGTTAATTGTGCGTTTCCAAGCCTTATGTTTGCGTGTTAATTGTGCATTTCTTTGCCTCAAGTTGGCGTGTTAATACAATTTCCATGCCTTACGTTGGTGTTATTCTGCCTTACGTTGTCATGTTAATAGCATTTCTATGCCTTACTTTGGCGTGTTAATAGCATTTCCATGCCTTACATTGGCGTTTAATAGTACTTCCATGCCTTATGTTGACATGTTAATTGTGCATTTCCATGCCTTACGTTGGCATGTTAATTGTGCATTTTCATGCCTTACGTTGGTTTGCTAATAGCATTTCCATGCCTTACATTGGCTTGTTAATTGTGCATTTCCATGCCTTACTTTAGGGTGTTAATTGTGCCTTTCCATGCCTTATGTTAGCGTGTTAATAGCATATCCTTGCGTTATGTTGGCATGTTAATATCATTTCCATGATTTATGTTGGTGTGTTAATAGCATTTCCATGCCTTACATTAGCATGTTAAGTGCATTTCCATACCTTACTTTGGCGTGTTAATAGCATGTCCATGCCTTATGTTGGCGTGTTAATTGTGCATTTCCATGCCTTACTTTTGCGTGTTAATTGTGCATTTCTATTCCTTATATTCGCATGTTAATAGCATTTCCATGTCTTACATTGGCGTGTTAATTGTGCATTTCCATGCCTTACGTTGGTGTGTTAAGAGCATTTCTTTGCCTTATGTTGGCGTGTTACTTGTACATTTCCATGCCTTACGTTGGCGTGTAAATAGCATTGCCATGCCTTATGTTGGTGTGTTAATTGTGCATTTCCATGCCTTACGTTGGCGTGTTAATAGCATTTATATTCCTTACATTGCTGTGTTAATTGTGCATTTCCATGCCTTTCGTTGGCATGTTAATAGCATTTCCATGATTTATGTTGGCGTGTTAATAGCATTTCCATGCCTTACATTAGCGTGTTAATAGCATTTCCATGCCTTAGGTTGGCGTGTTAATAGCATGTCCATGCCTTATGTTGGCCTGTTAATTGTGCATTTCCATGCCTTACTTTTGCGTGTTAATAGCATTTCCATGTCTTACCTTGGCATGTTAATTGTGCCTTTCCATGTCTTACCTTGGCGTGTTAATAGCATTTCCATGCCTTATGTTGGCGTGTTAATTGTGCATTTCCCTGCCTTACCTTGGCGTGTTAATAGCATTTCCATGCCTTATGTTGGCGTGTTAATTGTGCATTTCCACGCCTAATTTCGCGTATTTATTGTGCATTTCTATGCCTTATGTTGGCGTGTTAATAGCAATTCCATGCCTTACGTTGGCGTGTTAATAGCATTTCCATGCCTTATGTTGGCGTGTTAATTGTGCATTTCCATGTCTTACATTGCTGTGTTAATACCATTTCCATGCGTTATGTTGGCGTGTTAATTGTGCATTTCCATCCCTTACCTTGGCGTGTTAATACCATTTTCATGCCTTATGTTGGTGTGTTAATTGTGCATTCCCATGCCTTACGTTGGTATGTTAATATCATTTCCATGCCTTACGTTGGCGTGTTATTTGGGCATTTCCACGCCTTACTTTGGCGTGTTAATTGTGCATTTCTATGCCTTATGTTGGCGTGTTAATAGCAATTCCATGCCTTACGTTGGCGTGTTATTTGGGCATTTCCACGCCTTACTTTGGCGTGTTAATTGTGCATTTCTATGCCTTATGTTGGCGTGTTAATAGCAATTCCATGCCTTACGTTGGCGTGTTAATAGCATTTCCATGCCTTACGTTGGCGTGTTACATGTGCATTTCCATGCCTAACGTTGGCGTGTAAATTGCATTTCCATGCCTTACATTGGCGTGTTAATTGTGCATTTCCAACACGTTGGCATGTTAATAGCATTTCCATGCCTTAGGTGGCATGGTACTGTGCATTTCCATGCCTTACGTTGGCGTGTAAATAGCAGTTCCATACCTTACATTGACGTGTTAATTGTGCATTTCCATACCTTACATTGGTGTTTTAATAGCATTTCCATGCCTTACATTGGCGTGTTAATTGTACATTTACATGCCTTACTTTTTCGTGGGAATTCTGCAAATCCATGCCTTACGTTGGCGTGTTAATAGCATTTCCATGCCTTACGTTGGCCTGTTACTTGTGCAATTCCACACCTTACTGCGTGTTAATAGCATTTCCATGCCTGACCTTGGCGTGTTAATAGCATTTCCATGCCTTACATTGGCGTGTTAATAACATATCCATGCCTTACGTTGGCGTGTTAATTGTGCATTTCCATGCCTTATGTTGGCGTGTTAATATAATTTCCATGCCTTACATTGGCATGTTAATTTTACATTTCCATGCCTTACGTTGACATGTTAATTGTGCGTTTCCAAGCCTTATGTTGGCGTGTTAATTGTGCATTTCTTTGCCTCAAGTTGGCGTGTTAATACAATTTCCATGCCTTACGTTGGTGTTATTCTGCCTTACGTTGTCATGTTAATAGCATTTCTATGCCTTACTTTGGCGTGTTAATAGCATTTCCATGCCTTACATTGGCGTTTAATAGTACTTCCATGCCTTACGTTGACATGTTAATTGTGCATTTCCATGCCTTACGTTGGCCTGTTAATTGTGCATTTTCATGCCTTACGTTGGTTTGCTAATAGCATTTCCATGCCTTACATTGGCTTGTTAATTGTGCATTTCCATGCCTTACTTTAGGGTGTTAATTGTGCCTTTCCATGCCTTATGTTAGCGTGTTAATAGCATATCCTTGCGTTATGTTGGCGTGTTAATTGTTCATTTCCATGCCTTATGTTGGCCTGTTAATTGTGCATTTCCATGCCTTACTTTTGCATGTTAATAGCATTTCCATGTCTTACCTTGGCATGTTAATTGTGCATTTCCATGTCTTACCTTGGCGTGTTAATAGCATTTCCATGCCTTATGTTGGCGTATTAATTGTGCATTTCCCTGCCTTACCTTGGCGTGTTAATAGTATTTCCATGCCTTATGTTGGCGTGTTAATTGTGCATTTCCACGCCTAATTTGGCGTGTTTATTGTGCATTTCTATGCCTTATGTTGGCGTGTTAATAGCAATTCCATGCCTTACGTTGGCGTGTTAATAGCATTTCCATGCCTTATGTTGGCGTGTTAATTGTGCATTTCCATGCCTTACTTTAGGGTGTTAATTGTGCCTTTCCATGCCTTATGTTAGCGTGTTAATAGCATATCCTTGCGTTATGTTGGCGTGTTAATTGTTCATTTCCATGCCTTATGTTGCGTGTTAATAGCATTTCCATGTCTTACCTTGGCATGTTAATTGTGCATTTCCATGTCTTACCTTGGCGTGTTAATAGCATTTCCATGCCTTATGTTGGCGTATTAATTGTGCATTTCCCTGCCTTACCTTGGCGTGTTAATAGCATTTCCATGCCTTATGTTGGCGTGTTAATTGTGCATTTCCATGCCTTACATTGTTGTGTTAATACCAATTCCATGCGTTATGTTGGCATGTTAATTGTGCATTCCCATGCCTTACGTTGGTATGTTAATAGCATTTCCATGCCTTACGTTGGCGTGTTATTTGGGCATTTCCACACCTTACTTTGGCGTGTTAATTGTGCATTTCTATGCCTTATGTTGGCGTGTTAATAGCAATTCCATGCCTTACGTTGGCGTGTTAATAGCATTTCCATGCCTTACGTTGGCGTGTTACATGTGCATTTCCATGCCTAACGTTGGCGTGTAAATTGCATTTCCATGCCTTACATTGGCGTGTTAATTGTGCATTTCCAACACGTTGGCATATTAATAGCATTTCCATGCCTTAGGTGGCATGGTACTGTTCATTTCCATGCCTTACATTGGCGTGTTAATAGCATTTCCATGCCTAACGTTGGCGTGTAAATAGCAGTTCCATACCTTACATTGACGTGTTAATTGTGCATTTCCATACCTTACATTGGTGTTTTAATAGCATTTCCATGCCTTACATTGGCGTGTTAATTGTACATTTACATGCCTTACTTTTTCGTGGGAATTCTGCAAATCCATGCCTTACGTTGGCGTGTTAATAGCATTTCCATGCCTTACGTTGGCCTGTTACTTGTGCAATTCCACACCTTACTGCGTGTTAATAGCATTTCCATGCCTGACCTTGGCGTGTTAATAGAATTTCCATGCCTTACATTGGCATGTTAATTTTACATTTCCATGCCTTACGTTGACATGTTAATTGTGCGTTTCCAAGCCTTATGTTGGCGTGTTAATTGTGCATTTCTTTGCCTCAAGTTGGCGTGTTAATACAATTTCCATGCCTTCCGTTGGTGTTATTCTGCCTTACGTTGTCATGTTAATACCATTTCTATGCCTTACTTTGGCGTGTTAATAGCATTTTCATGCCTTACATTGGCGTTTAATAGTACTTCCATGCCTTACGTTGACATGTTAATTGTGCATTTCCATGCCTTACGTTGGCTTGTTAATTGTGCATTTCCATGCCTTACTTTAGGGTGTTAATTGTGCCTTTCCATGCCTTATGTTAGCGTGTTAATAGCTTATCCTTGCCTTACGGTGGTGTGTTAATTGTGCATTTCCATTCCTTACGTTGGCCTGTTAATAGCATTTCCATGCCTTACTTTGGCATGTTAATAACATTTCCATGCCTTACGTTGGCCTGTTACTTGTGCAATTCCACACCTTACTGCGTGTTAATAGCATTTCCATGCCTGACCTTGGCGTGTTAATAGCATTTCCATGCCTTACATTGGCGTGTTAATAACATATCCATGCCTTACGTTGGCGTGTTAATTGTGCATTTCCATGCCTTATGTTGGCGTGTTAATATAATTTCCATGCCTTACATTGGCATGTTAATTTTACATTTCCATGCCTTACGTTGACATGTTAATTGTGCATTTCTTTGCCTCAAGTTGGCGTGTTAATACAATTTCCATGCCTTACGTTGGTGTTATTCTGCCTTACGTTGTCATGTTAATAGCATTTCTATGCCTTACTTTGGCGTGTTAATAGCATTTCCATGCCTTACATTGGCGTTTAATAGTACTTCCATGCCTTACGTTGACATGTTAATTGTGCATTTCCATGCCTTACGTTGGCCTGTTAATTGTGCATTTTCATGCCTTACGTTGGTTTGCTAATAGCATTTCCATGCCTTACATTGGCTTGTTAATTGTGCATTTCCATGCCTTACTTTAGGGTGTTAATTGTGCCTTTCCATGCCTTATGTTAGCGTGTTAATAGCATATCCTTGCGTTATGTTGGCGTGTTAATTGTTCATTTCCATGCCTTATGTTGGCCTGTTAATTGTGCATTTCCATGCCTTACTTTTGCGTGTTAATACCATTTCCATGTCTTACCTTGGCATGTTAATTGTGCATTTCCATGTCTTACCTTGGCGTGTTAATAGCATTTCCATGCCTTATGTTGGCGTATTAATTGTGCATTTCCCTGCCTTACCTTGGCGTGTTAATAGTATTTCCATGCCTTATGTTGGCGTGTTAATTGTGCATTCCACGCCTAATTTGGCGTGTTTATTGTGCATTTCTATGCCTTATGTTGACGTGTTAATAGCAATTCCATGCCTTACGTTGGCGTGTTAATAGCATTTCCATGCCTTATGTTGGCGTGTTAATTGTGCATTTCCATGCCTTACTTTAGGGTGTTAATTGTGCCTTTCCATGCCTTATGTTAGCGTGTTAATAGCATATCCTTGCATTATGTTGGCGTGTTAATTGTTCATTTCCATGCCTTATGTTGCGTGTTAATAGCATTTCCATGTCTTACCTTGGCATGTTAATTGTGCATTTCCATGTCTTACCTTGGCGTGTTAATAGCATTTCCATGCCTTATGTTGGCGTATTAATTGTGCATTTCCCTGCCTTACCTTGGCGTGTTAATAGCATTTCCATGCCTTATGTTGGCGTGTTAATTGTGCATTTCCACGCCTAATTTGGCGTGTTTATTGTGCATTTCTATGCCTTATGTTGGCGTGTTAATAGCAATTCCATGCCTTACGTTGGCGTGTTAATAGCATTTCCATGCCTTATGTTGGCGTGTTAAGTGTGCATTTCCATGCCTTACATTGCTGTGTTAATACCAATTCCATGCGTTATGTTGGCATGTTAATTGTGCATTCCCATGCCTTACGTTGGTATGTTAATAGCAATTCCATGCCTTACGTTGGCGTGTTATTTGGGCATTTCCACGCCTTACTTTGGCGTGTTAATTGTGCATTTCTATGCCTTATGTTGGCGTGTTAATAGCAATTCCATGCCTTACGTTGGCGTGTTAATAGCATTTCCATGCCTTACGTTGGCGTGTTACATGTGCATTTCCATGCCTAACGTTGGCGTGTAAATTGCATTTCCATGCCTTACATTGGCGTGTTAATTGTGCATTTCCAACACGTTGGCATATTAATAGCATTTCCATGCCTTAGGTGGCATGGTACTGTGCATTTCCATGCCTTACATTGGCGTGTTAATAGCATTTCCATGCCTAACGTTGGCGTGTAAATAGCAGTTCCATACCTTACATTGAAGTGTTAATTGTGCATTTCCATACCTTACATTGGTGTTTTAATAGCATTTCCATGCCTTACATTGGCGTGTTAATTGTACATTTACATGCCTTACTTTTTCGTGGGAATTCTGCAAATCCATGCCTTACGTTGGCGTGTTAATAGCATTTCCATGCCTTACGTTGGCCTGTTACTTGTGCAATTCCACACCTTACTGCGTGTTAATAGCATTTCCATGCCTGACCTTGGCGTGTTAATAGCATTTCCATGCCTTACCTTGGCGTGTTAATAGCATATCCATGCCTTACGTTGGCGTGTTAATTGTGCATTTCCATGCCTTATGTTGGCGTGTTAATAGAATTTCCATGCCTTACATTGGCATGTTAATTTTACATTTCCATGCCTTACGTTGACATGTTAATTGTGCGTTTCCAAGCCTTATGTTGGCGTGTTAATTGTGCATTTCTTTGCCTCAAGTTGGCGTGTTAATACAATTTCCATGCCTTCCGTTGGTGTTATTCTGCCTTACGTTGTCATGTTAATAGCATTTCTATGCCTTACTTTGGCGTGTTAATAGCATTTTCATGCCTTACATTGGCGTTTAATAGTACTTCCATGCCTTACGTTGACATGTTAATTGTGCATTTCCATGCCTTACGTTGGCATGTTAATTGTGCATTTTCATGCATTACGTTGGTTTGCTAATAGCATTTCCATGCCTTACATTGGCTTGTTAATTGTGCATTTCCATGCCTTACTTTAGGGTGTTAATTGTGCCTTTCCATGCCTTATGTTAGCGTGTTAATAGCATATCCTTGCCTTACGGTGGTGTGTTAATTGTGCATTTCCATTCCTTACGTTGCCTGTTAATAGCATTTCCATGCCTTACGTTGGCGTGTTAATTATGCATTTACATGCCTTACATTGGCGTGTTAATAGCATTTCCATGCCTTACATTGGCATGCTAATTCTGTTTTTCCACGCCTTAAGTTGGCGTGTTCATAACATTTCCATGCCTTGGTTTGGCATGTTAATAGCATTTCCATGCCTTACGTTGATGAGTTAATATCATTTCCATGCCTTAGTTTGGCGTGTTAATAGCATTCCCATGGCTTACATTGGCATGTTAATCGTGCATTTCCATGCCTTACAGTGGCATGTTAATCAGATTTCCATGCCTTACGTTGGTGTGTTAATTTTACATATCCATGCCTTACGTTGACATGTTAATTGGGCGTTTCCATGCCTTACGATGGCGTGTTAATAGCATGTCCATGCCTTACGTTGGTGTGTTAATTGTGCATTTCCATTCCTTACGTTGGCCTGTTAATAGCATTTCTATGCCTTACGTTGGCATGTTAATAACATTTCCATGCCTTACTTTGCCATGTTAATAGCATTTCCATGCCTTATGGTGGCGTGTTAATTATGCATTTCCATGCCTTACATTGGCGTGTTAATAGCATTTCCATGCCTTACATTGGCATGTTAATCGTGCATTTCCATGCCTTACTTTGGCATGTTAATAGCATTTCCATGCCTTATGGAGGCGTGTTATTTATGCATTTCCATGCCTTACCTTGGCGTGTTAATAGCATTTCCATGCCTTACATTGGCATGCTAATTGTGCTTTTCCACGCTTTAAGTTGGCATGTTAATAGCATTTCCATGCCTTGGATTGGCATGTTAATAGCATTTTCATGCCTTACGTTGATGAGTTAATAGCATTTCCATGCCTTAGTTTGGCGTGTTAATAGCATTTCCATGCCTTACCTTGGCATGTTAATCGTGCATTTCCATGCCTTACATTGGCATGTTAATCGGATTTCCATGCCTTATGTTGGTGTGTTAATTGTGCATTTCCATGCCGTATGTTGGTTTGCTAATAGCATTTCCCTGCCTTACATTGGCGTTTTAATTCTGCATTTCCATGCCTAATGTTGACGTGTTAATTGTGCATTTCCATGCTTTACATTGGCATCTTAATAGCATTTCCATGCCTTACGTTGGTGTGTTAATTGTGCATTTCCATACCTTACGTTGCCGTGTTAATATTATTCCTATGCCTTACGTTGGCGTGTTAATAGCATTTCCATGCCTTACTTTGGCATGTTAATAGCATTTGCATGCCTTACGTTGGCGTGTTAATTATGTATTGCTATGCCTTATGTTAGCATGTTAATAGCATTCCCATGCCTTACGGTGGCGTGTTAATTGTGCATTTCCATGCCTTACATTGGCATGTTAATAGCATTTCCATTCCTTATGTTGGCGAGTTAATTCTGCATTTCCATGCCTTACGTTGGCGTGTTAATTGTGCATTTGCATGCCTTAGATTGGCGTGTTAATAGCATTTTCATGCCTTACTGTGGTGTGTTAATAGCATTTCCATGCCATATGTTGGCGTGTTAATTGTGCATTTCCATGCCTTATGTTGGCGTGTTAATAGTGCATTTCTATGCCTTATGGCGGCGTGTTAATAGCATTTCCATCCCTTACATTGGCATGTTAATAGCATTTCCATGCCTTACGTTGGCGTGTTACTAACATTTCCATGCCTTACATTGGCATGTTAATAGCATTTCCATTCCTTATGTTGGCGAGTTAATTCTGCATTTCCATGCCTTACGTTGGCGTGTTAATTGTGCATTTCCATGCCTTACATTGGCATGTTAATAGCATTTCCATTCCTTATGTTGGTGTGTTAATTCTGCATTTTCATGCCTATGTTGACGTTTTAATTGGCCATTTCCATGACTTACGTTGGCGTGTTAATAGCATTTCCAGGCCTTACGTTGGTGTGTTAATTGTGCATTTCCATGCCTTACGTTGGCGTGTTAATATCATTTCTATGCCTTACGTTGGCGTGGTAATGGCATTTCGATGCCTTACTTTGGCATGTTAATAGCATTCCCATGCCTTACCTTGGCGTGTTAATTGTGCATTTCCATGCCTTACATTGGCGTGTTAATAACATTTCCATTCCTCATGTTGGCGTGTTAATTGTGCATTTCCATCTCTTACATTGGCGTGTTAATGGCATTTACATTCCTTATGTTGGCGTGTTAATTCTGCATTTCCATGCCTATGTTGACGTGTTAATTGTGCATTTCCATGACTTACGTTGGCGTGTTAATAGCATTTCCATTCCTTATGTTGGCGTGTTAATTGTGCATTTCCATGTCTTACATTGGCGTGTTAATTCTACATTTCCATGCCTTACGTTGGCGTGTTAATAGCATTTCCATGCCATATGCTGGCGTGTTAATTGTGCATTTCCATGCCTTATGTTGGCGTGTTAATAGACCATTTCCATGCCTTATGTTGGCGTGTTAATAGCATTTCCATGCCTTACATTGGCGTGTTAATAACATTTCTATGCCTTACATTGGCGTGGTAATAACATTTCCATGCCTTATGTTGTCATGTTAATTGTACATTTCCATGTCTTTCATTAGCGTGTTAATTCTGCATTTCCATGCCTTACGTTGGCGTGTTAATAGCATTCCCATGCCTTAGGTTGGCATGTTAATTGTGCATTTCCATGCCTTACATTGGGATGTTAATAGCATTTCCATTCCTTATGTTGGTGTGTTAATTCTGTATGTCCATGCCTATGTTGACGTGTTAATTGTGCATTTCCATGACTTACGTTGGCGTGTTAATAGCATTTCCATGCCTTACGTTGGTGTGTTAATTGTGCATTTCCATGCCTTACGTTGGCGTGTTAATATCATTTCTATGCCTTACGTTGGCGTGGTAATGGCATTTCGATGCCTTACTTTGGCATGTTAATAGCATTTTCATGCCTTACCTTGGCGTGTTAATTGTGCATTTCCATGTCTTACATTGGCGTGTTAATTCTGCATTTCCATGCCTTACGTTGGCGTGTTAATAGCATTCCCATGCCTTAGGTTGGCATGTTAATTGTGCATTTGCATGCCTTAGGTTGGCAGGTTAATAGCATTTTCATGCCTTACTGTGGTGTGTTAATAGCATTTCCATGCCATATGCTGGCGTGTTAATTGTGCATTACCATGCCTTATGTTGGCGTGTTAATAGTGCATTTCCATGCCTTATGTTGGCGTGTTAATAGCATTTCCAAGCCTTACATTGGCGTGTTAATAGCATTTCTATGCCTTACGTTGGCGTGGTAATAACATTTCCATGCCTTACGTTGTCATGTTAATTGTACATTTCCATGCCTTACGTTGGCATGTTAATGGCATTTTCATTCCTTATGTTGGCATGTTAATTCTGCATTTCCATGCCTACCGTTGACGTGTTAATTGTGCATTGCCATGCCTTACCTTGGCATGTTAATAGCATTTCCATGCCTTATGTTGGTGTGTTAATTATATATTTCCATGTCCTACGTTGGCGTGTTAATGGCATTTCTATTCTTTATGCTGGCGTGTTAAACGTGCATTTCCATGCCTAATGTTGGCGTGTTAATGGCATTTCCATTCCTTATGTTGGCGTGTTAATTCTGCATTTCCATGCCTATGTTGCCGTGTTAATTGTGCATTTCCATGACTTACGTTGGCGTGTTAATAGCATTTCCATGCCTTACGTTGGTGTGTTAATTGTGAATTTCCATGCCTTACGTTGGCGTGTTAATATCATTTCTATGCCTTACGTTGGCGTGTTAATGGCATTTCGGTGCCTTACTTTGGCATGTTAATAGCATTTTCATGCCTTACCTTGGCGTGTTAATTGTGCATTTCCATGCCTTACATTGGCGTGTTAATAGCATTTCTATGCCTTACGTTGGCGTGTTAATAACATTTCCATGCCTTACGTTGTCATGTTAATTGTACATTTCCATGCCTTACGTTGGCATGTTAATGGCATTTTCATTCCTTATGTTGGCATGTTAATTCTGCATTTCCATGCCTAACGTCGACGTGTTAATTGTGCATTGCCATGCCTTACGTTGGCATGTTAATAGCATTTCCATGCCTTATGTTGGTGTGTTAATTGTACATTTCCATGTCCTACGTTGGCGTGTTAATCGCATTTCTATTCTCTATGCTGGCGTGTTAAACGTGCATTTCCATGCCTAACGTTGACGTGTTAATTGTGCATTTCCATGCCTTACGTTGGCGTGTTAATGGCATTTCCATTCCTTATGTTGGCGTGTTAATTCTGCATTTCCATGCCTATGTTGACGTGTTAATTGTGCATTTCCATGACTTACGTTGGCGTGTTAATAGCATTTCCATGCCTTACGTTGGTGTGTTAATTGTGCCTTTCCATGCGTTACTTTGGCATGTAAATAGCATTTTCATGCCTTACGTTGGCGTGTCAATTGTGTATTTCTAGGCCTTACATTGGCGTGTTAATAGCATTTCCATTCCTTATGTTGGTGTGTTAATTGTGCATTTCCATGCCTTACATCGGCGTGTTAATTGCATTTCCATTCCGTATGTTGGCGTGTTAATTCTGCATTTCCATGCCTTACGTTGGCATGTTAATAGCATTCCCATGCCCTACATTGCTGTGTTAATTGTGCATTTCCATGCCTTACATTGGCATGTTAATAGCATTTCCATTCCTTATGTTGGCATGTTAATTGTGCATTTCCATGCCTTATGTTGGCGTGTTAATAGTGCATTTCCATGCCTTATGTTGGCGCGTTAATAGCATTTCCATGCCTTACATTGGCGTGTTAATAGCATTTCTATGCCCTACGTTGGCGTGTTAATAACATTTCCATGCATTACGTTGTCATGTTAATTGTACATTTCCATGCCTTACGTTGGCATGTTAATGGCATTTTCATTCCTTATGTTGGCATGTTAATTCTCCATGTCCATGCCTAATGTTGACGTGTTACTTGTGCATTTCCATGACTTACGTTGGTGTGTTAATAGCATTTCCATGCCTTACGTTGCTGTGTTAATTGTGCATTTCCATGCCTTACGTTGGTGTGTTAATATCATTTCTATGCCTTACTTTGGCATGGTAGTAGCAGTTTCATGCCTTACCTTGGCGTGTTAATTGTGCATTTCCATGCCTTACATTGGCGTGTTAATAGCATTTCCATTCCTTATGTTGGCGTGTTAATTGTGCATTTCCATGTCTTACATTGGCGTGTTAATTCTGCATTTCCATGCCTTACGTTGGCGTGTTAATAGCATTCCCATGCCTTAGGTTGGCATGTTAATTGTGCATTTCCATGCCTTACATTGGCATGTTAATAGCATTTCCATTCCTTATGTTGGCGTGTTAATTCTGCATTTCCTTGCCTTATGTTGGCGTGTTAATTGTGCATTTCCAGTACTTAAATTGGCGTGTTAATAGCATTTTCATACCTTACTTTGGTGCGTTAATAGCATTTCTATGCCTTACGTTGACGTGTTAATTGTGCATTTCCATGCCTTACATTGGCATGTTAATAGCATGTTCATGCCTTACTTTGGTGTGTTAATATCATTTCCATGCCATACGTTGGCGTGTTACTTGTGCATTTCCATGCCTTATGTTTGCGTGTTAATTCTGCATTTCCATGCCTTACGTTGGCGTGTTAATATCATTCCCATGCCTTACGTTGGGGTGTTAATTCTGCATTTCCATGCCTTACATTGGCATGTAAATGGCATTTCCATTCCTTATGTTGGCGTGTTAATTCTGCATGTCCTGCCTTATGTTGGCCTGTTAATTGTGCATTTCCATGCCTTAAATTGGTGCGTTAATATCATTTCCATTCCTTATGTTGGCGTGTTAATTGTGCATTTCCATGCCTAACGTTGGCGTGTTAATAGCATTTCCATGCCTTACGTTGGTATGTTAATTGTACATTTCCATGCCTTACGTTGGCATGTTAATCGCATTTCTATTCCTTATATTGGCATGTTAATTCTGATTTTCCATGCCTAACGTTGACGTGTTAATTGTGCATTTCCATACCTTACATTGGCATGTTAATCGCATTTCTCTGCCTTACGATGGCGTGTTAATGGCATTTCCATGCCTTAATTTGGCATGTTAATAGCATTTTCATGCCTTACGTTGGCGTGTTACTTATGCATTGCCATACCGTACGTTGGCGTATTAATAGGATTTCCATGCCTTACGTTGGCGTGCTAATGGCATTTCCATTCTTTATGTTGGCGTGTTAATTGTGCATTTCCATGCCCATGTTGACGTGTTAATTGTGCATTTCCATACCTTACGTTGGCATGTTAATAGCATTTCCATGCCGTACGTTGGTGTGTTAATTGTGCATTTCCATGCCTTACATTGGCGTGTTAATATCATTTCTCTGCCTTACGATGGCGTGTTAATGGCATTTCCATGCCTTACTTTGGCATGTTAATAGCATTTTCATGCCTTACGTTGGCGTGTTAATTGTGCATTTCCATGCCTTACATTGGCATGTTAATTGCATTTCCATGCCTTACTTTGGTGTGTTAATAGCATTTCCATGCCATACGTTGGCGTGTTAATTGGGCCTTATGTTTGCGTGTTAATTGTGCATTTCCATGCCGTATTTTGGCGTGTTAATATCATTTTCATGCCTTACGTTGGCGTGTTAATAGAATCTCCATTCCTTATGTTGGCGTGTTAATTGTGTATTTCCATGCCTTACGTTGGCATGTTAATTGTACATTTTCATGCCCTACTTTGGCGTGTTAATGGCATTTCCATTCTTTATGCTGGCGTGTTAATTGTGCATTTCCATGCCCTACGTTGGCGTGTTACTTGTGCATTTCCATGCCTTACATTGGCGTGTTAATAGCATTTCCATTCCTTATGTTGGCGTGTTAATTCTGCATTTCCATGCCTTACATTGGCATGTTAAGAGCATTTCCATTCCTTATGTTGGCCCGTTAATTCTGCATTTCCTTGCCTTATGTTGGCGTGTTAATTGTGCATTTCCATGCCTTAAATTGGCGTGTTAATAGCATTTTCATGCCTTACTTTGGTGTGTTAATAGCATTTCCTTGCCTTACATTGGCGTGTTATTTGTGCATTTCCATGCCTTAGATTGGCATGTTAATAGCATGTTCATGCCTTACTTTGGTGTGTTAATTGTGCATTTCCATGCCATACATTGGCGTTTAATTGCATTTCCATGCCTTACTTTGGTGTGTTAATAGCATTTCCATGCCTTACGTTGGTGTGTTAATTGTGCATTTCCATGCCTTACGTTGGCGTGTTAATAGCATTCCCATGCCTTACGTTGGTGTGTTAATTGTGCATTTCCATGCCTTACGTTGGCGTGTTAATGGCATTTCCATGCCTTATGTTGGCATGTTAATTCTGCATTTCCATGCCTTATGTTGACGTGTTAATTGTGCATTTCCATGCCTTACGTTGGCGTGTTAATAGCATTCCCATGCCTTACGTTGGTGTGTTAATTGTGCATTTCCATGCCTTACGTTGGCGTGTTAATCGCATTTCCAAGCCTTACGTTGGCATGTTAATCGCATTTCCAAGCCTTACGTTGGCATGTTAATGGCATTTCCATTCCTTATGTTGGAGTGTTACTTCTGCATTTCCATGCCTAACGTTGACGTATTAATTGTGCATTTCCCTGCCTTATGTTGGCGTATTAATAGGATTTCCATGCCTTACGTTGGCATGTTAATTGTACATTTCCATTCCTTATGTTGTCATGTTAATTCTGCATTTCCATGCCTTATGTTGACGTGTTAATTGTGCATTTACATGCCTTAAGTTGGCGTGTTAATAGCATTTCCATGCCTTACGTTGGTATGTTAATTGTGCATTTCCATGCCTTAGGTTGGCGTGTTAATATCATTTCTATGCCTTACCTTGGTGTGTTAATGGCATTTCAATGCCTTACGTTGGCGTGTTACTTCTGCATTTCCATGCCTTATGTTGGCGTGTTAATACCCTTCCCCTGCCTTATGTTGGCATGTTAATTGTGCATTTCCATGACATTAGCATGTTAATAGCATTTCCATTCCCTATGTTGGCGTGTTAATTCTGCATTTCCATGCCTTATGTTGGCGTGTTAATTGTGCATTTTGATGCCTTACCTTGGTGTGTTAATATCATTTCCATGCCTTACGTTGGTGTGTTAATTGTGCAGGTCTATGCCTTAGATTGGCGTGTTAATAGCATTTTCATGCCTTACTTTGGCATGTTAATAGCATTTCTATGCCTTACGTTGGCGTGTTAATAGCGTTTCCATGCCTTACGTTGGCGTGTTAATTATGCATTTTCATGCCTTACGTTGGCGTCTTAATGGCATTTCCATTCCTTATGTTGGTGTGTTAATTCTGCATTTCCATGCCTAACGTTGACGTCTTAATTGTGCATATCCATGCCTTACGTTGGCGTGTTAATAGCATTTCCATGTCTTACGTTGGCATGTTAATTGTACATTTCCATGCCTTACATTGTCGTGCTAATGGCATTTCCATTCCTTATGTTGGCGTGTTTATTCTGCATTACCATTCCTTATGTTGACGTGTTTATTCTGCATTACCATGCCTAACTTTGGCGTGTTAATTGTGCATTTCCATGCCTTACATTGGTGTGTTAATAGCATTTCCATTCCTTATGTTGGCGTGTTAATTCTGCATTTCCATGTCTTACGTTGGTGTGTTAATAGCATTCCCATGCCTTACGTTGGTATGTTAATTGTACATTTCCATGCCTTACGTTGGCGTGTTAATGGCATTTCCATTCCTTATGTTGGTGTGTTAATTCTGCATTTCCATGCCTAACGTTGACGTGTTAATTGTGTATTTCCATGCCTTAAGTTGGCGTGTTAATAGCATTTCCTTGCCTTACGTTGGCGTGTTAATTGTGCATTTCCATGCCGTATGTTGGCGTGTTAATGGCATTTTCATGCCTTACTTTGGCATGTTAATAACAATTCCATGCCTTACGTTGGCGTGTTAATTCTGCATTTCCATGCGTTACGTTGACGTGTTAATAGCCTTCCCCTGCCTTACGTTGGCATTTTAATTGTGCATGTCCATGCCTTACATGGGTATGTTAATAGCATTTCCATTCCCTATGTTGGCGTGTTAATTGTGCATTTCCATGCCTTATGTTGACGTGTTAATTGTGCATTTCCATGCCTTACGTTGGAATTTTAATTGTGCATATCCATGCCTTACATTGGTATGTTAATAGCATTTCCATTCCCTATGTTGGCGTGTTAATTGTGCATTTCCATGCCTTATGTTGACGTGTTAATTGTGCATTTCCATGCCTTACGTTGGCGTGTTAATAGCATTTTCATGCCTTCAATTGGCGTGTTAATAGCATTTCTATGCCTTACGTTGCCTTGTTAATAACATTTCCATGCCTTACTTTGGCATGTTAATAGCATTTCCATGCCTTACGTTGGCGTGTTAATTATGCATTTCCATTCCTCACGTTGGCGTGTTAATAGCATGTCCATGCCTTACGTTGGCATGTTAATTGTACATTTCCATTTCTTACGTTGGCGTATTAATGGCATTTCGATGCTGATGTTGGCGTGTTAATTCTACATTTCCATGCCTAACTTTGACGTGTTAATTGTGCATTTCCATGCCTTACGTTGGCGTGTTAATTATGCATTGCCATGCCTTATGTTGGCGTATTAATAGCGTTTCCATGCCTTATGTTGGCGTGTTAATTGTGCTTTTCCATGCCTTACATGGCCGTGTTAATAGCATTTCCATTCCTTATGTTGGCGTGTTAATTGTGCTTTTCCATGCCTTACATTGGCGTGTTAATAGCATTTCCATTCCTTATGTTGGCGTGTTAATTCGGCATTTCCATGACTTACTTTGGCGTTTTAATAGCATTCCCATGCCTTACGTTGGCATGTTAATGGCATTTCCATTCCTTACGTTGGCGTGTTAATTGTGCATTTCCCTGCCTTACATTGGCATGTTGATAGCATTTCCATGCCTTACGTTGGCATGTTAATGGCATTTCCATTGCTTATGTTGGCGTGCCAATTCTGCATTTCTATGCCTAACGTTGACGTGTTAATTGTGCATTTCCATGCCTTACGTTGATGTGTTAATAACATTTCCATGCCTTACATTGGCATGTCAATTGTACATTTCCATGCCTTACGTTGGCGTGTTAATGGCATTTCCATTCCTTATGTTGGCGTGTTCATTCTGCATTGCCATGCCCTATGTTGGCCTGTTAATAGCATTTCCATGCCTTACGTTGGTGTGTTAATTGTGCATTTCCATGCCGAACGCTGGCGTGTTAATATCATTTCTATGCCCTACGTTGGTGTGTTAATGACATTTCCATGCCTTACTTTGGCATGTTAATAGCATTTTCATGCCTTACGTTGGCGTGTTAATTGTGCATTTCCATGCCTTACATTGGCGTGTTAATAGAATTTCCATTCCTTATGTTGGCGTGTTAATTCTGCATTTCCATGCCTTATGTTGGGGTGTTAATTGTGCATTTCCATGCCTTAAATTGGCGTGTTAATACCAATTTCATGGTGTGTTAATAGCATTTCCATGCCTTCCGTTGGCGTGTTAATTGTGCATTTCCATGCCTTAAATTGGCGTGTTAATACCAATTTCATGGTGTGTTAATAGCATTTCCATGCCTTCCGTTGGCGTGTTAATTGTGCATTTCCATTCCTTATGTTGGCGTGTTAATAGCACTTCCATGCCTTACGTTGTCGTGTTAATTGTGCATTTGCAAGCCTTATGTAGGCGTGTTAAAAGCATTTCCCTGCCTTACTTTCGCGTGTTAATAGCATTTGCATGCCTTACGTTGGCGTGTTCATTGTGCATTTCCATGCCTTACGTGGGCGTGTTAATAGCATTTCCATGCCCTGCGTTTGGCGTGTTAATTGTGCATTTCAAATTTTTACGTTGGCCTGTTAATAGCATTTCTATACCTTACGTTGGCGTGTTAATAACATTTCCATGCCTTACTTTGGCGTGTTAATCCATTTCCATGCCTTACGTTGGCGTGTTAATTATGCATTTCCATGCCTTACGTTGGCGTGTTAATAGCGTTTCCATGCCTTACGTTGGCATGTTAATTGTACATTTCCATGCCTTACGTTGGGGTGTTAATTGTGCATTTCCATGCCTTAAATTGGCGTGTTAATACCAATTTCATGGTGTGTTAATAGCATTTCCATGCCTTCCGTTGGCGTGTTAATTGTGCATTTCCATTCCTTATGTTGGCGTGTTAATAGCACTTCCATGCCTTACGTTGTCGTGTTAATTGTGCATTTGCAAGCCTTATGTAGGCGTGTTAAATGCATTTCCCTGCCTTACGTTAGCGTGTTACTTGTGCATTTCCATGCCGTACATTGGCGTGTTAATAGCATTTCCATGCCTTCCTTTGACATGTTAGTTGTGCATTTCCATGCCTTACTTTCGCGTGTTAATAGCATTTGCATGCCTTACGTTGGCGTGTTCATTGTGCATTTCCATGCCTTACGTGGGCGTGTTAATAGCATTTCCATGCCCTGCGTTTGGCGTGTTAATTGTGCATTTCAAATTTTTACGTTGGCGTGTTAATAACATTTCCATGCCTTACTTTGGCGTGTTAATCCATTTCCATGCCTTACGTTGGCGTGTTAATTATGCATTTCCATGCCTTACGTTGGCGTGTTAATAGCGTTTCCATGCCTTACGTTGGCATGTTAATTGTACATTTCCATGCCTTACGTTGGCGTGTTAATAGCATTTCCGTTCCTTATGTTGGCGTGTTAATTGTGCAGTTCCCTGCCTAACGTTGGCATGTTAATTGTGCATTTCCATGCCTTACGTTGGTGTGTTAATTGTACATTTTCATTCCTTACGTTGGTGTGTTAATAGCATTCCATGCCTTACGTTGGCGTGTTAATTGTGCATTTCCATGCCTTACGTTGGCATGTTAATAGCATTTCCTTGCCTTATGTTGACGTGTTAATTGTGCATTTCCATGCCTTACGTTGCCATGTTAATAGCATTTCCAAGCCTTACATTGGCGTGTTAATTGTGCATTTCCATGCCTTACTTTAGCGTGTTAATTGTGCATTTCCATGCCTTACGTTGGCGTGTTAATAGCATTTCCATGCCTTACGTGGTTTGGTAATTGTGCATTTCCATGCCTTACGTTGGCGTGTTAATTGTGCATTTCCATGCCTTACTTTGGCGTGTTAATTGTGCATTTCCTTGCCTTAGGTTGGCGTGTTAATAGCGTTTCCATGCCTCTCGTTGGCGTATTAACAGCATTTCCATTCCTTACGTTGGCGTGTTAATATCATTACCATGCCTTACGTTAGCGTGTTAATAGCATTTCCATGCATTACGTTGGTGTGTTAATTGTGCCTTTCCATGCCTTATTTTGGCGTGTTAATTATGCATTGCCTTGCCTTATGTTGGCGTATTAATAGCATTTCCATGCCTTATGTTGGCGTGTTAATTGTGCTTTTCCATGCCTTACATTGGCGTGTTAATAGCATTTCCATTCCTTATGTTGGCGTATTAATTGTGCTTTTCTATGCCTTACATTGGCGTGTTGATAGCATTTCCATTCCTTATGTTGGCGTGTTAATTCCGCATTTCCATAACTTACTTTGGCGTTTTAATAGCATTCCCATGCCTTACGTTGGCATGTTAATGGCATTTCCATTCCTTACGTTGGCGTGTTAATTGTGCATTTCCCTGCCTTACATTGGCGTGTTAATAGCATTTCCATTCCTTATGTTGGCGTGTTAATTCCGCATTTCCATGACTTACTTTGGCGTTTTAATAGCATTCCCATGCATTACGTTGGCGTGTTGATAGCATTTCCATGCCTTACGTTGGCATGTTAATGGCATTTCCATTGCTTATGTTGGCGTGCTAATTCTGCATTTCTATGCCTAACGTTGACGTGTTAATTGTGCATTTCCATGCCTTACGTTGATGTGTTAATAGCATTTCCATGCCTTACATTGGCATGTCAATTGTACATTTCCATGCCTTACGCTGGCGTGTTAATGGCATTTCCATTCCTTATGTTGGCGTGTTCATTCTGCATTTCCATGCCCTATGTTGGCGTGTTAATAGCATTTCCATGCCTTACGTTGGTGTGTTAATTGTGCATTTCCATGCCTTACGCTGGCGTGTTAATATCATTTCTATGCCCTACGTTGGTGTGTTAATTGTGCATTTCCATGCCTTACGTTGGCGTGTTAATTATGCATTGCCATGCCTTATGTTGGCGTATTAATAGCGTTTCCATGCCTTATGTTGGCGTGTTAATTGTGCTTTTCCATGCCTTACATGGGCGTGTTAATAGCATTTCCATTCCTTATGTTGGCGTGTTAATTGTGCTTTTCCATGCCTTACATTGGCGTGTTAATAGCATTTCCATTCCTTATGTTGGCGTGTTAATTCGGCATTTCCATGACTTACTTTGGCGTTTTAATAGCATTCCCATGCCTTACGTTGGCATGTTAATGGCATTTCCATTCCTTACGTTGGCGTGTTAATTGTGCATTTCCCTGCCTTACATTGGCATGTTGATAGCATTTCCATGCCTTACGTTGGCATGTTAATGGCATTTCCATTGCTTATGTTGGCGTGCCAATTCTGCATTTCTATGCCTAACGTTGACGTGTTAATTGTGCATTTCCATGCCTTACGTTGATGTGTTAATAACATTTCCATGCCTTACGTTGTCGTGTTAATTGTGCATTTGCAAGCCTTATGTAGGCGTGTTAAAAGCATTTCCCTGCCTTACGTTAGCGTGTTACTTGTGCATTTCCATGCCGTACATTGGCGTGTTAATAGCATTTCCATGCCTTCCTTTGACATGTTAGTTGTGCATTTCCATGCCTTACTTTCGCGTGTTAATAGCATTTGCATGCCTTACGTTGGCGTGTTCATTGTGCATTTCCATGCCTTACGTGGGCGTGTTAATAGCATTTCCATGCCCTGCGTTTGGCGTGTTAATTGTGCATTTCAAATTTTTACGTTGGCCTGTTAATAGCATTTCTATACCTTACGTTGGCGTGTTAATAACATTTCCATGCCTTACTTTGGCGTGTTAATCCATTTCCATGCCTTACGTTGGTGTGTTAATTATGCATTTCCATGCCTTACGTTGGCGTGTTAATAGCGTTTCCATGCCTTACGTTGGCATGTTAATTGTACATTTCCATGCCTTACGTTGGGGTGTTAATTGTGCATTTCCATGCCTTAAATTGGCGTGTTAATACCAATTTCATGGTGTGTTAATAGCATTTCCATGCCTTCCGTTGGCGTGTTAATTGTGCATTTCCATTCCTTATGTTGGCGTGTTAATAGCACTTCCATGCCTTACGTTAGCGTGTTACTTGTGCATTTCCATGCCGTACATTGGCGTGTTAATAGCATTTCCATGCCTTCCTTTGACATGTTAGTTGTGCATTTCCATGCCTTACTTTCGCGTGTTAATAGCATTTGCATGCCTTACGTTGGCGTGTTCATTGTGCATTTCCATGCCTTACGTGGGCGTGTTAATAGCATTTCCATGCCCTGCGTTTGGCGTGTTAATTGTGCATTTCAAATTTTTACGTTGGCCTGTTAATAGCATTTCTATACCTTACGTTGGCGTGTTAATAACATTTCCATGCCTTACTTTGGCGTGTTAATCCATTTCCATGCCTTACGTTGGCGTGTTAATTATGCATTTCCATGCCTTACGTTGGCGTGTTAATAGCGTTTCCATGCCTTACGTTGGCATGTTAATTGTACATTTCCATGCCTTACGTTGGCGTGTTAATAGCATTTCCGTTCCTTATGTTGGCGTGTTAATTGTGCAGTTCCATGCCTAACGTTGGCATGTTAATTGTGCATTTCCATGCCTTACGTTGGTGTGTTAATTGTACATTTTCATTCCTTACGTTGGTGTGTTAATAGCATTCCATGCCTTACGTTGGCGTGTTAATTGTGCATTTCCATGCCTTACGTTGGCATGTTAATAGCATTTCCTTGCCTTATGTTGACGTGTTAATTGTGCATTTCCATGCCTTACGTTGCCATGTTAATAGCATTTCCAAGCCTTACATTGGCGTGTTAATTGTGCATTTCCATGCCTTACTTTAGCGTGTTAATTGTGCATTTCCATGCCTTACGTTGGCGTGTTAATAGCATTTCCATGCCTTACGTGGTTTGGTAATTGTGCATTTCCATGCCTTACGTTGGCGTGTTAATTGTGCATTTCCATGCCTTACTTTGGCGTGTTAATTGTGCATTTCCTTGCCTTAGGTTGGCGTGTTAATAGCGTTTCCATGCCTCTCGTTGGCGTATTAACAGCATTTCCATTCCTTACGTTGGCGTGTTAATATCATTACCATGCCTTACGTTAGCGTGTTAATAGCATTTCCATGCCTTACGTTGGTGTGTTAATTGTGCCTTTCCATGCCTTATTTTGGCGTGTTAATTATGCATTGCCATGCCTTATGTTGGCGTATTAATAGCATTTCCATGCCTTATGTTGGCGTGTTAATTGTGCTTTTCCATGCCTTACATTGGCGTGTTAATAGCATTTCAATTCCTTATGTTGGCGTGTTAATTGTGCTTTTCTATGCCTTACATTGGCGTGTTGATAGCATTTCCATTCCTTATGTTGGCGTGTTAATTCCGCATTTCCATAACTTACTTTGGCGTTTTAATAGCATTCCCATGCCTTACATTGGCATGTTAATGGCATTTCCATTCCTTACGTTGGCGTGTTAATTGTGCATTTCCCTGCCTTACATTGGCGTGTTAATAGCATTTCCATTCCTTATGTTGGCGTGTTAATTCCGCATTTCCATGACTTACTTTGGCGTTTTAATAGCATTCCCATGCATTACGTTGGCGTGTTGATAGCATTTCCATGCCTTACGTTGGCATGTTAATGGCATTTCCATTGCTTATGTTGGCGTGCTAATTCTGCATTTCTATGCCTAACGTTGACGTGTTAATTGTGCATTTCCATGCCTTACGTTGATGTGTTAATAGCATTTCCATGCCTTACATTGGCATGTCAATTGTACATTTCCATGCCTTACGCTGGCGTGTTAATGGCATTTCCATTCCTTATGTTGGCGTGTTCATTCTGCATTTCCATGCCCTATGTTGGCGTGTTAATAGCATTTCCATGCCTTACGTTGGTGTGTTAATTGTGCATTTCCATGCCTTACGCTGGCGTGTTAATATCATTTCTATGCCCTACGTTGGTGTGTTAATGGCATTTCCATGCCTTACTTTGGCATGTTAATAGCATTTTCATGCCTTACGTTGGCGTGTTAATTGTGCATTTCCATGCCTTACATTGGCGTGTTAATAGCATTCCATTCCTTATGTTGGCGTGTTAATTCTGCATTTCCATGCCTTATGTTGGGGTGTTAATTGTGCATTTCCATGCCTTAAATTGGCGTGTTAATAGCATTTTCATGCCTTACTTTGGTGTGTTAATAGCATTTCCATGCCTTCCGTTGGCGTGTTAATTGTGCATTTCCATGCCTTATTTTGGCGTGTAAATTGTGCATTTCCATGCCTTACGTTGTCGTGTTAATTGTGCATTTCCAAGCCTTATGTAGGCGTGTTAATAGCATTTCCCTGCCTTACGTTAGCGTGTTACTTGTGCATTTCCATGCGTTACATTGGCGTGTTAATAGCATTTCCATGCCTTCATTTGACATGTTAGTTGTGCATTTCCATGCCTTACTTTCGCGTGTTAATAGCATTTGCATGCCTTACGTTGGCGTGTTCATTGTGCATTTCCATGGCTTACTTAGGCGTGTTAATTGTACATTTCCATGCCTTACGTCGGCGCGTTAATAGCATTTCCATGCCCTGCGTTGGCGTGTTAATTGTGCATTTCAAATTTTTACGTTGGCCTGTTAATAGCATTTCTATACCTTACGTTGGCGTGTTAATAACATTTCCATGCCTTACTTTGGCGTGTTAATCCATTTCCATGCCTTACGTTGGCGTGTTAATTACGCATTTCCATGCCTTACGTTGGCGTGTTAATAGCGTTTCCATGCCTTACGTTGGCATGTTAATTGTACATTTCCATGCCTTACGTTGGCGTGTTAATAGCATTTCCGTTCCTTATGTTGGCGTGTTAATTGTGCAGTTCCATGCCTAACCTTGGCGTGTTAATTGTGCATTTCCATGCCTTACGTTGGTGTGTTAATTGTACATTTTCATGCCTTACGTTGGTGTGTTAATAGCATTCCATGCCTTACGTTGGCGTGTTAATTGTGCATTTTCATGCCTTACGTTGGCGTGTTAATAGCATTTCCTTGCCTTATGTTGGCGTGTTAATTGTGCATTTCCATGCCTTACGTTGCCATGTTAATAGCATTTCCATGCCTTACATTGGCGTGTTAATTGTGCATTTCCATGCCTTACTTTAGCGTGTTAATTGTGCATTTCCATGCCTTACGTTGGCGTGTTAATAGCATTTCCATGCCGTACGTGGTTTGTTAATTGTGCATTTCCATGCCTTACGTTGGCGTGTTAATTGTGCATTTCCTTGCCTTAGGTTGGCGTGTTAATAGCGTTTCCATGCCTTTCGTTGGCGTATTAACAGCATTTCCATTCCTTACGTTGGCGTGTTAATATCATTACCATGCCTTACGTTAGCGTGTTAATAGCATTTCCATGCCTTACGTTGGTGTGTTAATTGTGCCTTTCCATGCCTTACTTTGGCGTGTTAATATTATTTCCATGCCTTACGTTGGCGTGTTAATAGCATGTCCATGCCTTACATTGGTGTGTTAATTGTGCATTTCCATGCCTTACGTCGGCGTGTTAATAGCATTTCCATGCCTTACGGTGGTGTGTTATTTGTGCATTTCCATGCCTAACGTTGGCGTGTTAATTGTGCATTTCCATGCCTTACTTTGGCGTGTTAATTGTGCATTTCCTTGCCTTAGGTTGGCGTGTTAATAGCGTTTCCATGCCTTACGTTGGTGTGTTAATAGCATTTCCATGCCTTACATTGGTGTGTTAATTGTGCATTTCCATGCCTTACGTTGGCGTGTTAATAGCATTTCCATGCCTTACGTTGGTGTGTTAATAGTGCATTTCCATGCCTTACCTTGGCGTGTTAATTGTGCATTTCCATGCCTTACGTTGGCGTGTTATTAGCTTAATAATATTATGACAATTATCACAGGGCGGCGGCATCATGGTGTGCGTGGGGTGGGTGGGTGCTGGATGGGGTGTGGGTGGGGTGGGGTGGGAGGGGAGGGGTTGACCGGTATGGACTATTCCTCACTTATGGGTGTGTGGAAGAGCATATCAACATATCAAATTCGGAGCTATGCGTTTGGATGAATCCAGTTTTAGCTATGACTCACCCATCTCTAGTTAAGCTATGCTTACGCTTTGCCCGTGTTGGGATCGATCGATCCCTGCAGTCCCTGAATCTTAATTACCAGAGAATTATACAGATTGAACATATCTTTAAATCTTCGTATTTAGTCCCTTGTCAAATACAATTTAATGAGTTCATGAAATGGTATGGGTCTGTTATGATCGAGTCCACATTTATAATGAAAAGTGTTGATGGATCCGGAGGAGTTGAGGAGTCATTTATTTGAAAGTGAGATAACTCACACGAATCTATCCCGTTGGTAGTCAGATATTATCAGGTACTAAAACCCCAAGAAATATGTTCGATTTTACCATCCTTCTACTCGAATACGCGAGCGAGAAACTGGTCAATGTTATCAGGGGCGAACTGGTCGGAAATTTCCTACCTGGAAACGTACCAAGAGAGTCCCTACTTGGAGTATGCCAGGGAGGGGATGTCCCATCCCCATAGTCTCCTCCTGCACCCCTGGAAAATTCTTGAAATTAGATGGCAGAAGAAGCCATTTCCTGCATTCTGAGTACTAGTAAAAAGCATAATATAGTTTCAGTAAAAAAAATGTTCTCGTAAATCTATCCTGTTAATGAGTCAGCGAAAATTTTTAAGAAACACACAATATTTTCCAGTCCTCAAACTTTATTTTCCAATCCACAACTTTATAAACATGAATACGAGTAATACACTAGTTACTGCACATCATTCAGGTCTCCAATTCTCTCCATGTCACCAACAGTTAACCATTTACTGTTCACAAACACAGATAGAGATAACGCTTATAATATATAAATAGACAATTATATGAATGGTAAATGTATCTGTGAAAATCTTACCGACAAAAGGCCACACAGGCCTCATACGTCGTAATAATGATGCTATTGAATGAAAACGTTTTAAAATACATTATTCTTGCATACATGCGATTATTTTCTGTGTCCAAGTTTTGTTTCACTTGTTGCTTGTGACAGTAAAGGGCTAAAACTTAACAAACAGAGACAGACAGACAGACAGACAGACAGATCAACTGACTGACGGACTGACATACCGACTTATACTAGCTGCTTTTCACAGCTAAATATAGTTATTAGAATTATTCACGTTAGCGTAACTGTTTAACCCTTTAATGGTGAAGCCATTCAAAAACGGCTCCCATATTGGTCTTGAGATACGAGGGGTATCCCATAAGATTCCGGCCTAACTATGAACAGAAAGAGCCACGGTTAATCTATGGGCGGTACATAGGCACGGGCGTGGGGAGGGGGCTGTGGGCGGTGGCAAGGGGGCGATAGACAGTCCTCCAGCTTCTCCTCTCCCATCGTTAACCTCCATAGCTCCCCCAGGGTTTTATTCCCACCTATAGTTTAGTCACTCACCCCAAGTCAACGTACGTTCATCCACCCTTGCTGTACTTGACCAGGATATTTATCATTATTAGCGTTAGTGCAATATATTTAGCAACCTTATAGACCGTAGCGATATAAATTTTCATAGTGAGGTCTAGCTCCTCCTGGGGTACCCCACAGATATGCAAGCGATTTCAAGATTTTTCATGTTTATACCCTTAGTGCAAGCATTTCTTTATGACTCGTGTAAATGTTAAGACAATTCTACAATTATTGGTTTGTAAGCTTGTGAAATAGCACACTATTTGTGTGCCAAGTTTCATAATTGTCTGTCTTTCCCTCGAATACTTATGACGGAATCGTATGGAACACACCTCGTTTGTTCCTTTGCAGACCAATGGAATATATATTTGTAAAGATTGTATCACTGGTATGGCTGGCTCCATGGCTAGGTAGCGAGGGCCGATAATTCCAGTAGTGCATTTCAAAAATCGTTTTCTGTCGGTCAGCAAATGAGCATTGCCCAAAGGAAAACTTCTGTATTCTTGACGGATTTTGACCAGTAAAGGATTAAGTGTGGATAAAGGTGCGCATTCTTAACGCGAGTGATAAAGACATGCTTGCACTAAGGGTAGCACAAATCAAACCTATGAAACGCGTAGCTTTGAATACACAGACGAATCTTTAACCAGATAATTAAGAATCTCATCCGTTGTGATGCTTCTATGTAAATGAGTTTCAGGGCACATAAACATAAAGCTCTCTAATTTCTCGTTGCTCAATAAAGATCTAAGACGCGTCGTGACAATTTTCAGCTTACTAAATGCGCTTTCCAAACTTAATTGAGAAAATGATAATGTAAGCAGATATTCATATGCTAGGAATATACTGGAAAATGATGCCGCATTCTATGAAACCTATACATGAGTTTATAACACCACATTAAGCACTACAACATCATGTACTAACACTTACCTTCATATTGCCATCAATATGTTCGTCATCACTACCACTACTACCATCTTTGTTTTCCGAGTCAAGAATAGTTGCTTCTAGTTCATAATCCTTGCGCAATGTCATAGATGCGGGTATTTATACGTTTATATGGCGTAACCCTTTAAACTCTACAGCACAGAAGCGTCAAATTCCTTGTGTTGTAATGACTGTTTTCTTATGTGTTCACGCTGTTAAATATTTTGGGGAAAAATTTGACTGAGAGCTGTTGCTGCCAATGGTTCCAGTCAAAGTAGTTTCAAAATATTTGTAATTCTTTCCACATAGTTGTCTTAAAATTGAAATACATTATTCTCAAGAGCTAAAGGATTAATGAGGACATAAAAACACACAGTAAAAACTCGGAACACACAGTAACAACTCGGAACACACAGTAACAACTCGGAACACACAGTAAAACCTCGGAACACACAGTAACAACTCGGAACACACAGTAACAACTCGGAGAAACTTGACATCTCTCTTCTGCGTGCTTTCAATAGTTGGGCTTGGTATTCACGTATAGATTAAAAAATAATCCCCCCCCCAACCCCCATCTCCTAACACACGGAGACGAAGTTAACAGCGCTTTTCGGACTGTACATCAGCACTCTCCAGCAACACTTGACGTAATTTATAGAGGCTAGCATAGTATGCCTATGCTGAAAAGATAGAAAAGTTACTAAGCATAATAGAAATACTGTATAACAGGGATGGGGCCCAGCTGGGGAAGGGATCACCGGGAATTTTCCCACTTTCCCGGTGGACCAGTCCACCGCTGGATGTTATTGACAATGACATGGCCGATTTCTTTCAAACCTACGGCCCAGGACCAAACAGTATCAAAAGATCCATAGGATTTACGTGCGTGTGAGTATGTGCTTGCGCGCGTGCTTGCGTGCGTGCGTGCGTGTATGTGCATGTATGTGTACCTTCTTTATAGGAGTTTCGCAAATCAAATTGCAGGATGATGGAATACTTTTGAGGAAATAAATGTATTTTATATTTATAGGATATTTTAAAACTCTTTCAGATCTAGTGCTATTTAGGCTCTGTGGAATAACCTAGACATACTGCTTAAATCAGCTGCTTAAGATTCGATTCTCAAGAGGACTATCGCAAGCCCGGTATGGCGTGCGCCAGTACTGGGCCAACACAGTCGAATACGAGCCAATACAGGCCATTATCATATAAAGAAGCCTTCTATCTAGCCCGTTCCATATTTTTCGATATGAGCACACGTGCCATATTCAACGGAGTATTTTCATTGGCTGTTGGTGCACAACCCATTTAATTCGACCAATTAATACATCGATTGATGTGACCGTGACGCGTATGGATTACTACGCGGTACAGTTTTACTACGATTTGTTTACAACGATTTGTCATTCATGAAACGTCATCGCAAAATGTCATCGTTTGACAGTTTATCAGTCGGCAGCTAAGTACCGATTGACGGCCGTGGCTATAATTTTCAATGACCGGTTAAAATACTATTTAACGGCTGACATCGCCAGATTTTGCGTTTGTCACTATATTTTGCTGCGCATTCAGTATCTGTTATCAAGTAGTGGTGTCTCACAGCGGCGGTATCGATTTCACGAAAATCAACAATGAGAAATCAGATAAAAGTCACATCAGCAACTATTGGCAAATATTTCAAAATTAGTTTATATGATAAATAAAATCTCAAACTCGGTCACTTTTCACATCACTATTATGAACCTCGTTGAAAATTATCAATTTTGCATTCGCTAAAAAGCTCGTGCAAATTGATAATTTTCAACTCGGTCCATAATAGTGATATGAAAAGTGACCTCGTTCCAGATTCTCTATTTACGGTCCGGTATTAAGACCCAGTACCAGCCCAGTAACCCGTCTCTCCGTTCCTTTCGCCGACATTTTGAAAATTAGATACTCTAGGAGGCGATCGCCTACATTCTGAGCAATGAACATCGTGAACTCTTCACTCATATACTGTACTCTTTTGGATTATTGTAAAATGTTTGTTTCGAAAATCTCAGGGACGGGCTGTCTACTTACACCCACCCGGGCCGCCTTAGGCACCGCAAGAAACCATCAAAACGTCCACGAACAAATCAACATATTTTTTTACCAGATGCCGTGAAAATATCATAACTTGCTAACTAATCTGCAGAAATCTATTTATATACGTTTTCCGGGTATTGAGCATATATTTGAATTGAATAGAATTGAATAGAATTGAGCTGTCCTTACGGTCCATTGCCAGATACGTATCTTTATTATTTAGTCCAGTACATCTTATAAACACCTCAGGTGCACCTGGAGAAAATTGCAACAGGATTTCTGTCATTATATTTAGGACGAAGAAGCAATGACATATGACCACAAATAATCTAACCGAATCTCAGATAGGAAAATATAGCATATAATATAGGAATCTATTATGAAATAAAGTTAGCTTGGGGTGGTGTGTGATAATCGACACACATCGTCAGTGTATATGTCGATCACAACACGCGTAAAACGTGGGCGAAGCTTAAATAGAAATGGGTCGGGCATAGCTAGAAACCAGCCCCTCTGTTAGACAGAAACTTGACATGTTCCAAACACAGTTCTTTCTGGCACTTGGCAAATTATCCATGACGAATCTTTGAGAACATGAAATGTGGATAACAGGAAAATATTATATGGATTTTTCAAGAAACTGGTGGAAATCCGAACATCAAGGTCCAGGATATATACAGGTATAGCGGCCCAAATCAAGAAAATGCTGTAACTGGCTGGGTGTGTAGATAGGATCACACCCGCGCGACAGCCTACAGTAACCCTTAATTGGAAACCACAAGGACGCAGAACAGTGGGACATCTGAAAAGTGATAGAAAGTTGATAGAATGATAAGTGAATGAATGAATGAATGAATGTAAACTGTACTGAGAATTCACTAGATGGCAAACCGCAGACCCATAGCAGGGGTTATCCTGCCTGGAAGCATTATCGACATCTTGGTACTAATAGGTCTAAGAAAGTCAGAAGTAAATTTCCATTTCCTGGGTGTGTAATGACAATCTTGGATTTCGGTCATGTACATGATTGGCTATTTTAGTTTACTTCCCTGTCCACTGTTTTCATTAGTAAAATCCGATCTCATCTCTCTCATTTCACAAGTAACGTCATTAGCATCTCCTGAAACCGCCCCAAATCTTTCAAAACTAGCGTTGCTCTTTATTTCTCTGCAATCTTTCAAAACTAGCGTTGCTCTTTATTTCTCTGAAATCTTTCAAAACTAGCGTTGCTCTTTATTTCTCTGCAATCTTTCAAAACTAGCGTTGCTCTTTATTTCTCTGCAATCTTTCAAAGCTAGCATTGCTCTTTATTTCTCTGCACTCTTTCAAAGCTAGCGTTGCTCTTTATTTCTCTGCAATCTTTCAAAGCTAGCATTGCTCTTTATTTCTCTGCAATCTTTCAAAGCTAGCATTGCTCTTTATTTCTCTGCAATCTTTCAAAACTAGCATTGCTCTTTATTTTTCTGCAATCTTTCAAAACTAGCACTGCGCTTTATTTCTTTGCAATCTCTCAAAGCAAACGTTGCTCTTTATTTCTCTGCAATCTTTCAAAACTAACGTTGCTCTTTATTTCTCCTCAATCTTTCAAAACTAGCGTTGCTCTTTATTTCTCTACAATCTTTCAAATCTAATTGTGCTGTTTATTTCTCTGCAAGCTTTCAAAACTAACTTTGCTCTTTATTTCTCCTCAATCTTTTAAAACTAACGTTGTTCTTTATTTCTCTGAAATCTTTCAAAACTAGCGTTGCTCTTTATTTCTCTGAAACCTTGCAAAGCTAGCGTTGCTCTTTATTTCTCTGCAATCTTTCAAAGCAAACGTTGTTCTTTATTTCTCTGCAAGCTTTCAAAACTAACTTTGCTCTTTATTTCTCCTCAATCTTTTAAAACTAACGTTGTTCTTTATTTCTCTGAAATCTTTCAAAACTAACGTTGCTCTTTATTTCTCTGCAATCTTTCAAAGCTAGCATTGCTATTTATTTCTCTGCAATCTTTCAAAGCAAACGTTGCTCTTTATTTCTCTGCAAACTTTCAAAACTAGCGTTGCTCTTTATTTATCTGCAATCTTTCAAAGCTAGCGTTGCTCTTTATTTCTCTGCAATCTTTCAAAGCTAGCATTGCTCTTTATTTCTCTGCAATCTTTCAAAACTAATGTTGCACTTTATTTCTCTGCAGTCTTTCAAAACTAGCGTTACTCTTTATTTCTCTGCAATCTTTCAAATCGAGCATTGCTTTTTATTTCTCTGCAATCTTTCAAAACCTAGCGTTGCTCTTTATTTCTCTGAAATCTTTCAAAACTAACGTTGCTCTTTATTTCTCTGCAATCTTTCAAAGCTAGCGTTGCTCTTTATTTATCTGCAATCTTTCAAAGCTAGCGTTGCTCTTTATTTCCATGCAATCTTTCAAAACTAATGTTGCTCTTTATTTCTCTGCAATCTTTCAAAGCTAGCGTTGCTCTTTATTTCTCTGCAATCTCTCAAAACTAGCGTTGCTCTTTATTTCTCTGCAATCTTTCAAAACTAACGTTGCTCTTTATTTCTCCTCAATCTTTCAAAACTAGCGTTGCTCTTTATTTCTCTACAATCTTTCAAATCTAATTGTGCTGTTTATTTCTCTGCAAGCTTTCAAAACTAACTTTGCTCTTTATTTCTCCTCAATCTTTTAAAACTAACGTTGTTCTTTATTTCTCTGAAATCTTTCAAAACTAGCGTTGCTCTTTATTTCTCTGAAACCTTGCAAAGCTAGCGTTGCTCTTTATTTCTCTGCAATCTTTCAAAGCAAACGTTGTTCTTTATTTCTCTGCAAGCTTTCAAAACTAACTTTGCTCTTTATTTCTCCTCAATCTTTTAAAACTAACGTTGTTCTTTATTTCTCTGAAATCTTTCAAAACTAACGTTGCTCTTTATTTCTCTGCAATCTTTCAAAGCTAGCATTGCTATTTATTTCTCTGCAATCTTTCAAAGCAAACGTTGCTCTTTATTTCTCTGCAAACTTTCAAAACTAGCGTTGCTCTTTATTTATCTGCAATCTTTCAAAGCTAGCGTTGCTCTTTATTTCTCTGCAATCTTTCAAAGCTAGCATTGCTCTTTATTTCTCTGCAATCTTTCAAAACTAATGTTGCACTTTATTTCTCTGCAGTCTTTCAAAACTAGCGTTACTCTTTATTTCTCTGCAATCTTTCAAATCGAGCATTGCTTTTTATTTCTCTGCAATCTTTCAAAACCTAGCGTTGCTCTTTATTTCTCTGAAATCTTTCAAAACTAACGTTGCTCTTTATTTCTCTGCAATCTTTCAAAGCTAGCGTTGCTCTTTATTTATCTGCAATCTTTCAAAGCTAGCGTTGCTCTTTATTTCCATGCAATCTTTCAAAACTAATGTTGCTCTTTATTTCTCTGCAATCTTTCAAAGCTAGCGTTGCTCTTTATTTCTCTGCAATCTCTCAAAACTAGCGTTGCTCTTTATTTCTCTACAATCTTTCAAATCTAGCATTGCTCTTTATTTCTCTGTAATCTTTCAAAGCTAGCCTTGCTCTTTATTTCTCTGCAATCTTTCAAAGCAAACGTTGGTCTTTATTTCTCTGCATTCTTTCAAAACTAGTATTGCTCTTTATTTATCTGCAATCTTTCAAAGCTAGCGTTGCTCTTTATTTCTCTGCAATCTTTCAAAACTAATGTTGTGCTTTATTTCTCTGCAATCTTTCAAAACTAGCGTCGCTCTTTATTTATCTGCACTCTTTCAAAGCTAGCATTGCTCTTTATTTCTCTGCAATCTTTCAAAACTAATGTTGCGCTTTGTTTCTCTGCAATCTTTCAAAACTAGCGTTGCTCTTTATTTCTCTGCAAACTTTCAAAGCTAGCGTTGCTCTTTATTTCTCTAAAATCTTTCAAAACTAGCATTGCTCTTTATTTCCCTGGAATCTTTCAAAACTATCATTGCTCTTTATTTCTCGGCAATCTTTCAAAGCTAGATTTGCTCTTTATTTCTCTGCAATCTTTCAAAACTAGCGTTGCTCTTTATTTCTCTGCAATCTTTCAAAACTAGCGTTGCTCTTTATTTCTCTGCAATCTTTCAAAGCTAGCATTGCTCTTTATTTCTCTGCACTCTTTCAAAGCTAGCGTTGCTCTTTATTTCTCTGCAATCTTTCAAAGCTAGCATTGCTCTTTATTTCTCTGCAATCTTTCAAAGCTAGCATTGCTCTTTATTTCTCTGCAATCTTTCAAAACTAGCATTGCTCTTTATTTTTCTGCAATCTTTCAAAACTAGCACTGCGCTTTATTTCTTTGCAATCTCTCAAAGCAAACGTTGCTCTTTATTTCTCTGCAATCTTTCAAAACTAACGTTGCTCTTTATTTCTCCTCAATCTTTCAAAACTAGCGTTGCTCTTTATTTCTCTACAATCTTTCAAAACTAACTTTGCTCTTTATTTCTCCTCAATCTTTTAAAACTAACGTTGTTCTTTATTTCTCTGAAATCTTTCAAAACTAGCGTTGCTCTTTATTTCTCTGAAACCTTGCAAAGCGAGCGTTGCTCTTTATTTCTCTGCAATCGTACAAATCTAGCGTTGCTCTTTATTTCTCTGAAATCTTTCAAAACTAACGTTGCTCTTTATTTCTCTGCAATCTTTCAAAGCTAGCATTGCTCTTTATTTCTCTGCAATCTTTCAAAGCAAACGTTGCTCTTTATTTCTCTGCAAACTTTCAAAACTAGCGTTGCTCTTTATTTATCTGCAATCTTTCAAAGCTAGCGTTGCTCTTTATTTCTCTGCAATCTTTCAAAGCTAGCATTGCTCTTTATTTCTCTGCAATCTTTCAAAACTAATGTTGCACTTTATTTCTCTGCAGTCTTTCAAAACTAGCGTTACTCTTTATTTCTCTGCAATCTTTCAAATCGAGCATTGCTTTTTATTTCTCTGCAATCTTTCAAAACCTAGCGTTGCTCTTTATTTCTCTGAAATCTTTCAAAACTAACGTTGCTCTTTATTTCTCTGCAATCTTTCAAAGCTAGCGTTGCTCTTTATTTATCTGCAATCTTTCAAAGCTAGCGTTGCTCTTTATTTCCATGCAATCTTTCAAAACTAATGTTGCTCTTTATTTCTCTGCAATCTTTCAAAGCTAGCGTTGCTCTTTATTTCTCTGCAATCTCTCAAAACTAGCGTTGCTCTTTATTTCTCTACAATCTTTCAAAGCTAGCATTGCTCTTTATTTCTCTGTAATCTTTCAAAGCTAGCCTTGCTCTTTATTTCTCTGCAATCTTTCAAAGCAAACGTTGGTCTTTATTTCTCTGCATTCTTTCAAAACTAGTATTGCTCTTTATTTATCTGCAATCTTTCAAAGCTAGCGTTGCTCTTTATTTCTCTGCAATCTTTCAAAACTAATGTTGTGCTTTATTTCTCTGCAATCTTTCAAAACTAGCGTCGCTCTTTATTTATCTGCACTCTTTCAAAGCTAGCATTGCTCTTTATTTCTCTGCAATCTTTCAAAACTAATGTTGCGCTTTGTTTCTCTGCAATCTTTCAAAACTAGCGTTGCTCTTTATTTCTCTGCAATCTCTCAAAACTAGCGTTGCTCTTTATTTCTCTACAATCTTTCAAAGCTAGCATTGCTCTTTATTTCTCTGTAATCTTTCAAAGCTAGCCTTGCTCTTTATTTCTCTGCAATCTTTCAAAGCAAACGTTGGTCTTTATTTCTCTGCATTCTTTCAAAACTAGTATTGCTCTTTATTTATCTGCAATCTTTCAAAGCTAGCGTTGCTCTTTATTTCTCTGCAATCTTTCAAAACTAATGTTGTGCTTTATTTCTCTGCAATCTTTCAAAACTAGCGTCGCTCTTTATTTATCTGCACTCTTTCAAAGCTAGCATTGCTCTTTATTTCTCTGCAATCTTTCAAAACTAATGTTGCGCTTTGTTTCTCTGCAATCTTTCAAAACTAGCGTTGCTCTTTATTTCTCTGCAAACTTTCAAAGCTAGCGTTGCTCTTTATTTCTCTAAAATCTTTCAAAACTAGCATTGCTCTTTATTTCCCTGGAATCTTTCAAATCTATCATTGCTCTTTATTTCTCGGCAATCTTTCAAAGCTAGATTTGCTCTTTATTTCTCTGCAATCTTTCAAAACTAGCATTGCTCTTTATTTCTCTGAAATCTTTCAAAACTAGCGTTGCTCTTTATTTCTCTGCAATCTTTCAAAGCTAGCGTTGCTCTTTATTTCTCTGCAATCTTTCAAATCTGGCGTTGCTCTTTATTTCTCTGCAATCTTTCAAAGCTAGCCTTGCTCTTTATTTCTCTGCAATCTTTCACCCCTAGCGTTGCTCTTTATTAGACGAATTTCCAGTTCTTAAATAAATTCGCACTTTCCTACATTTACTTCGGGTCAATAACGGTCTAATTGTGTATGCGCAACACTGTACACTATTTTCAGTCCTCAGATAATACGGCGTGCTGTTTGCAGGTCACGTAACCCTTCGATCGACGACAGGAGCCAAAGGAAAATATATCATTATTTTGCAAGCCACTGATGAACATCCGGGCATCAAGGTTTAAGGTACCACTCAATCTTCGCAAGTGCCACATATTGTTAGTATTCTCTTCGTTGGCACAGTAAATGGGCATTGGGCTGTTATTCGGCAAATTAAATAAATGGTTCCTTTGACAATAAGAGCTAGAATGAGCAAATAGAGACACGCTTGTTGGTAATTTGAGATTATTTTTCGGGATACGTTTGTACCTATCGCTCACCTCTAAAATAAGACTCACTGGGTAGATCCAGATACTTTGCAAGGTAAACGTACGTAAACAGGCACGAATATACACGCGCACGCACCCACACACGCGCGTATACATACAGTAACATTCACACACTTCATATAATTTTGTCCGTGGTTTTCAGAACATAGTAAACTGAATCCTGTCCACAGATCATTATCAAATGGGTTCTGCAGACTGACAAATGATTTCTGACAAATAACAAATTCAGCATGATAAATTCATTTTGTAGAAAAACTAATAAGATAATTATTATTTCAATCTAACAATATTACCAGTGCATATTATTTAGAGCGAGCCAGGCCCATATCAATCATTGTCATTTAAATTAATTTAAATTTGTAATCTTCACTGTGTACTTTTAAAAATGTGTTTTGCCAGAACTGCAGTAGTAGTAGTAGTAGTAGTAGTAGTAGTAGTAGTAGTAGTAGTAGTAGTAGTAGTAGTAGTAGTAGTAATAGTAACAGTAGTAGTAGTAGTAGTAGTAGTAGTAGTAGTAGTAGTAGTAGTAGTAGTAGTAGTAGTAGTAGTAGTAGAAGTAGAAACAGCCTACAGCTGCAATCAGACGTTCTTCGCGTTTGCCCACTGTGTCTTGTCTTCAGGCAAACTCTCTAGCTTCCTCAGGTCCATTCTTGACCTAAGTGTACCGAGGCATGTTTTCTTGACATTACATCATAGCACGCTTACAAGATTTACGCAATGACGTCCTCTCCTGGCTTTATATTTGCTGCCTCCCAGTAACTCTCTGCGCAGTTGTGGCTTCTGGAATCCTTAGCACATGACCAAACATGGACCATCTTTGCTGGCTAGTCTTTACTAACTGGTTCTGTTCGAATTATCCTATCTGGTCATCGGTGTCCAGTGATGATGCAGAGGTGCTTTCGGTGGCGGGAATAAGGTTTGTTTAGAGCTGACGTTGGATCTGCGAAGCTGTCACAGCTGTACAACACCAAGAATACGCAGGATGCGTTGTATAAATGTAGTCATTTTGTCAAGGGTATCTTTGATCCACGAATCCACATTGTCCAGAGGGACATTACTGAGCAAAGTCAGTAGTACTGCAGAGCAGTGAGCCCAGGATGCCACTTTTCCATCATAGTTCGCTGCAACGAAGTGGTTTGCCATTTTCTTTTGCCCCAGCCCCAGGCTTTGTCGATAGGTATATCGATTCATTCATAGGCCTACATAGATTCTTATTTTTTGTTGGCTTCCATCTACCGAGAGCAGCTTGTCAAGGGGTTTCTTTTCCTCGTCTATGAGGTCCACTTCATCGCCATATTCCAGATCTAGCGGCATACCCAATGTGGACACATTGCCTTGTGAAAATTTCCCGCACAGACTTATTTGAATGCTGCTGCAAGGCAACAGTTCAAAAGCATAGGGATATACCATCTCCGGATGTGGAGTCAATTGATGTCTCACATTCTGCAGACTTCGGTGTCTTGATTCGTACTATCAGCTTAGTGGCAACGTATTCTGACCTCGGGGGCCAGATATGGATTGGGACAAAACCTAGGAGGACGCTATAAGGATACTCTAGGGGAGAGGAAAACCTGGGACCGCGCCCATTCCTTTGCCCCAACATACACTTATGTGCCTCACTAGTGGCAGCTCATCTTCAATGCTACTGGCCTGGTGTTGCGCATCTAGGTTCCTTGAGTATTTAATCGCATTAAAATCCATGTCATGTCAATACGCATTTTGTGGAAATCCCAGTGTTTGGACATGACTACTCACACAAGCATGTGTTCAGCCCACAACATATCTGCGCAGCTGCGTCCATGTTTAAAGGCACTTTGACATGCTCCAGTAAAATCATCGATCTTGTTTTTGATGTGGCATAGGGCAACATTGGAGATGACTTTCTGTACACTATTGACGAGTACAATGGGCCACAGCTTGGCTGGTGCCGGGTGGCGTCTTGGGTTTGGGTTACGTGGTAAGGGTGACTTGGCCTACATCATCGATTGGAAGATGATACTTAAAGGCTGACTTGCTAAGGTGTAATTGATAGGTTTTGAGATAAAGACACTTACGTATTTGAATCGTTCATGACTCATGCCATCAGGTCCGTATGTGCGCCAATTTTTCAGGGCCTTGAGTGCCTTCTCAACTTCTGCTGTTTCAATTGGTGTTAGTAATGGCCTGGAGTCACCTGACAATGGATGCAAGGGCTCATCACCGTGGTCAGTAAACCTTTCCCTGAACTATTCTCGAATTGCATCCATTTTGGCTTGGTTAATCCCAAACAGATGTTCTTCAGAGTTGTGTACAGTGAGAGGGGGTCCGTAGTCGGTAACTCCCAGGGCTCGGGAGACCCACAACATATTGGGACAGTCACCCGTGGTAGTGATTTCATCTGTTAGGGAGTATGCATATTGAACAGTAAGACCTTTTACATGTTTCCTGATGGGGCACAGAATGTTAGTGCGTTCCCTGCATAGTTTGTTGTCTTCATTTTGGCCACTTGGTTAAATGTACAGTAGTAATGCTTTCTGTTCTGCTGATAATCTTACCACTACAGGCTCACCAGCATGCATAGTTCCTAGTTGTTTTTATGGAACTTATGTGGTGTTGCTAGGTGATGATTCCATACATTTGAGTATTTCGCTAGTGCCTCGTTTGAACCCAAGCTGTCGCCGATTTTAGGTATGTGATCCCCAATGGCATTTTGAATGACATTTGAGTGTCAGTGTCACAGATGAGATGTCGTAGGTGAACTGTACCCTATTGCCTGCTATGCCGTTTGCATATTAGACAAAGATGGTTCATGTGAAGGTGTGAAACGACTAGCCTATGGTCAGAATTGAGGTATGCACTTCCATCGGAACGAGCATATGGAAGTAGGGATTTTGCTTCTGTCTTGAGGTCTATTTGGTTGAAGACCACTGTTGTAGCCTGTTGCGGCTTTGAGATCAGCAATGTGTTATGCCCATGTTGTCCTTGGATGCCATGGAGAATTAAAAACTGTATTTGGGGCAAATATGTTATTGGAACTAAGGAATGCCACCAGTTCATCTCCATTGTTATTGCGTGTGCCCCCTCAATATTAACCCCATGCATAAGCCAAGTCCCGAATTATTGTCCACATTGCTGAGTTTACTTAGCTTGAAGCGGAAATCCCCACACATGAGCAATTGCCATCTGCCTGGAGCTAGTAATGGCGGGGACAGCTATGCATATAATTAATCTAATATTGAAGAGAGCCAACGTATCCTAGACAAATGGCATGGGCCAAACCCCGGGATGTGGCCTGGTTTTGCTCAATAGGCACTAGCATGTGGCGTGTCTGAAGTTACCGCTCTGTGTGGGTAGCTACTTTAGTCTCTGCAATACACGTTTTTGCGTTGATAGAGCCAACGTATCCGAAACTAATGGCATAGTCCAAAGGTCTCGGTCTGAGTACAAATCCCAAACCCTGGGATGTGGCCTGTTTTTGCTTCATGAATACTTGCTGCTCTAGGTGGGTAGCTACTTTAGTCTCTTGAATACATGTAATATCGATGTGTTCACAGTCTGCACCCAGGGTTTGCCTCTTTGATGTTACAGTCACACCAGGCACATTTCACGTTGCGATGGCAAACTCTTGAGAATTCAAAGATATGCAATGTTTGTTCATCACACCCTATTCTTTCTATAACTGCTGAGATTTAATGGGTGTTAGTATTGGTAAAACCAAATCAAATTTTGGCTTTGAAGACGATTTGACAGAAATACTGACTTTTCAAAATAGGCCTGCTAATGTTTCATGTTTCGTACGTTTGAAACGTGCATTTTATAGACTGATTTCTGGATGACAAATGATCATTCTAGAAATAATCAAGCAGACGATCTGACCGGAACTGATCCCGGCATTAAATTGCGCCAACATATCCTCAATTTGTTTTCTTGTTGTCCGGGATTAAATTAGCAATACGGTTACATGGCCGATATTCCTAAGACAAATCGTAACAGATACGGCGATGCGACGATTAATGAGAAATATAATTACCCCTTCTGCCGCCAAATTGATGTTTTAAGTCGGCAGAGGGATACCTCCATTACGTCCATTAAGTCACGCGCTCAGATATTAAACTCTGATGATACGCGCCAAATGATGACGATTAAAAGACGCCATTGTAACAATATGTGCCACGCACACACACGCGTTCGCAAGAATATTTGGGTAGTTGAGGGGAAGCGACAGGCAAAACAAATGTCAGCAATATGTTTTCGTGCGGTAATAAATCGGCAGTTGAACATGAAATACACACCAAGATACCTATAACTATCTACAATATCGATTGCCTGGTCCTTTATCTTGAATCCTAATTTACTATAATATCGCTTCGTGCTTCCAAATACTACTACCTTTGTTTTTTCAATATTTATTTTTAATTTCCATCGGTATTCATCAAATGTATCGAGGGATTTCTGCATGTCAATTGGGCTTTCGCCCATAATTAAGGTATCCTCAGCGTAGAGCAAGATGAATAATTTAGTAGTTATTTCATCGTCTGTCGTTTTAAATCTTATTGGCTTATGGGTATGTTTCCAGGTCGTTGAGATAGATGGAAAACAGAACCGGCCGGTGACAGGTTTTCACTTTGCCTCACACCTAAATTGTATATTATTGTATCAGGTAGTTCATTATTCAATTTTATTCTAGATTTACTATTTTTATACATGTTTTGGATTACATTGAGTACTTTGCCATCTATTTTGTGATTCGCTAGTTTCCACCAAAGACCTGGTCTCCAAACTTTATTAAAAGGCTTTTTCGAAATCCACGGATGTGCAGAATAATTTTTTCTTTGTTTCTGAAATATTTCAATTAGATGATATAGGACCATACTTTTCCACAACATCTTCATGACTTATGCGAACACGGTTTAGGTCATCAGTGAGGTGGGGTGGGATGGGTTGGGTGGGGTGGGGAGAGGTGGCCAAAGCCACTCGGAACACCCCCATTGGATTCGCCACGGAGTCTTATTGTCCATTGACATTTATGGAATATACAATTGTGCGGGGATGTATGCCCATCTCTGTGCTATTGTGTGTTATACAAAATAGCATAGAGTGGGGCATACATGACTATAGTTATTTTATGCTGCAGAGCATAACAAATCGCCAAGTTTGTACCTTGCCCTGTTATGCAGTTTCTCTCTTTGCAAGCGAAAATAACTCTCTGGACATCATTCCCAGACAGCTATTCTCGTTTGTAAAAAAGAGAATCTGCATAAAACAAATTATTGGTTTAATACAAATTTTTGATTGAAAAAATTGGGGGCTGGTCAAGATCTGGGGCGGAGGGGGGGGGGGTGGTAAATATCCCCGCTGCCCCTATTATAATCCACTACTGCCCATCTTGTATGTGATGACGCACCACCACCACCACCACCACCACCACCAGCACCACCAGCACCACCACCACCATCAATAATGGTCACTACACAGGTTAGGCTGGATTGTACATCACCAAAGAGGTTTCTTCTACAAACTTTCAGAGAATTACCTGCCTTTTTGGATGACGTTACCAGGGGTACGGTGGCTGGATCTATGTCTTGCTCCGCCCACTTTTTATGAGAGTTGGAATCAATTTGAAAGTTTGTATCTTATATTGCAAGAATCTCAATTTTAAGGTGATTTTACAAGCAAGCCGGTAAATTCTTTGAAATTAATTTGGCTAGAGGCTGTTACTGCCAACAGCTCCTAGGCAAATTAGTTTCAAAATATTCAACAGCTTGTAAATCCACCAAAGACACACAATTTGTGCACTTTGTGGACCTTCAGTTTTTCATGATATTGCTAGATATACGCCATTATGATTGTCACGGTCAGCTACCTAGTGACCTAATTGATTTTGACGTCATACACTTGAGTCACAGATCGGATCCCTCCCTTGATGGATCCGATCTGACACTCAAGTATATTACGTCATAATAAATTATCTCACGTGTAGACTGGCGTCACAATCGTAATGACGTATTACAAATCTGCCGAGAAGCTCGAAAAGTCTGTCAAGTGTATGATTTTGACGGATGTCCAATTTAATAAACATTAATGTGATGGCATATATCTCGTTCATCTGCATTATAGCTATACACGTGTGCGACGTGTACTGCAGTGGCGACATTGCCTGCTATAGTGAATCTCTAATTTGGAAATGACTTGAATAACATTCTTGGTTGACTTTCTAGAATTAATGGGGGGGGGGCATTTCCAGCTAGTTCCCGTCTATCCCTGTCTCACTCTCGCTCTTTCTCTCTCTCTCTCTCCGTCTCCCTCCCCCTCCCCTTCTCAATTACCCTCTCTCGCTCTCTCTCCCTCCCTCCATCCCCCCTCCCTCCCTCACCCCCTCTTCTCTCTCTCTCTCTCTCTCTCTCTCTCTCTCTCTCTCTCTCTCTCTCTCTCTCTCTCTCTCTCTCTCTCTCTCTCTCTCTCTCTCTCTGTCTCTCTCTCTCTCTCTCTCTCTCTCTCTCTCTCTCTCTCTCTCTCTCTCTCTCTCTCTCTCTCTCTCTCTCTCTCTCTCTCTCTGTCTCTCTCTCCCTCTCCCTCCATCCCTCCCTCCCTCCCTCGCTCCCTCCCTCCCTCCCTCATCTCTCTCTCTCTCTCTCTCTCTCTCTCTCTCATCTCTCTCTCTCTCTCTCTCTCTCTCTCTCTCCTCTCTCTCTCTCTCTCTCTCTCTCTCTCATCTCTCTCTCTCCCTCCCTCCCTCCCCATTCCCTCCCTCCCTCCCTCCCTCCCTCCCTCCCTCCTCCCTCCCACACCCCCCCCCCCCCTCTCTCTCTCTCTCTCTCTCTCTCTCTCTCTCTCTCTCTCTCTCTCTCTCTCTCTCTCTCTCTCTCTCTCGAGGTAGGGAGGGAGGGAGGGAGGGAGGGGGGGGGGGGAGATTGCACTGTCCATGTTATTATGTGAATCCAGGAGAGCAGATAATTAAGAGAAGCGACCACTGAAGTGGCAAATGACATTGAAAAGACATTTTATATTATAAATACGGTGCCTGCTGAGTAAAGCCGAGAGAAAAACATGTCACCTTTTGTTGTTTTCTCCATTTGTCCAGTCAGATAGGGTCTCATAAGATAAGTCATGAACGGGAGCCTTTATCAGTGTTCAGTAGTATTTTCACTGAGCGTAGCGGCGTTTCTAACAGGATGCTGAGTCTATTGTTCCTTGTTTGACAGATAAGCTAACTAAAGATTAACGCTATACTCGGTGCTTTACCATTTGCTTTGATAGGTTTTCTGATTCTGCTGAGAAAACAGTGGAATGTATCATGGAATTACAAATATAAATCTAGAATTTCATTGAAGTTAGGTAGTTCGTTGCAGCTAAAATAAAACAAGCATTTTGGTGGATCCTAGCTGGGAGATTTGGACCTATGGTCGGACTGGTATCTGCTAATGTGTTTAGAGGAGGCGGTCTGAGTGTCTTCAAGAGAACATTCTTAATGAAGAGATGCTCAGACAAAGGCAATTTCTTGCACTCTGAGTAATAAAGGCGATTATCTAGTACACACACGCACGCACGCACGCACGCACGCACGCACGCGCACACGCGCGCACGACGCACACATTGTATTGCTAATTGAGTCTCCAGACAGCTTCTCATTGCACTTACAACTGCTTAGAGTAAACCAAAACCCGTTCCACAGGTAGGCCAATGAATTGTGGGAAGCTGGATGAAGACCGAATACTTTTGTGGAAGTTAAGGCTCCTTCATGCGCTTCTTGAATGACGGCATTTGGCATTTATTGTTATCTATGTGAGTCTTGACAGCGAGTGCAACGAGCTGAAATATACACGCGAAAACATGCGTAATGTGGACACGTGACGGTGGAAAGGTCTCCCAGAAGTATGATCCTTACGTAGAATCTGTAAATATAGATCTGTCGCATCATTCACAACCCCATGTACATTATATGTATGATCACAAACTATTACAAAAGAATCGTCTGCTGCCAACCACTTCACAGACGTCTTGTGCAGAAATCGTCGTCTGGGCAGAGATATACGCTAGATTAGAAAATAAACATTTGTCCTCGAACAGAACACAAGCACATTCACAATAGATCGATATATAGAAGATATATAGGCATAATCTGATTGATGTTTCAGAAAGGGGAATTCAAATAGACTATTGAATATTTAACATGTTGAAAATATTGTAGTTAATTTAAGTCAAAGTTTCGTGTCTATAAATATAGCATTCATTACTTTCACTCAAATTGATTTCGACCCAATCAACAGAAACACTATTTATGCTTTATGTAGCCCTATGGTATATTAGTAATAAATGTGGAAGGAAATGTGTTCAAGATGGTGTGATGTCTCGTCTTCGACTTCATTCATAAAGCGCTTCTCTGGAAGCTGAAAAGGAACTGAATGCAGATTAAATGGTCGTCATTTTAAGATTTGAGAATTTGCCTTTCTTAAACCACTTCATAAATTGATAATTAAAAGACTTTTATAACCTTAAATATTGTAACAATACGAATTAGAAGCTTTACGCAACCAAACATGTTATAACCCATACAGGAGACATCTGTATAGATCTTCGTGTATACCAATTACCCATGAGCGAAGATACCACATATGAATTGGACGTCGGGCATGACGTCACATCCCACTTCTCACACTTTCTTTGATCATCAGCAATATTTAGAAAGAGCTGCTATATAATTTAATAATCAGTGCACTACGTTATGTCACTAAATAAGAAACCGGAAATCATTGCGAATGTAAGTATGACAAAACCTGCATGTGTATCCCACGGTCGTAGCAACAGACCCTACAGAGGTGTATCTCTTTAAAACAGTCCAGCTATTTCCCAAAGTGTTCCTTCTGATCCCAGGATGATTCATAGATATAAAAAATTAGTTACCTCTCCAGAATGTAGAAATTGTCTGAGTGTAGCTTTCGTGTCCTTATTGGCCATTTCTTCAGCACTAACTGACGGTCGCTGGCTATGTCACTCTGGTCAGTTCTTGTGGTGTCACGTGAGAGCATTCATTGCCAGATCGTCAGTTAGTGATGGAGACGTGACCGAAATCTCCACACAAGCAAATTCTATATCGCGGAAAGATAACGAATTTTTCTTCATTATTTATATCACAGGTATCATTTATAATAATATTATCGGATATTACTAGTTTAAAAAGGGTTTATGCGTCTTTAATTATATAGTTCCACAAGGAAAGTATTAATTTTATTTTGCCGATGATGGGGAGCTATACGCGCGAGGCCGGGTGCGTGCGTGGCTGAGCGTGTGCGTGTGTGCGTGCGTACTTGGATGTGTGTGCATATGTGCGTGTCTTTGAGAATTGACATGTACCGTTCGTTGATGACATTCTAAAAGCTGTATAGTAGCCGACATATAATGTGTGTTAGTATTGGTAAACGCACATAAAATTTTGGTTTGAAGACAATTTGGCACAAATACTAAGTTAGAAATCAACAACATTTAGTTAAATTCTTTTCAAAATAGGCCTGCTAAAGTTTCATATTCCGCACGGTTGAAACGTGGATATTATAGATTGATGGATGATAAGTGTTCATTATAGAAACGATTACTTTGACGAGCAGACCGGAACTGACCCAGGCATTAAATTGCGCCAAAATATCCTCAATTTGTTTTCTGCTTTTACGGTTCCAAGAGTAGACAAAATGGCCGACATTCCTAAGACAAATCGTAACAGTTACGGCGATGAGACGATTAAGGAGAAAACACCTCTTCTGCCGAGAAATTGATGTTTAAGTCGCAGAGGGTTTCTTCTATCACGTCCATTAAGTCACCCGCTCAGATTTTAAACTCTGCTGATATCAGCTTTCACGCCAAATGATGATGTTTGAATGACGTCATTATAAAACCCGCACAGTAACTAGACAGCCCACACACGTCCAATCGTCCGCATGCACGCGCGCGCGCGCACACTCACGCACAGAAGCGAGACTGCGCTGCACATCACCATTAGTCTTCGTCAACGAAAGTAAAACATTTAGAGCATTCATTATCTAGGGCTCATGCCTTTTTGCGTGAACTTGTCAATTGAAGAATCTGATCTGTCGTTCAAGTATACGACGTCATAATCAATTATGTCACCAGTTATCTGACGTCACAATTGTAATGACGTATCTAGCTACTTCATGAACTGTCAAGTATACGAATTGTATGTCGTTGACTGGTTTAGAATTTAACAAACATTCAGTTGAATATTTTGAAACTAACTTGACTGGGAGTTGTTGTTGCATAGACAGCAACCGCCGCATTCCAATTGTTTTCAAAATATTCAAGAGCTTACCTGTATCGTTACTTTGACATCGGGATTCTGGTAATTAAGTGTTCACAATATATAAATCGATTCCAACACACGCAGAAATGGGCAGTGCTGAGCTAGAAATAGGCGGGGCTTAGTTAGAAATGGGTGGCGCTTAGCTGGCAATAGGCGGAGCTGAGCTAGAAATTGGCGTGGTACAGATAGAGATTGATCCCTCTATTGATCATCTGCACACAAAATCAAGAAAGTTGGCCCAATATTTTATGCTAACACGACTAAAACACAAAATCCCGAACATTGGCACGATATATCATGTTATCACTACTAACACGAAGGTCAGGTTTCGGCGTTATCTCAGACCTTAGTGTATGTGTTGCATTCACACTAATACTAACACCAATACCTAGCTTCACCCAGTGTATCTAGTCTGTGGATTACAAAATTCTGTCACCAAAGATAAGCTGCCACTTAATACAGTTCACGTGCTGCTAAATAATGTAAACCTTTAATGGACAAGCCGGCCAAAACCGGCCTCTACAGTGGTCTTGAGAAATGTCAATTTGCAGACGAAAAGCAAACTATTTTTGACAATTTACCGCTGGCATGACTGGCTCGATAACCGAGCCAGTCACTCTAGTGGTGAATTTTGTGAGAAATATGCTCCTCGTGTTCTGCAAATGATTGCATTTTTAAAAACAATTTTGACCATTGAAGGGCTAAGTGAGCAAATGATGACAAGCATGCTGCCATAAATAATCAACGAAGACTGAGTTTAGGCGAATACTCTCGTACCTACAATTGCGTAAATCATCTACCATCGAGTAGACGAGGCTAGAAGTACCAAGTGTTTAAATTACATTGATATCAATCACTACAAACACTCGAGTTACTAGATTTACCATGCTTCATAGGTGGGTAGCCTCGGCTAGTTACTAGACTACAAACTCTAGCCGGGCTATGAGAGCACAGTGACGCGTTGCTATGGCAGCATGATGACGCATTGCTCTGAGAGCACACCGAACTATTGCTACGGCATCATGGAGACGTGTTGCTAGGAGCGCACAGTGACGCGTTGCAATGACCCCCATGTAGACGCATTGCTATGAGAGTGCAATGATGCGTTGCTACGGCAGCATGAAGACGTGTTGCTATGAGAGTACAGTGACGCGTTGCAATGACACCATGTAGACGTATTACTATGAGAGTGCAGTGATGCGTTGCTACGGCAGCAGGACCACGTGTTGCTATGAGAGCGCAGTGACGTGTTGCTATGGCAGCATGATGATGCATTGCTATGAGAGAGCAGTGCCGTGTTGCTACGAAAGCATGAAGACGTGCTGCTATGAGAGCACAGCGACACGTTGCTGTGACAGCAGGACCACGCGTTGCTATGAGAGCTCAGTGACATATTACTACTAGGGCAGAGTGCCACGTAGCAATGACACTGCTTATCTCTGTGTTATGTACAGGATATATAGTATGATCATTGTATTATGTGGCATACCAACACGCGTTATCTAGCTGTTGCTGTGTAAAATGACAGTTTAAGAGATCAATGCGCTATATTGCGATATTACCCTATGCTTGTTTATTACTAATTGGTCTACACGCAAATGATCTGTTGGGCTTTCGGAGTTTCACCCCATGAATAAAGTAATAAAAATATTATTATACACCAGGAAAATATTGACTCTATTTATTTCTAACTCAAAGAACATCATTGCATAACATGGAAAGCATAACAAATTAGGGGACCTGGATGTGCGATATTACCATGTTGTAATGGGCGAATCAAGACTGGTCTGCGGATTTGATCTCGGTCCTATTTCCGAAAAGGGGTCAATGTGTGTAAAACAGTGCTTTGCATATTAGAACAGTAGACAATATCTAATGGTTATTCAACAATGTTTTATTACATTTCTTAAAATATGAAAAGCTAGCATGGGGTTATATCGTGACTTTGCGTAAATACCCTATGCCATTAGTACATCCTTGGCTAATGTGGCTTCTATAAGTTTGATAATACATTTTAATTACGCGTCATTCATCCAATAAATATCTTACAAGAAGAGAGCAACCAGTTGAAATGAAGGAACACACTGAAAAATGGATAAGCGTATATACCTTGGAATCGACCATTGACAATGGAAGGCAGTGGCTAAAATTGTAGTCAGTGGCTACAATTGAAGTCAGTGGCTAAAATAGAATAATTTAACAGCCAACTGATTGTCCATGTTTACCTCTGGAAATCAAGGTTTTTGCAAATGAAAATGGCACGCTAACCATCGTGTCCAGATAACGCAGCTTACTGGGCCGATGCTGGGCCGATACCGTGCCGATACTTTCAGTATCGGCCCGGTATCGGCCCAGCATCGGCCCAGTAAGCTGCGTTATCAGGGTCGTGTCCAGACAGCTACTTTCGCTCGTAAAAAGAGAAGCTGCATGGAACAAATTCACTCAAAATCATTTTTTGATAGAAAATATTGGGGAATGGTAAACATTTGGGGTCATGGGCAAATGACCTCGCTGCCCCTACCATAATCCACTACTGGACACAAGAGGAAATTATTAGAATATTCCATGACATAGTCAACCTTCAATCCTATACAGGAATACATTTCTAGCTATGCTCGTCCCATTTCTTGCTAATCTCCGCTCATACTATGCCCATGCTATGGCAGCAACAGCGCCCAGTCACAATTAGTGTCAACATATTAAACAGAATGCTTATTAAATAGGAAATACATCAAAGACATACATTTCGTACACCAGCCGGACTATCCCGACTTCATGACGGAGAAATAGAGAATCTGGAACGAGGTCATTTTCATATCACTATTATGGACCGAGTTGAAAATTATTAATTTGCGCGAGCTTTAGCGAGTGCAAAATTGATAATTTTCAACGAGGTTCATAATAGTGACATAAAAAGTAACCGAGTTTGAGATTTTATTTATCATACAAACTGTAATTTTGAAATATTTGCCAATAGTTGCTGATGTAACTTTTATCTGATTTCTCATCGTTGATTTTCGTGAAATCGATACCACCACTACTTGATAACAGATACTGAATGCGCAGCAAAACATAGTGACAAAGTATTTTAACTGGTCAGTGAAAATTATAGCCACGGCCATCAATCGTTACTTCGCTGCCGACTGATAAACTGTCAAACGATGACATTTTGCGATGACGTTTCATGAATGACAAATCGTAGTAAACAAATTGTAGTAAAACAGTACCGCGTAGTAATCCCTACGCGTCGCGCTCACATCAATCGATGTTTTAATTGGTCGATTTAAATGGGTTGCGCACCCAACAGCCAATGAAAGTACTCCGTTGAATATGGCACGTGTGCTCATATCGAAAAATATGGAACGGGCTAGAAGGCTTGTTTATATGATAACTATTGTTATGGACCAGAATACTGACGCTGTCTGTGAATAAAAGCCTTCCAGGAATGGCATCAAAGTAACCCCCGGTGGCACTAGCAGATCAAGGAGTCGTATATACGGGTAAGATGTCTAAGCTCTAGCGGGATTGTCATAGAGAGAGTTAAACATTACTACACAGTTCTTTCAAAAGACACGAAAAATAATGGCAAAATGTTGCTAGGATATATGGACAACAGACGTTACAATAAGCCTACGATTCGGACGACTGTCCAAGTGCATGTTTCAAGTACAAAATTCCTCAGAGTTGCATAAGAATGTACACTTATATTATTTTGAGTTATTGACATGTCTAGAGTAAGTCTATTTGAAGCCCATGGCCAACATCGTCGTGTCGTG